>OY856411.1:855047368-855647368 GCA_963693085.1 Alisma plantago-aquatica | reverse complement strand
TGAATCAGTTTATAGTATTCTCTTTTTCTACTTTACATGTAGCTTGAAACAATTTTATTTGATAAATTTTAGTGTATATAGAATAAAAAAAGTTGTTAATGTTGTTACCCTCATATGACAAGTCAATCAATTAAAGATAAAGAAAATATAAAATACCTAAATATATCCTCTACAAGTCAGTTTAGAAATATCATCAAGAAAAGGTCATTGGAGAACCCACTCTCCAACAAGGGATTCAGATAACTAAGTTATAACCCATCAGACTGGCAGTGACTAGAAGATCCATCAAGTATTACAACTATCGCCCCATCAATCTTCAATTAAGAAGATCCATCGGGCCACATGAAAACTAGGAAACCTATCTGACACATAGGCTGACACCTCGTGGGTCTCAAAGATAGAAGATCCATCGAGCTACATAGAAGGAAATATGACAGGCATATTCAGAAGCAATACAAATCTCATTGGTCAATGAAAAGTTGACCACTCATCAGGGGACAAGTTAATGGACCAAACAGACGGGAATTCAGACTATTTAGACAACAAGAGCGAAAGTTCAAGCAGGCATCTATTGAAACACCCATTGGCTCATACTGAACTAGAAGACTTATCAGGGTTAGGCAAATGCAAATTTTGTCGACCTCTGACCGAAGGAGCATCTAAGTCAAATGGATAATAGGTTTTTGGGTTTATATATACCCACCCCAATCGGACTTGTGAACTATATACCCTAATCTTTGGCGATCATGAGAAGAACTAAACCCTAGTGACCATTCTACTCGATCGACTGCAACGTTCCACACCAGAGTATTTGTGACAGCCAATGATCTCACTCACCTCCTCACTCAACCATCATTATCAATGCTTAGTGTAACACCTCATATTGCAGACATCACAATTTTTCATGTGTTCTCATTACCACAAACTACTATAGTAGAGGAAGATGACTGATCAAGGAGGAAGAACCTCAACATGATGAGTGGAACATGACTATGAATGAATGGGTGCCTTTGACTCGATGCTAATTCAAAGTCCCACATCAGTCTAGGACCACGAGTGTAAGATCTTGAGATCCTCTTTTACATCATTGCAATTTGTTCCCTTTACTCATCGACAACATCTCATTTCTGTTAATCTTTGTCAATCGATCCAATTGGCCTCCTCTTCCATATTGTAGTTTATTGAATCGACAAATATCCCCTAGGTGTGCTAACACCTAGTTGTTGTTCTCTTTCTACTAATCTTTTGGACCACTATTTTCTCATGGACCTAACCTCAACAAAAGTCTCATCGACCTCTCCTTTCCTAAATATTTGATTGACTAACCAAAATAATTTGCAAGTGTTGCTTCTGCAAACTCACTTTTGTGTTCTCTTTACTGACATGATTCTACATGATCCCTTCCATTCTCGTTGGCTCTACTAAGCTCCATTAAACTGACTAGTTAGTTTCAATCCTCTATTTTTATGTCAACATGATCTCGATAGAATCTCATAAAGCTTGTTCTTGTTGACTCCCTTCATTAGAACTTTCAGGCGCTAACTAGTGAGTTTTTTAGCATCAACCTCTCCCTAAACATTGATTCATATCTAGTAATTGTTGCCATATTCGATGAGTACAATTGATCTTTTACTACTGACTAGTTTACCTTTTGGACTAGTGCACAATATGTCTACCCATAAATATGACTTCTAGAACCTTAGGGCCACATCAAGGGAGGATATTGCACACTCACTTGAAGAGATCTCCATGTACCTTTACACAAATAAAGGAATTCTACCCACTGAGCATATGAAACTACAACTTGAGAAAAATGCTTGATTTTTATGCTAGAGCGTGTCCCTGATGAATTTGAGGTAGAGAATAAATAGACTCATATTTCCTTAGAATACATGCCATCGAAGGAGGAGGGAAAACACAAAAAAAGGAACGCAACTTGTAAAAGCCCTACACAAAAGAAAAATGGGAAAGAAAGATGACAGGATCAGAGACAATGGCCAAAGAAGATGAACTACCACCTACTATAGAAGAGGCCATAATTGTATCTACTGACCTCTTTGTGTCTATTAAAGAACATGAAACTAATACTAAGAATCCTACTCAACCTGCCATTTTCATAGCATCTGATGCACACGATCCATTATACATATCCATATGGAAGCTAGAGGATAAATTTCAATCCAAGAATAAGGAACATTAGGACAAATACATTCAAGAGAAATAGTTATGAGGCAATATGATATGATTGCACTATAACTCAGGAGACATTAGGAATAGGAGATAGAGTAGATAAAATTTCAAGGAGATCCCACCTCTCTAACACTTACATCTTCAACCAATGATCTTATATAAATCTAACAATGGAATTGTCTTTGCTAAAGAAGCTAGTGTTGGAGGATCTTATAAGCATTTTTCTCACATGTTTGGGTAAGAGGTCATCCTCACTGAGCTTACATTGAACATGATCTTATAAGAGATAGAAGACAAGAATATGCCTCCACTGATGTGGACTATGACAGGGAGGTCAAGCATTTTAGAAGTAATAAGATGTGGGAGAGATTAATTTGAGAGTCAAAGCACAAGCATGGATCTTCAAAATCTACACATGTACATTTTGGTGTCATAATAGTGTTTTAGAAAATCACCACATGCACCATCTTTGCTAAATATGACACAAGAAATATGACAAGGATGATATTTGTTTATCATATGGAGCATATTCGAATATAAACTCGTGAATTTTGGGTGACTACTGATGGAGAAGTTATCTGTCGCGTGTTCCTCTAAGGGAACAAAAGAATTTTCATGTATGGCCAAATTATATGGATTGAATTCAATCTCCATTACCCCTACTAACTATAAGATTTCAAGGGAAGTAAGGGAAGTAGATTCATCAATTTAAAATACCTTCTTACTATAGGAATGGTAGGGATGGAGGGCTAGAAATACTATGATAACCTAGAATTTCAAATTTTAAATACGACTTCTAGATTGGACTCAGTCTTTTTCACCTTCAATTCCATGTTTGAATGTGTTTTGAAACATAGTTTGTCCATCTAGTATGCATGTATCACCTGGATGATAGTCAAGTTGACAAAAATCAAGTCCAAATTCATATCACACATCATCATATTTCCCTTGATTTTTATCATATCCTTGTGAATTTTGTGCTCTAATATTATGCTCATAGTTTAGAGGATACTCTCACATCTTCAATGCATCTAATTTCATCCAAAATGGAGCTAGGATGAATAAGATACATATATTTTAAGTATCTTCTCTGAAAGTTTGTTTTCACCCTTTTTCCATCAGTTTTTGGGCCATTAGCCAACCCATTTGAACCCTAAAGAGGGTGTGTGGCCCACTGGTCCCCACCAACCTCTCTTACTTTCCTTTTTTTTACTTCTCCTTTCCTCTCCTCTTATCCGAGGATGGTAGTTGGATCATGTGAGCCACGAATTTGATGGTGGATCTGACGGTCGTTGATCATCCTTTACCCTATGTCATGCAACAAAAAAGTTGATTGCCTTCCACAATGGAAACACATGCCACACTCTCCCCTCATTCGTCCTTGTCGTCTTTTTTCCTGCTTGACCAGTGATCGTATTAGGTGAGTTGCATTGGACCTCTTGGTAGGGAGAGAGGTGCACTAGCCCACCCCCTTTACCTACTCCATGGTCGTCGGTCGTAGAGAACCCTAAACTTAAACCTTTAGTTCCTTTGAGACCTATAAATTGTCCCAAACTCTCTGTTAGCCTCCCTTATTTCTTCCCCCACCTTTATCCTTGCCTTTCCCTCTCTCCTCTTCTCCCTTGTTCTCTCATCTGCCACCATCTTCGGGTAAGAAACCCTAACCTGAGGTTAGAGATGGCACATGGTTTGTTGGATCAGGCATCTACAGGACAAAACCCCCCCAATCATCTTCTCTCCCTTTATTTTTTGCTTTCTCTCTCTCCCTCTCTCTCTGCCCTCTTGTGTCACCCCACACGCAATAAGACTGCCACACGAGCTCTTCCACAACCAACTAGTGCACACCACTCATCCTATGACATGCAGGTTCCCCTACTCACATGGAGACGAGGCCCTAGGTCGCTCACAGACCTCCCCCGACTGCATGGTATTGTTGCATCATGTCGATCGTCACTTCTTCCACTGGCGCATGCCAAGCGACACTTGCATATGCCCCTCAACATGAGAAAGTGCATGCCCATGACTTGGGATAATGAACACCTTTTTGCCCCGCTCTGCCACACCCGCGTGGGCCCAAGAGGAACAAGGTATGCCTCCCACATAGCCTGATTTTGGTCCAAGAAAGGTAAAGCCTCCCAAAAACTCTAGCGAAGGGTGATTTAATTAAACCCCCATATCTCTTAGCTCCCATGCCCAAATATGATGATATCATATGTCATTTTGATTAAAAAAATTCATCTATATAATGATAGTGATATCTCTTTCTAATTTCAAAATTTAATTCCTGATATGGGGAAAATGGCGCCTTTGATGTCTTATGCTTATTAATCAACCCTAAACATGCACCAGTTGAATATTTAATGATCTTGGTTCATATATTCATGAAAATTACTAAATTCTAGCTCCCTTTTACTGTGATTGGCATCTTGGACCATCTAAATGCACCCTAATGATCATCTTGACCCCCTATGGCTATCCTTGATCTTAAAGTAACTCTTTTATGTGCATCTATGATCAAGTTTAAAACTTTTTCTTCGATTATCATCATCTGATGATTTAGTCTCAAAATCAGAAAAAAGGTGATGAACTATGCCCTATTTGATTGATATCTCATACCTCTTGTCATGAATATCTCAAAGACTCACTTTTGTACACTATTGTGTCCTAAAATGTGATATTTAAATACCTAAATAATTCGACCCTTAATTCTTATGCAAAGTTGATCCTTAACTGTTCAACCCTATATGTTCATCTACAAATCTGACCCTATAATGTCTTGTGACACTAAATTCCATGTAATACACTCATGTACTCTTGTGACTACATGTGACACACTTATTACCCCTATCATGTTCTTGATGCATATGTTGATCGTTGAGCTATAACCTTCCTAGATCATACTCAAAATAAGATATTCTAGAGTAATGAATTCAAACTAGTAGAATTGTCATACTACATCTCTAAATCCTAATTTGATCTACTTGATGCTCTATGATTTGGAAATATGACCATGTCGCCTGAATTGATTTAATATGACTAGTCATGACCTTACATTGTTAAACCATGATGGAAATCCAAATATCATGCTCCCCCTACTTCTAAATCAGAGATTATTTTTATTTTTTAGTGTTCATAATGTGGATGGCTACACTTGAACTATATGTTACCTAGGTTTAGGAGAACATTCACATGGCATGATATGTGTTTATCTTAACAAAACCAACCGATCTAAGAACCACTATTATGTCTTTTTATATCTTAGTTCCCTATTGGATTGGACCTACTCTAGAATATACTCAGGGACCATAATGTGTACTCTACTCACAAGGTATGCTTAATATATTGACCCTACTATTATATTGGCTTGTTTGTATGTATGCTCATATGAATGCTTGGCAAGATAATTACTTTTTTGAGCTACTTGTTCCCTCTAATTAGGTTGCTTATGTTCATCATTCTTAAAATATGTTGAACACACCTCGAACATAATTGAACTTGTAACATCCCTGACCTGGGTTATAACCTAACCCTGGAAGCTTTGCCTAAATATGTAATCATATACTTGTGAATACTCCCTGGCATGTCATTAAGTTCCTCAAGAACATTTATTTTCAATTTTGCTCCTTTATATGTAAAGTTGTAGCATTGTTTTGTAGTGCAGGGACCTATGTGCAAATTACCCAGTTAAAGGGGTTAACTCACAATGTTCACAGGTTGAGATGTTCTTATGATAATAAGACATCATATGAGTGAATATGATGAGGTAAGATGGATTTCCCAAGCTTGGGCATCAAGATGCAGCTTGTGGAATGATCTTTGTGATAAGAATCACCTAATATGGGTATGGAGACCTTTCATGTATGTACCCTAGTTGAAAGTTGGCTTTCTTTACCCTTAGATCTTGAGATTTCATGAGCTTTGCATAAGTTTAGATGAGTTTGGACGTGCCCTTGAGCAAGGAGGGACTTAGATGTAAATTCCATGCTTTAGAGGTCCTTATGGTGTAAAAAGGCCTAAAGTATATAAGCCTTCTCCCTTGCAACAAGTGAACAGATCTTTCATTTCCTTCACTTCTTCTCTTCTTTCTCAACCGACCAAGGCTTGCTCTGGAGCAGATAAGGACGACCAAGGGTCCTAGGTAAGTTTGGATAACCCCTTTTGCTTGAATTCATGGAGGAAACTCGTTTTCAAGGTTGGATTCATGGCTAGCTCACCTAGCTCTATCTTTCTAGCCTTTCCTTCCCAACGTTTCCTTGGAGAATTCACCTTGGCCGACCTGTGGAGCTCTAAGACGCCATTAAAGCTTGGAGCTTGAAAGCTTGGAGCTCAAGGAACAACCTTTAGGCGGGTTTTATAACTCTAAACTCCTTGCTTTATATGCATATTTTTGTTCTTGCAATTTAGCAATTAGTTCTTCTTCTACCTCTCTTATTCTTGCACTTTTGCAAGCAAAACGGTGGAATAACTGACCTTGACAGAGGTTGAAGATGATGGGCGTCAATTCCTAGGTTACTTTATCAAACGACCTTGGACCCTCTTGGTCCAAACGGTTGCAAACCGTTTAAGGTCAAACGGTTAAAAATCGATTGCCCTCAAACGACCTTGCAAGACCATTTGGATTGAAACGGTCTCAAGACCGTTTGATAGGGTTGACCAAGGGACGACCATTTGAGGGTCCGTTGGTAATATATTGAATTTCATTCCTGCAAAGAATCAAAGTTTAATTCTTAACCAATTGAGAGTTGAAGGCACTTCAACATCCTAACCCTAATCGGGTTGAAATTGCTGTTTTAAAACATAGATCTTGTTGAGTTTTGGGTTGAAGGACACAAACGGTCTCACGAACGTTTGGGGGTTCTTCCAAACGGTCTCAAGACCGTTTGGGAACAACCCAAGACCGTTTGGAGGTCTAGGGTTGAGATAATCTAATGGTTTGAAGGTCCAATTGCATTAAGTTGATGAATTGATAAAATTACTGACTTTAGACCTAATTGGAGTTCAATCCTAATCCAACCGACTTGGTTTTTGGTCAAACTTTAGGCAAACGGTCTCAAGACCGTTTGGATGATGTCCAAATGATCTCAAGACCATTTGGGCCAAGTTTGGGCCCAATTGGAGGTCAATTGATAGGTTCAACCTTGAATTGATTCACATTGTTGAATATTGATGACCATCCGATTTGAAACCCTATTTGAGGTGGACTTAACCCTAATTGGCTTTCAATTGAGGGTTAATTTGGTATCCAAAGTGATTGAGGTTCATCCTAATTGACTCAATTTATAAGTGGTTAACATGGCTTTGTCCAATTGAGGGCTTCAACATACTTAATTATAAACAATTGTAACTTTTGAACCTAGTTGGAGGTCCAAACGGTTTGAGCCCATTTGGACCAAATGGTCTCAAGACCGTTTGGATCCAAACGGTCTCAAGACCGTTTGAGGCCAAACGGTCTCAAGACCATTTGGGGCCAAACGGTCTCAAGACCGTTTGGGCTCAAACGATCTCAAGGTCGTTTGGACCAATCGATCTCAAGATACTTTGATCAAACGGTTTCAAACCGCATGAGCTTCAAACAGTTTGAAAGTCAAAACGGTCAACACACCCAAACGGTCTCAAGACCCTTTGAGGTCAAACGGTCTCAAGACTATTTGAGGGCAAACAGTCTCAAGACCGTTTGACACCAAACGGTCTCAAGACCGTTTGGTGGTTGAAGGTTGAAACCGTTTGAAGGTGTTCAAGGTGGTTTGTGCTTAATCAATTGATGGTGTAATTGGTTCAATGGTGATTTAATCTAAATCCTAATGGTAACCTAGGTCATTAAGGGACTAAGAGGTTAATGAATTGACCCATGATGGTGATCATGAGGTAAATTACCAAAGTATCCTTGAGGGGTTTTAATTGAGTAATACCTTGTTCTAATCAAACCCTAATCACATGATAGTGATGTTTTGGCTTATGCTAGTCAATGAGGACTTAACCCAACCTGATCTAGAGAGTTGTTGTCACCATCTACTAGTATGAGGAGAGATAAAGTATCCTAAGAGAGAGAAAGTACCCTTTTATGGTGGAAACTCAAGTAAGATACCTTTAATACACATGAATGTGCATGTTTAGGGTATGATCCACCTATGTGAGATAATGGAAACCCTAATTATGATGTTTAGTGAATCTTAATCCTATTTAAGAGCTTTAATGATGATGTTTCTCATACATGATGTTGTTATGAGTTCAATTCACCATGGAGTGAATAGTAAACCCTAATTCTAGGGTAATGACATGTAATATGAATAGTAAACCCTGATTGTTGAATATTGGGGAACTTGACTCTTCTAAGAGTTTGAAAGTGTATCTTCTAGAATGAATTGTTTACTGTTATCAGTTGAATTAACCATGCAGGTTGTCATGATATGATGATCATATCCAGGTATGGATTATGAAACTATATTCATTGAAAGCATGCTTTAGCTTTATGAATAGTGATATATCTTGATGCATTGTCAATAGCAATCTATGGATTAAAATGGGCTGTGAGAGCCATAATTATCATCAAGGTCATGCTTTAGAGATGACTTGTGATGAATGTATTGAGAAATGATGATTGATGAGAGTTAGGCTTGTTACATTTAGTATTCTCCTTTCATAGTTGTTATGCTAATGTTATTGTTTGAAGAACAATGTATGATGTGAAAAGAATACTGAATGTACCTAACTAATCAAGTGTAATGTAGAGCCCTGATCATAGATCCATCATTGTCAGAAATCAAATGATGGTGAAACAGGTTTTCCTAAGGGAACTCCTGGATCACATACTTTTGAGTATGTGGGGTATATGGATGTGTAGAACCTTACATCCTAGTGTAGGTGTTTGATGTAGATGTGTAATCCATCAATCCTTCACTATAATCCCATACCGTATCATTGGATGGTAAACATGAAACCTCCTGATGACGAAGAAAGTACAGATATCCGTATCAGTGGAAGGTAAACATGAAATCTCCTGATGACGAAGAGAGTACAGAACGCCACTGTAACTCTAAAATAGCGAAGGACCAGATTACCCTGGCAAGCTATTATAGTAGAGGCACGAGATGTCCTACAAGTAATCCTCTTACTGACTGAGGAAAGTGAAGGTCATGAGAATCCGGCTCTTTCGATGACCTAGTATGATACTGAGGCACTTAGCAGTGATTGGTTGGAGTATGAGTGGTAAACCTCATCTCAACAGGGCATAAAAGTAATGTTTGAAAAACATAATCCACAACGTAGCATACCTGTTAGAGATAACTATGAGTTGATTGATTGATATTACACTGTATAGTGCAAATGTCTTCATGTTTTATAACTATTGAACTCATGCTTACTATTATATCCGATGTTGGATACTTTGAAGCTTTTACTGCTTAAGTTATTCTTTGAGATGTTATAATAAAGCTTCTGGTGGAGAGTTATAACTCTCGCTGGGACAATTATGTAAAATTTTCTCACCCCGTAGACTTCAACTTTTTAGGTGGACGTCGAGGACGGAGGAACGGGTCTACAGGTGACCAGTCCCAGCAGCAGCAGCACCAGGGGCAGTAGTAAAATCTCAGGTGGAGATCTAGCCTGCCATGTGGTGTAGTTAGAGTCAGTCCTATGTGTCCTCTGTACTCTCAGGTCTTGGAGTCTTTTGGTCTGAGATTTTAGTTATGAGTTCTTGAGATTTTGTATCATGTTGTATATAATTACTCAAGAAGTAATTATCTGAGATGTAAACAGTTTATCTCCTTTTATGAAGAAAGTTTTATGGTTTCAATGCTTTATCACAAAAAGTTTTAATTTCCGCTGATTTTTGGTATTCCGCTGCTAATCGAATCGCTTCCGCTAAGTTTAAATCTTGGTTTGGAGATCAGAGCCCACAATTAAGTGGTATCAGAGCTCTAGGTTCGCCGAGTCTACAGAGGCATAGGACTTAGGATGTCGAGTCTATCCTTAGTATCTCTTCCTTATCTAATAGAATCTTCTGCTCCTCAGGAGAAGAAGATACATAAGGATGGTAGAGCCACATGATGAGTACGTGACAGAGAGTAGTGCTAGTGCACCTCGAGGCGGTGCAAGGGTTCCTGAAATAGAACGGCCTGCACCTGAACCACCCCAGTTTGACCCAGCCGATATGAGTAACCCAGCTGTTCAAACTATGTTCGGACAGTTTATGACTGCCATGACACACATCACTGACAGGATGCCCATGCCTGCACCTAGGGCACCTGCCCAGCCTGAAGGACAAGGTATCGGTAAGACGTTCGAGCGACTTCATCGTGTCAGAGCTACCGAGTACTTTGGGACTGGCAACCCCGCAGATGTTGATCTGTCGTTAACAGAGTTGGAGAAGGCTTTCAAGATTCTTAATATCCCAGAGGCTGAGAAGGTTAGACATGCTGTCTATCTTCTCAAAGGTAGTGCTGGTCATTGGTGGACAATGGAAGAGCAGAAGAGACCTGGAATGGAGATCTCATGGGAAGACTTTCGGCGGGAATTTGTTCATAGATATTTCCCAAAGACCTTCCTAGACGAGAAGATCTCTCAGTTTGAGAGACTGAGGCAGGGCATGATGAACATTAGCGAATATGAAGCTAAGTTCATGGAGTTGTTGCAGTTTTGTCCGCACATGGCTGCCACATAAGAAGAAATAATCAGGAGATTTGAGAGGGGTTTGAATGCTGATATGACTACCCCTGTGTCTGCCTTAGAAAACCGAGAGAGATTCTCTACCTTCGTTGAGTCAGTCCGAAAGATAGAAAGATCTGTGGTTGAGAAGAGGCAAACTCAGAAAAGATATCCACAGTTCCAGGGTTCTTCATATAGGGACTTTAAGAAGCCTAGATCCTCTACACCTAACCCTCCACCACCTAGATCTAGTTCTCAGACTCAGTGGTCTCCAAGTAGAGGTAGAGGATGAGGACAATCACCTCGGGAGACTCAGAGTTCTGCATCAATGTCAGTTACTGGACCACCAAGACCACAAGAGAGAAGTTGCTACAACTGTGGTAAGGTGGGACATTTGATGAAGGACTGCCGATCTAAGCCTGTCAGTGTGACACAGCCTCCGAGACAAGGTCAACAGGGATCACAGGGAAGGCAATCTCAAGGAGCATCTCGAGGACGCGGGCAAGCGTCTCAAGCTGGATCATCAGCACCACCTCAACAATAGGCTACAACAAGGTTCTATGCTATGAACCCACCAGAGGCAGTGGTCGATCCACAAGTGGTGACAGGTCAGATGGAACTTTTATATTCTGATATGTCTAAATCTTGTGTAGTATCTGTTCCGATTGACCCGGGTGCTACGCACTCTTTCATCACTCGAAGAGTGATTCGTAACTACAATATGACAGTTAGTCATAGGGTAGATAGTTTGTTGTTGGAGACTCTGTTGAGTGGGTCTGCTGTTTTGCAGGAAGTATGCTCTCCCTGCATCCTCTTCTTTTCTAAGCATCGCATCCAAGTGGACCTTATACCGCTTGATATGCAAGGATTTGATGTAATCCTCGGGATGGATACCTTAGAAAGGTATAGAGTTGTCTTGGATTGTGAGTCCAAGTTGGTAGTGTTTGCTGATGAAAGCAACACATGGATCTTTCAAGGAGAAAGAAAGATTCTGCCCACCTGTCTTGTATCAGCTATGGTTGTTGATAAGCTGTTGAGGCAAGGATGTTATGCATTCTTGGCCCATGTGATAGATGTTACCAAGGAGAGTCCCAACCCTGTTGAAGTTCCTATAGTCAGGGAATTCAAGGATGTGTTTCCTGAAGAACTTCCTGGTATGCCACCACCTCGGGAGATTGATTTTGAGATCAATTTGGCCCCAGATACGAAACCCATAGCCCAGACACCGTATAGGATGGCGCCTGCCGAGATGGAAGAACTCAAGAAACAGCTTCAAGAGTTACTTGAGAAGGGTTTTATCCGACCGAGCACTTCACCTTGGGGTGCTCTGGTCAAGTTTGTTAGAAAGAAAGATGGGTCAATGCGGTTGTGCATTGACTACAGACAACTTAATAAAGTAACAATAAAGAACAAGTACCCTTTGCTGAGGATTGATGATCTTTTTGACCAGTTGTGTGGTGCAACAGTCTTCTCAAAGATAGATTTGAGATCTGGATATCATCAACTCCGCATTAAGGATAGTGGCATATCCAAGTCTGCTTTTAGGACAAAATATGGTCACTATGAGTTCACAGTTATGTCGTTCGGACTAACCAATGCACCAATTGCATTTATGGAACTCATGAATAGAGTTTTTCGACCCTTCCTTGATCAATGTATTGTTGTCTTCATAGATGACATTCTGATCTATAGTAAGGATGCTCAGCAGCATGAACAACATCTTCGCCAAGCTTTGACCTTGCTAAGAGAACATAAGTTGTATGCTAAGTTTAGCAAGTGTGAGTTCTGGCTACCGGAGGTATCTTTTCTTAGACATGTGATATCTGCATCGGGAATTCGTGTTGACCCTGCAAAGGTAGAATCTGTTCTATAATGGGAACAACCGAAGACACCGACGGAGATTCGAAGCTTCTTGGGGTTAGCTGGTTACTATCGAAGGTTTATTAAAAACTTTATCTCTATAGCCTTACCTTTGACCAAGTTAACCCGGAAAGATGCTCCTTTTTCTTGGAATGATAAGTGTCAATAGTCCTTTCAGTTGTTGAAAGAGAGGTTGACAAGTGCACCTGTGCTTGTGCTACCTGAGCAAGGAAAAGGATATGTAGTCTTCTGTGATGCCTCCAAGAATGGACTTGGATGTGTGTTGATGCAGGATAAACAAGTGATTTCTTTTGCTTCCCGAAAGCTTAAGAAACACGAGGAAAATTATCCGACACACGATCTGGAGTTAGTTGTTGTAGTTCATTCCCTGAAGATCTGGAGACATTATCTTTATGGAGAGACGTTTCAGATTTTCACTGACCATAAGAACCTTAAGTACATCTTCTCTCAGCATGAGCTCAATATGAGACAACGCCGCTGGATGGAATTAATAAAGGACTACGATTGTACGATTGATTACCATCCGGGGAAGGCTAATGTGGTTGCTGATGCCTTGAGTAGGAAATCAGCAACATCAACCATGGATAGAGAACAACTAAACTCCTTAGTATGCTCTAAGAGAGATATGCTTATATCTTTAAGGCAAGACAATGTACAGTTGAAGGTGTCATTGTTAGCTGGTTTGTTAGCTGAAATGCAGATTAAACCTACTCTAAAAGAGCAGATTAAGGAGGCACAACAAGTAGATGTTGCAGTTCAACAGATTAGATCTGAGTATGGTAGTGAGAAACATAATGGTTTTCATGAGTTAGATGACCAGGTGGTATGCTATCATGGGAGGATGATAGTACCAGATGTAGATAATCTGAGGAAGTTAGTTCTGGAGGAAGCTCATTCTTCGATGTATGCTATGCATCCAGGGAGCACCAAGATGTATCAAAACTTGAAAGATATGTATTGGTGTCCTGGGATGAAGAAGGATGTAGCTGAGTTTGTTCTAAGGTGTCCTGTGTGTCAGCAGGTCAAGGCTGAGCACCAGAAACCTGCAGGAGCAATGCAACCCTTACCCATACCACAGTGGAAGTGGGACCATGTGACCATGGACTTTGTTGTTGGCCTACCCAGGACAAGCAAAGGACATGATTCCATTTGGGTAGTTGCTGATAGGTTGACAAAGACACCGCATTTCTTACCTGTCAAAACAACCTATTCTGCTGAAAGGTTATCCCAGTTATATGTTCAAGAGATAGTGCGTTTGCACGGAGTTCCTGTCACTATAGTTTCCGACAGAGGTCCCCAGTTTACAAGTCGTTTTTGGGAGCAGTTACACAGAGCTTTAGGCACCAAGTTAAGGTTTAGTACAGCCTTTCATCCACAGACTGATGGACAGTCCGAAAGGACTATACAGACCTTGGAAGATCTGTTGAGAGCATGTGTTCTCCAGTTTACCGGGAGTTGGGATCTACATCTGAGCTTGATAGAGTTTGCCTATAACAATAGCTATCAGCATAGCATTGATATGCACCATATGAAGCCCTATATGGTAGACGTTGTAGATCACCCTTGTGCTGGTATGAGACTGGTGAGCACCAGTTGTTAGGTCCTGATCTTGTGCAGCAAACTACAGAGAAGATTAAAGTTATACAACAACATCTTAAGACTGCACAGGATAGGCAGAAGTCGTATGCTGACAAACGTCGTAGACCCCTAGAGTTCCATGTTGGAGACATAGTGTATCTCAAGGTCTCACCTTGGAAAGGAGTCCTTCGTTTTGGAAGGAAAGGGAAGTTAGCTCCTAGATTTATGGGACCTTATCCAATTGTTGAAAGAGTTGGAAAGGTGGCCTATAGACTAGAGTTACCTCAGGAGTTGCATAAGTTACACCCTGTGTTTCACATTTCCATGATGAGGAAATGTCACCCCGACACCGAGTCAGTTCTACAACCTATGGAAGTAGAATTGAATGAAGATATAACATATGAGGAGGGACCAGTGTCAATCATAGATAACAGAATTAAAAAGTTAAAGAAGAAATATATAAGCCTTGTAAAAGTCCTCTAGAACCATCGTGGTGTTGAAGAAGCCACTTAGGAACTAGAGGATGAGATGAGAAGGAAATACCCTGCTCTTTTCTCTTAATACGTTTTATCGATTTCGGGGACGAAATCCTTGTGAAGGGGTGGATAATTTGTAACATCCCTGACCTGGGTTATAACCTAACCCTGGAAGCTTTGCCTAAATATGTAATCATATACTTGTGAATACTCCCTGGCATGTCATTAAGTTCCTCAGGAACATTTACTTTCAATTTTGCTCCTTTATATGTAAAGTTGTAGCATTGTTTTGTAGTGCAGGGACCTATGTGCAAATTACCCAGTTAAAGGGGTTAACTCGCAATGTTCACAGGTTGAGATGTTCTTATGATAATAAGACATCATATGAGTGAATATGATGAGGTAAGATGGATTTCCCAAGCTTGGGCATCAAGATGCAGCTTGTGGAATGATCTTTGTGATAAGAATCACCTAATATGGGTATGGAGACCTTTCATGTATGTACCCTAGTTGAAAGTTGGCTTTCTTTACCCTTAGATCTTGAGATTTCATGAGCTTTGCATAAGTTTAGATGAGTTTGGACGTGCCCTTGAGCAAGGAGGGACTTAGATGTAAATTACATGCTTTAGAGGTCCTTATGGTGTAAAAAGGCCCAAAGTATATAAGCCTTCTCCCTTGCAACAAGTGAACGGATCTTTCATTTCCTTCACTTCTTCTCTTCTTTCTCAACCGAACAAGGCTAGATCTAGAGCAGAGAAGGACGACCAAGGGTCCTAGGTAAGTTTGGATCACCCCTTTTGCTTGAATTCATGGAGGAAACTCATTTTCAAGGTTGGATTCATGGCTAGCTCACCTAGCTCTATCTTTCTAGCCTTTCCTTCCCAATGTTTCCTTGGAGAATTCACCTCGGATGACCTGTGGAGCTCTAAGATGCCATTAAAGCTTGGAGCTTGAAATCTTGGAGCTCAAGGAACAACCTTTAGGCGGGTTTTATAACTCTAAACTCCTTGCTTTATATGCATATTTTTGTTCTTGCAATTTAGCAATTAGTTCTTCTTCTACCTCTCTTCTTCTTGCACTTTTCCAAGCAAAACGGTGGAATAACTGACCTTGACAGAGGTTGAAGATGATGGGCGTCAATTCCTAGGTTACTTTATCAAACGACCTTGGACCCTCTTGGTCCAAACGGTTGCAAACCGTTTAAGGTCAAACGGTTAAAAATCGATTGCCCTCAAACGACCTTGCAAGACCGTTTGGATTGAAACGGTCTCAAGACCGTTTGATAGGGTTGACCAAGGGACGACCATTTGAGGGTCCGTTGGTAATATATTGAATTTCATTCCTGCAAAGAATCAAAGTTTAATTCTTAACCAATTGACAGTTGAAGGCACTTCAACATCCTAACCCTAATCGGGTTGAAATTGCTGTTTTAAAGCATAGATCTTGTTGAGTTTTGGGTTGAAGGACCCAAACGGTCTCAAGACCATTTGGGGGTTCTTCCAAATGGTCTCAAGACCGTTTGGGCACAACCCAAGACCGTTTGGAGGTCTAGGGTTGAGATAATCTAATGGTTTGAAGGTCCAATTGCATTAAGTTGATGAATTGATAAAATTACTGACTTTAGACCTAATTGGAGTTCAACCCTAATCCAACCGACTTGGTTTTTGGTCAAACTTTGGGCAAACGGTCTCAAGACTGTTTGGATGATGTCCAAACGATCTCAAGACCGTTTGGGCCAAGTTTGGGCCCAATTGGAGGTCAATTGATAGGTTCAACCTTGAATTGATTCACATTGTTGAATATTGATAACCATCCGATTTGAAACCATATTTGAGGTGGACTTAACCCTAATTGGCTTTCAATTGAGGGCTAATTTGGTGTCCAAAGTGATTGAGGCTCATCCTAATTGACTCAATTTATAAGTGGTTAACATGGCTTTGGCCAATTGAGGGCTTCAACATACTTAATTATAAACAATTGTAACTTTTGAACCTAGTTGGAGGTCCAAACGGTTTGAGCCCATTTGGACCAAACGGTCTCAAGACCGTTTGGATCCAAACGGTCTCAAGACCGTTTGGGGACAAACGGTCTCAAGACCGTTTGGAGCCAAACGGTCTCAAGACCGTTTGGGCTCAAACGATCTCAAGGTCGTTTGGACCAATCGATCTCAAGATACTTTGATCAAACGGTTTCAAACCACATGAGCTTCAAACAGTTTGAAAGTCAAAACGGTCAACACACCCAAACGGTCTCAAGACCGTTTGAGGTCAAACGGTCTCAAGACCGTTTGAGGGCAAACGGTCTCAAGACCGTTTGGTGGTTGAAGGTTGAAACCGTTTGAAGGTGTTCAAGGTGGTTTGTGCTTAATCAATTGATGGTGTAATTGGTTCAATGGTGATTTAATCTAAATCCTAATGGTAACCTAGGTCATTAAGGGACTAAGAGGTTAATGAATTGACCCATGATGGTGATCATGAGGTAAATTACCAAAGTACCCTTGAGGGGTTTAATTGAGTAATACCTTGTTCTAATCAAACTCTAATCACATGATAGTGATGTTTTGGCTTATGCTAGTCAATGAGGACTTAACCCAACCTGATCTAGAGAGTTGTTGTCACCATCTACTAGTATGAGGAGAGAGAAAGTATCCTAAGAGAGAGAAAGTACCCTTTTATGGTGGAAACTCAAGTAAGATACCTTCAATATACATGAATGTGCATGTTTAGGGTATGATCCACCTATGTGAGATAATGGAAACCCTAATTATGATGTTTAGTGAATCTTAATCCTATTTAAGAGCTTTAATGATGATGTTTCTCATACATGATGTTGTAATGAGTTCAATTCACCATGGAGTGAATAGTAAACCCTAATTCTAGGGTAATGACATGTAATATGAATAGTAAACCCTGATTGTTGAATATTGGGGAACTTGACTCTTCTAAGAGTTTGAAAGTGTATCTTCTAGAATGAATTGTTTACTATTATCAGTTGAATTAACCATGCAGGTTGTCATGAGATGATGATCATATCCAGGTATGGATTATGAAACTATATTCATTGAAAGCATGCTTTAGCTTTATGAATAGTGATATATCCCGATGCATTGTCAATAGCAATCTATGGAATAAAATGGGCTGTGAGAGCCATAATTATCATCAAGGTCATGCTTTAGAGATGACTTGTGATGAATGTATTGAGAAATGATGATTGATGAGAGTTAGGCTTGTTACATTTAGTATTCTCCTTTCATAGCTGTTATGCTAATGTTATTGTTTGAAGAACAATGTATGATGTTAAAAGAATATTGAATGTACCTAACTAATCAAGTGTAATGTAGAGCCCTGATCATAGATCCATCATTGTCAGAAATCAAATGATGGTGAAACAGGTTTTCCTAAGGGAACTCCTGGATCACATACTTTTGAATATGTGGGGTATATGGATGTGTAGAACCTTACATCCTAGTGTAGATGTTTGATGTAGATGTGTAATCCATCAATCCTTCATTATAATCCCATACCGTATCAGTGGATGGTAAACATGAAACCTCCTGATGATGAAGAAAGTACAGATATCTGTATCAGTGGAAGGTAAACATGAAATCTCCTGATGACGAAGAGAGTACAGAATGCCACTGTAACTCTAAAATAGAGAAGGACCAGATTACCCTGGCAAGCTATTATAGTAGAGGCACGAGATGTCCTACAAGTAATCCTCTTATTGACTGAGGAAGGTGAAGGTCATGAGAATCTAGCTCTTTCGATGACCTAGTATGATACCGAGGCACTTAGCAGTGATTGGTTGGAGTATGAGTGGTAAAACTCATCTCCACAGGGCATAAAAGTAATGTTTGAAAAACATAATCCACAGCGTAGCATACCTGTTAGAGATAACTACGAGTTGATTGATTGATATTACACTATATAGTGCAAATGTCTTCATGTTTTATAACTATTGAACTCATGCTTACTATTATATCCGATGTTGGATACTTTGAAGCTTTTACTGCTTAATTTATTCTTTGAGATGTTATAATAAAGCTTCTGGTGGAGAGTTATAACTCTCGCTGGGACAATTATGTAAAATTGTCTCACCCTGTAGACTTCAACTTTTTAGGTGGACGTCGAGGACAGAGGAACGGGTCTACAGGTGACCAGTCCCAGCAGCAGCAGCACCAGGGGCAGTAGTAAAATCTCAGGTGCATGGAGATCTAGCCTGCCATGTGGTGTAGTTAGAGTCAGTCCTATGTGTCCTCTGTACTCTCAGGTCTTGGAGTCTTTTGGTCTGAGATTTTAGTTATGAGTTCTTGAGTTTTTGTATCATGTTGTATATAATTACTCAAGAAGTAATTATCTGAGATGTAAACAGTTTATCTCCTTTTATGAAGAAAGTTTAATGGTTTCAATGCTTTATCACAAAAAGTTTTAATTTCCGCTGATTTTTGGTATTCCACTGCTAATCGAATCGCTTCCGCTAAGTTTAAATCTTGGTTTGGAGATCAGAGCCCACAGAACTTGTGCACTATACAAAACTTGTGTACCTTCCTGTATTCTTAGGGTACGGGCACAAGACATGTTGAAAATAGGGTTTGCTAACTGAATTTGGTCTTGAGGTCCCTCATGTATAAAAGCTTTAGCTAATCTTGAGCACCTTTATGGACCCTTCAAGTGGGAAGATGGTCAATGGTCATAATATGTTGTTAAGTATGTTGGAAATACACTTAAAACACACTTTGTGTATAACAATGTTATTAAGTATTATCTCCTTGTTTCTACTTCTTACTTAATATGATGTTTCTATCCAAGCAAGGTTTATATTACTCTTACTTGTGGTTACATATTTTTCATAGCGTACTCAATGCACTCACTTTAATATATTTTGTTTATCAAATTTGTAGATGCCAAATGAAAATCCACTGCACTGAAGACTCAAATCTCTAAAATGACTAACCAACGGGTTATCCTTGATATGGAAATGGGTACATATCTCTTTTCTCCATGTTTTAGTATCTTATTACTTCTAGTTGTTACTGCTTTTATATATACAATGCATGTGTGGAATATTTGTGCCATTCTATGGATGGACGTCCAAACCCTATTTCCACTAGCACTACTACAGAAACGGCCTTTGGCGTCGGTCGTTTAACCCCATTTGGCGTCGGTTTCCGACCGACGCCTATGTGGGCGCCGCTAAAGGTCGAACACTTCGGCGTCGGTTTTTTAACCGACGCCTATTTGTCCTATTGGCGTCGGTTGTTTAGTAAATAACCGCCGCCAAAAGTGTTCGCGCCACAGAAAATAGCGTCATCTAGGGCACTTTGTGCGTCGGTTATTTACTACACAACCGACGCCTATATGGAATATAGCGTCGGTGTTTTAGTAGATAACCGACACATAAAGTGCCCTAGATGACGCCATTTTCTGTGGCGCGAACACTTTTGGCGTCGGTTATATACTAAACCACCGACGCCTGTACTTCAAGACGACACGGCCGTGCTTCCCTGCACGGCCGTGTTAGTACTATAGGCGTCGGTTTTATATGAATAACCGACGCCATTTACACCACGGCCGTGCTATCCTGCACGGTCGGGTTGTTTGTACTATTAGGCGGCGGTTTTATCAAATAACCGACGTTGTATGTCTTTGCTGACGGTTTTCGATAAATAACCGACGCCTATTTATATATATTTTTTTCATATCAGTTTGCAGGCCTGCTGTGGCTGGTCAGCAGGATGAGAACCTGCAGTTCAGTTTTCTGAACTGCAGGTTTACGACATCCATTGATATCAGCCTACAAACAGGCCGCAAACCTGCAAAAGTCACAAGAAAAATTCTACACAAGTACATACATTCAGACATCAATTCAATTCTCACATTCACACATATAGAAACATTCAAATACATGTATTAACATTCAGAAATATTCATTTACATAGTATCATTCATTATCGCTATCAACATCCCAATTATATCTTACAGTTGCCACTGCTTGTATGGCTTTTTCCCATTCTTCTCTTACTTCATTTAATGCTTCCATCGTATATGGAGCATGTATATTTTTTAAGCGTTTACCTGTAGTGTTGTCAGTTTTAAACACCTGCAAAGAGAATGATGTATATATAAGTAATAATATAAAAATAAGATAAGATTGATATATTTCATACTAACTAATGAGACTATATATAATACCTCATGTATGGTATCGATGTCCAATGCGGCATATTTGATAATCATCTGCATAAATCGCATCACATAGTATGCGCATGCCCAGCCATTGTCTTGTGTAGCACACTATAAATTGAAACATACAAAATAATACAACTAAGCACAATTCACATCAATAATATATATATTCGAGTCGGGAACTTACTTGTACGTTGTGCCAATTTATTGGCTGGTTCTTTTTCCTTGGGACCGTTCCTCCAGCCTTTTTGAATGCATCTAAACCCCTACATGTTAATATAACACAATAAATTGCATAAGTAAATAGTAATGTAATAAAAGATGTTAACGGATATAAAAATGAAATATTTCTCACCAGAATAATGGCATTCTCATTACGTGTCCAATTTTAGTGTTCAATGTACTCCCCGCAGGATCTAGATAATAAACAGTGAATGTCCCGGGGACAATAACTAGTAACTCCCAATGTCTACCGCTAGAAGTAAGAAGTTAACAATTAATAACTCAAAATGCAAAATAAAAATGGAATTTTCTTAAGTCCAAATTATAAATAAAGTAAACTTACTTGACATTGAATGGAGCTATTATTATCGTCTTCTTTTGCTGACCAAAAATTGTAAAAGCATCTATACAGTATTGTTGAACATTATCAGGGTCTTTAGCTACCAAACTAATCAATGATGGAATCAAAAATCCCACATGATCAAATGCAAATTGTTTGCAATGATCTTCGACTAAGTAGCTGCAAAACATATAGGCGTATGCATTAATATATAAGAAACCAGATCACCAGATCTTACATAAGGTATATGGATGTATAAACAAGATCTCACCTTATCCATGTCTCTATCATTGATGTATTCAGCCAATCATAAATAAACAGCTCAATAATATCTTGTATAAATAAAGAGCTATCATATGATCGACCTGCATAATCTACATCTAAAGAAACTATTATAGGGCAATGTATATTATGTGCCCGTAGCCAACATGCCATTCCCCTACAAGCAGGACCTAACGGGTATGTTAGGTCAGTTGGAACCCAAGTTGGTAATGCGGGAAGTGGAGGTGGAGGCCTAGGTGCTCCTGGTGTCTTCTTTTTAACCTGTATATATAATTTCAGATCAGTTGACATCATATATACACATCAACAGTCTAAATCAATGTAAATTTATCTTACAATTTCAGTCGTGTAGACGACATCTGCTTTGGGCCACAATATGACCCCACCTTCTGCCTCACCAAGTGTATCAATATCTGGGTGGGCATATGGAAACGCAACTTCCCTCCAATCGGGTAACACACATAATGGGCCCACACGAACATAGCCCTGTGGCATTGGAGTCCCGTGAAACCTTTCCCCAGGAAGGGACGGGTAAGCCTGCGCCTCTACAACAACATAGTCTTCTATTCTTAAGCGGCATGGCTTCAATGCCTACAAATTTACGTAAAGAATGTTATACATATATACATATAATCTTGAAAACATATCATCTTGAAAAGACTAGCTACAATGTCATAAACAATACTTACACCGCTCTGGGTTTGCGCTGGGATGGCCCAAAGAATGCTTTGATGCCAACACCAGCGCCGGCACCTCTAACACGTCCAGGATGCTCTGGGTTACCCAGAGCAACTGTCAATTCATCCCTTGTGCCCTGAGGGATGAACGTGCCTTGTTTCTTCTGCTCGTGCAGCTCCCGCTAATCACCATAAACAGAAATTGGTAAGTTAACACCACAAATAATCAATATTCAAACGATTTCTCTAAGAGTGTTATTTTACCATTTTTGCAGCCGCCTCAGCAGTTGCAGGCTTCTTTATTTCACCCTTCTTGTTTTGCCTGCCAGCTATCCAGATATCATGGCGAGGCATGGGTGTGGCAGACTCCTGAGTAGGAGCAGACTCCTGAGTAGCCGCAGACTCCGCCTGTAGTCTTTGGCGAACGCTTGCATAGCCTTTTGGACCCATAGTGTGGTCATGCACATTCAGTGCACGCCTTGCTTTTTGTGCGTCACTGAGGGCCTAGTTAGTATGCACATTAATGATTTGGTTAGTAGCACTAAATGCTAATCTTGAATAGGTGAATACAATGTATATTAATTAAATTGGGAGTGACGCCTAATACCTTGAATTCTTCAGATTTTCTTGAAGCAACAAAATTGTCCCAATCTTCTTTGTCCAAGAAGTTCCATTGTTCAAGGGCTGAATTCTTCTTCTTATCACCCTCTTTGTCCAAGAAGCAATAAAATTGTCCCAATCATTTATGTTGATGTTGACAGCAATGTCTAGCCATTGAGGCTTTATTACATCGAATTGAAACGCATGAAGCAAAGAGAGGGAGTGTTTAGCCAATGCATCCGAAACATTGTTCAGGGCACAGGGAATGAGCTCCCCTGTAATATATTTATAAGGAACTTCTATACATATCTAATCAACAAATCAGTAATTAACCAAGTATTCATCAATACTTACTATTAATCAGTATCTCTAATCATTAAAATCGGCAAGCAGATCAGTTATTGTAAATAACAAACCATGAATTGTTGAATTAAATTAATCACTAAAGAAATACTAACCAGTAGTATCAATCATTAATCACTGAAAGCAGCAAGGAAATAAGTAAAACTAACCTCAGTAGAAACAGGACGCTGGGCGTCAGCAGGAAGAAAGGAAGGAGCTAGGGCAGGCAGGTGAGCAAGAAGGAGGGCACCAGGCGTGGCGGCGGCGCCGGTTCTCAGGCGTGGCGGCGGCGCAGCGGATGGAGCAGCAGGGCGGGCAGTAGGTGGCTGGAGTAGCAGGGCGGCGGCGCAGGCAGTTAGAGCAGCAGGCGGCGGCGGCGGAGAAGAAATGTGCCGGAGAAGAAGGGCGCCGGAGAAGGGATGCCGGAGATGGAGCGCCGGAGAGAAGCGCCGGAGAAACTAGCAGCAGCAGCACAAAATCGCCGGAGAAATCGCCGCAGCAGAGAAATAGGGAAATCGCAATGAAACAGAAGAAAGGGGAAGAGTCGGGCGATCGCGGGCTATAAGTTCTCAAATGGCGTCGGTTGTTTACAACAACCGACGCCTAAACATCTTTAGCGTCGGTTTTTTGAAAAAACCGACGTCCAATTGGACGATATTTTCATGAAATTATTTGGCGGGAACCACTTTCCGCATCGGTTATACCAGGATAACCGATGCTGAAAGTGACACTTTTCGCGCAAATTTTCATCGCACATAGGCGTCGGTTTCTACGTATATAACCGACGCTGAAAATGACACTATTTTTTTTGATCGAAATATGGATTTCGCGGGCGACTTTACGCGTCGGTTTGTTATAAACAACCGACGCTGAATACAAAGCGGTACCCGTGTCTGGCTGGTCTTCGAATATAGACGTCGGTCTGCTTAAACAACCGACGCCTTATATGTTAGGCGTCGGTTTTCCTTAATAACCGACGCCCAGAAAAGTGACACTCAATGCTATTTCTGTAGTAGTGTAGCTTCATATTTTGTTGGGGTAGGATGAGGGTAACAAACAATTCTGTGAAAAATGTATCCGAGTCAAACACATAGGCCTCTATATTTGTTTAAGGAATAACACATATTTAGAACCTGGGGAGAACTAAAGTCCACAATGTTGAAACTAAGGCAATGGATATGATGCTAAACATGGAGGTTCTATCTAGTAATCACTTCCTATCAAACTAGTCTGGTTGCTAAGGTTCCTATGCACACCAACCTATCCAAAGTGAATCCAACAGTGTATTAGGTTCCCATAAAGCTATGAGAGTCTTCTATCATCTCATCTCTTCTCTAAGGATCACCTAAGCCACCAAAGTGGATGATTAGTTAGTCTTCTTATCCCCTCATGTGATTCTTCTCTCTTGACTACTAATCACATGATATCTCAATTATGGGTAGCTTATGTGTAGGAAAAGTGAAACTCATTTGAAATATTGAAAGATTGATCAAGACAATAATTCCATGATTTTATATTGAATTAGAAACCCTATTTGATGTATGACATTACTCTTGAAAGTGATGAACTCATGTGCAAAGTTTATGAAAACTCAATGTTACAAGATCGAAAATAATTGCTTCCTATGTTTGAGGTAAATGATTGATATGGTGAAATATGATGGGACTCATGTTTTACACCTCATGTTGGATGAGGTCCCTTTTGATTAAACCCATGTTTCGATATTGTTGTTCAAACCTCAAACATAGGTAAGCAAAGTCTTTTCCCCTATTTGATATGTAGAATGAGAATGCCACAAAATGGCCATGTCTATGAAACCCTAGATCATGGTGTGGAGACTTGTTACAAGAGGAAAATCCCCTATTGACTATTAATCCTCTTTGTAGATTCAATTTGAATAATATGATGGACCTAGATCTCAATATTGCCCAATTATGTTTAAACTCTTATCTTATGAATTTGACTTCTTAATTTCCAAAATCTAACCTTACCTTGATCTGGAAAGGAAGGGAATGAAACTATGACCTTGATCTTGCAAAAAAATTAAGTATAGTTTCCCTATTATGATCCTCATCTTCAATATCATGACCCTATGAAGTACGATTTGACAATTTTTACTCACCCTATTTGGATATGCTTTATGATTCATGACTAATGTAGGCTAATGTGCTAGATTAGGGTGGTGGTTGACTTACGACATTTGAAACCTACATAACATCCCTATTAAGAATCCTCTAAATTTTCATATTTGTTGATTATTTAGAGTATGGAAAGGTAACCCCTTCCACCCAATTTTTATTTATTGACCTAAGTCTCTAATAGGTCAAATCTATGAAAATATTGATACTCAGTGTTAAACCTTGATTCGGTGATGATCTTGAAATATGATGATTTTGACAATAGCTTGTTTTTTAATTCTTATAAAGACCTAGGTTTATACCATTCATCAACTACAAATGCCATGAACATGAAATTGACGTTCATACCACAAAAGGTCACTCAATTGTTACTCTATTTATGTATATGGATGAATGATTAGACCTAAGGTCTAAACAAGAACCTAATCCCACCCTAGCATAGAATTGTTTGGACGTATGACTTTGACATCCAAAATTTACCTTTGGTATTGATGTATGAAATATTGACTCCTAATTATTGATCTTGTTATTGATTTGACTCCTAGAATCACTCTAATTGGTTCTTGAGATCACAATCAATATACAACTGATGACTTTTAGTTCCCATATCTCAAAATTTAGAAATAATGATTATGATTTTTTGCTCAATTTATGACTTATGGGTGAGGTCCATGTGGACTGGAGTGGGACCTTCCTTCAATTTTGAGCATGAAGTCACGATGTTGAAATTATGATGTTTGTAACAGATTGTTGAAATATGAAATATCAATCATGGATGTATAACCCCACCTAGACCAATGTAGAAGCTAAAACCCTAAATATTCAAATGAAAGTCATGTCTTACTCTTGAACTCTATGTGATTGACTTGAAATGTGATCTCTCCAAATATAGTGATATATAGGATAATCTCTCCAAATTGTGACTCCGGTGATGAAACTGTCAATTTGAGGTTATACGTGGCTATTATATGATTTTGATGCTCAGTTGCTCAAGTGTGGAATGATATTGGTATTGAAAGTGATGATAATACTTTATTGATGATTTTTTATATGTAATATTTATTATCTCAATATCGATTGATGAAATGCTTTAATTTTGGGGGAATTTTTTTTAGGTTGGGGAGGATGTGATAACCTAGAATTTCAAACTTTGATATTGACTTCTAGATTGGTCCTTAATCTTGATCACATTCAATTCCATGTTTGAATGTGTTTTGATACACAATTGGACCATATACTATGAATGCATCACCTAGATGGTACACAAGTTGATAAAAGTCAAGTCTAAATTCATATCACACATAATCACCTTTCCCTAGATTTTGATCATATCATTGTGGGCATTTGTGCTCTAATCTTATGCTCATAGTGTAGAGGGTACTCTCATGTTTGCAACACATCTAATTTCATCTAATAACGAGCTAGGATGAATAAGATACACATATATAAAATTATCTTCTCCAAAAGTTTGTTTTCACCCTTTTTCCATCCCTTTTGGGGCCATCACCTGACCCATTTGAGCCTTGATGAGGGTGTGTGGCCCACTGCCCCCACCTCTCTTTCTTTCCTATTTTTCCTTCTCCTTTCCTATCCTCTAGTCTGGGGTCGATATGGATCGTTGGATCATGTGAGCTATGGATCTGAGGGTGGATTCGATGGTTAGTGATCATCCTCTACCGTACATCATGCAACAACTAAGTTGCTTGCCTTCCGCCAATGCAACACATGCCACACTTTTCCCTCATTTGTCCATGTCGTATTTTCGTCTGCTTGACCAGTGGACATAGCTAGTGAGGTGCATAGAACCTCTGGGTAGGACGGTAAGCACGCTAGCCCACCCCCTTTACCTACTCCACGGCCTCTGTCCCTAGAGAACCCTAAACATATGGTGCCCTCAACACCTATAAATTGCCCCAAATTCTCCGCCAAGATCCCTTCTTTCTTACCCCACCTTTCTCCTTACCTCTCTCTATCTCCTCTGCTCTCCAGTTTGCTTAACTGCCACCACATCTTTGGGAAGGAAACCCTAACTCGAGATTAGAGATGGCACATGGTTCATTGGATCACGAATCTACAGGCCGAGTCTCCCCCGCTCCTCTCCATCCCCTCTCTCTTTTGCTTTTTCTCTCTCCCTCTCTTACTACCATATCACCTCAAGACATGCACACTATGGATGCCATTAGATCTCTTCAGATTCCAACTAGTGTTCTCCACCCATCCCTCGATCTCTGGGTTCCCCTACTAATGTGGACATGAGGCCCTGGGTCGCTCGTGACCGCCCAGGACCGCATGCTATTGCTGCACCACGTCGATCTTCACTTCGGCTACCAGAAGACAATAGTCGATGGTTGCATACACCCTTCAATGTTGATGAGCACATGCCAGCGACTCGGGCAATGCACCCCTTGTTAGCCCCACTCTTCCTCACCCCCGCGGGCCCAAGAGGAACACGGGCTGCCTCCCAAGTGGCCTGATCTCGGTCCAACTAAGGTAAAACCTCCCAAAAAACCGTAGCAAAGGGTGATTTTATCAAATCCCCTATCTCATAGCCCCCATGCCCAAATATGATGATGTAATATGTTCTTTTAATCAAAATACATCACCTATATAATGGTACTGATATCTATTTCTAATTTCACACCTTTAATCCATTATTTGGTGAAAATTGGTGTCTTTGGGGTCGTATGCTTGTTAATCAACCCTAAACATGCACAACTTGTATATTTAATGATCTTGGACCTTATATTCATGCAAATCAATAAACTCTAGCTCTGTTTTACTATGGTTGATGTCTTGGACCCTCTAAATGCACCCTAATGATCTTCTTGACCCCCTATGTTTATCCTTGCTCTATAAGTAGCCTTTTTATGTGCATCTATGATCAAGTTTAAGACTTTGGCTTAGATTATCATCATCTAATGATTTAGTCTCAAAATCAGTGAACAAGTGATGCATTGTGCCATGTTTGATTGATATCTTATACCTCTTCTCATGAGTAGCTCAAAGATTAACTTTTTCACACTATTGTGTCTTAAAATGTGATATTTAAGTTCCTAAATAAGTGGACCCTTAATTCTTATGAAAATATGTTGATTGTTGGGCTCTAACTTTGCTAGATCATACTCCAAACATTAGATATGCTATAGTAATGAATTCAAATCAGTATAATTGTCATACTACAACTCCAAATCCTAATTTTATATACTTGATGCTCAATGACCTAGAAATGTGACCATGTTGCTGCTGACTCAAGGTCAATTAGGTCAATGTTGACTCACGTCTAAATTGACTAAACCCGTGTTTTGATGATGACTAACCATTCCACATATTGGTGTCTAATGTCTCTACTTGAGTGATTTCAGATTAGGTATAGACACACTCCAATTTCCCTAACTTGTCCATATCAAATTGGAGAAAAGACAAGTCAAAGTCAATACAAGTGCACGTTTTTGTAATATGATGTATATCCATTAGAATCATGTTGTAAATCACTTGTAATGATTGTATGACTTGTAATTAAGCTTAGAAAAAATCAAGAGCACTTAGATCAAATGTTTAAGAACTCAAAAGCCATTTTCCAAAATTCACATCAGGTTGTTCATCGGTCGAGTTTTGTGAGTTGCAAACTCGACCGATCCTGGTTGGATCTTGAAAATTACTTTTGATCGGTCGAGTTTACACTTCACTGAACTTGACCGATGGAGTACCAGACCAATTTGATTTTCATTGCTCAGTCGAGTTTCCCCAGGACAAACTCGACCGATGGTCTGAATATCGACTTTGTCTTTTACTCTATCGGTCCGGCTACCCTTATAGAAACTCGATCGATTGCATTGCACGAAAAAGTGCAGAAAAGTGCTTCTAGCCGTTGTGGAGTTGCAACAAGTGAAAATATATCTGTTGTAAGCCAAAAAACGGCTAGTTTTTATTCTCAAGTGTTCCCAAAGGCTAAGAGGCATCCCCAACTATAAATAGGACCCCTTGGGCATCATTCCAAGGTTGAGAATTCAATGCAAACTCTATGTGAGGTTCCTATTCTATAGTTAAGTGCTTCCTACAGCCTCCTCTCTCTCTCTAAGCTTAATCACTTGCTACATCTATTAGTGAGTAGGAGATTTGTAAGAGAGCTAGTCCTACATGTATATCTTGTGTGGATCTCACTTCCACCACCTCCCTATCACTCATTTCAACCATGAAGATGAAGGATCTCTCTCTTTGCTAACAAAGGCGAAGAAGAACAAGGGAAGGAGTCCCTTGGTGAAGATCAAGGCTGAAGACTTGGAGCTAGAGTGGGTAAGCCCTTGGTGAAGGCAGAAGACTCCTTGCTCAAGTGGTTAAGTCCTTGGTGGAAGCTTCTCTAAGTGAAGGTGAAGTCAAAGGCGGAAGATCCAAGAAGATTGGTAATCCCTGCAAGTCTGAAGACTTGTGCAAGAGTAGGTAAGTCCTTGGAAAAAGGCGGAAGACTCCTTGCAAAGTGGGTAAGTCCTTGGTATGGTTGAAGACTCTTTGTATTGGATAGGTAAGTCCTTTGGTGGTCATGTATTGTATCTCTTATAATGAATATAATGAAGATGCAAGGTTAAGAAATCCTAGAGGTTGACCTCTCTAGGTAGTAGACTGACTCACTTCTAGTTTGAAGTGTGGAACCACTCTAAAATAACTTGCCAATTGGTGTATGCTCAATCTCTCTCTCCCTTTCTATGCATGTTTTAGTTGCACTCAAATTTCCTTTTTAGCAACCTTATCTTGTGATATATCTTGAAGGTCTAATGAAATTTGTTTAAGTGCATTTAGCTCTATTCACCCCCTCCCTCTAGAGCATCTAATCACCCATCTAGGATCCAACAATTGGTATCAGAGAGAGCTTCTCCAAGCATACTTCAACAAGTAGGAGAAGATGGGTGAATACCAAGGAGGGAGATACTTGATCAGCCTTCCAATCTTTGATGGGAACAATTTCCTCTATTGAAGAAGAAGGCTTCAATTCTACATCCAAGGATCAAGTCTTGAGATGTGGCAAATGGTGAACAACCCATACATGCTACCAAAGACAAAGATTGAAGAATGGGATGAAGCTACCTTGAAGAAAGCAACCTTAAATGCTAGAGCCATGCACATCCTCTATGCCTCCATGCTCCCCACCGAGTTCAACAAGATTTCTTCATGTGAAACAACCTATGAGGTATGGAGAAAGATATGCATCACTTATGAAGGGACAGATCAAGTGAAGGAAAGCAAAGTCTACATGCTCAAAGGGCTGCTTGAGATTTTCAAGATGGGAAAGGAGGAGAGGATAGCCAACATGTACTCAAGGCTCAACATCATTGTGAATGGTCTTGCTGTTCTAGGACATCCTATGTCTAGTGGAGAGATCAATTCAAAGATCCTTAGAACTCTCCCCAAGAGGTGGGAACCCAAGGTGACTTCCATTGAAGAAGCAAGGTCTCTTAAGGATATTCCTATTGAAGAGCTCATTGGAAATCTACAAGCACATGAAGTCACACTTGACAAAAGAGAAGAAGTTGAAAGACAAGAGAAGAAAGAGCTAAAGAGAATGAAGAAGGCTGAAATGAAGGCTCAAATTGAATCTATCATGGAACAAGTCTCTCCATCCTCTCAAGTTGAAGAAGATGCCATGTACTCCAAGGGTAGATTCTATAAAGGCAAGTCCTCCTCCATCTGGTGCTTCACGTTTAGAAAGAAGGGTCACTACAAGGAAGATTGCCCACAAGGAAAAAAGACCCACCATCACAAGAAAAGAGAAGATAAGTGCCACTCAAGCTCAAGTGACTCCTCCAACTCAATCTCAAGTGAAGAATAAAGTGAAGAGTCAAGTGGTAGCTCAAGCTCTAGTGATGAAGGAGAATGTCATTTTGCTCTTATAGCATCAACAAGTAAGGACTCAAGTGAGGTAAATCTAAGCTCTTTAGATAAAGAATCTTTGATTGCTATTATTCATGATACTTGTGCCTCTCTTAATAATTATAAAAGTAAAAAGAAAAAGCTTGCTAGAATTGTTGATATTTTGCATGTAGAACTAGATCTTGATTTATGACAAAAATGCTTGTCTTAGCCAATTACACTCTCTTAAAATTGAAAATGCTAGCTTGCTTGACAAGATTAGATTTCAAGAAGCTCAACCTCTCATGCCTAGTTCTAATGAAGAGCATACTTTAATTGTTGATTCTCTCATGCATGATATTGATTTTCTTAAATATAAAAACAAGAACAAAGATTATGTTTTGCAAGAATTAGAAATGGAAAATGTCTCCCTGCTTGCTAAAATCAATGTGCATGAATCTTGTTCTAGTTCTACTAGTAAAGAGAATGATGTTGCTACTCTTCATACTAATAGAGATTCTTATTTAACTAAAGCTCTTTTCTTAGAAAATGATCTTTTGCATGCTAGAGACAATATCAATCATTTGTCTTCTACTATTGCTTCTCTTAAGCATGATAATGATAGTTTGAGATCCTCTTTGAAAAGATTCTTAGTTGGTTAAAAGAGTCTTAATGACATCCTACACCATTCTACTAAACAAATCAGTAGACATGGTTTAGGATATGATAGTAGTCAAAGGAACAACAAAGATAAAGGTCCTCCAATCTTCCATGGAGAATCCTCTAGTTCCAAGACTATGGGCACATGCAACCATTGCAATGATATTGGCCATTATTCTACTTTTTGTCCTTCTAGGAAAGCACCCAAGAGAAATAGGACTTCGGTTGCTAAGCTAACCCCTCTAGACCCAAAAACATGATTGGGGACCATTTCATCTTTCTTCTTGTAGGTACTTACAAATGGATTGACTTCAGCTGTTGAATTGCAAATTGACTTGTCAATCCACATGAAAGAAGAAAGGTGAGATGTGTAGAGGGTGACAACAAATGGAAAAAAGAATGGTAAGAACAAAGGTAAAAGTTTTCTTGCCTATAACCAATCCTAACTCTTTTTTGTCAAGTTAGTGTGCACTATGCATTGGTTTTGAGTCAAAAGTGGTATTTTGGGATTCTCTTCACACTCTTGCTCAAAAACTATTTCTAATGCTTCTATAGTGCATTACTAGATTGCTTGCACATGTTTGGATATAGTTTGTATGTTTAGCATGCCTTTAAATATGGTTTTATGAAATATATGTGCTTTTTGACAACTGCTCTATCGGTCGAGTTTGTCCTATTTGAAACTCGACCGATAGGCACCTATGGGTGTTGCCAACAATTGTCATTAGTCGAGTTGTCAATACATAGAACTCGACTAATAACACTGCATAGAATATACAGTTGGCTTATTGAATGAGAATTTCCCTCTCAACTAGATTTTCTCAACCACTAGCCTTATTCTTTGGCACTCTCATTTGGTACCTTTATATATGCATATTGCCATGTTCTAAATTGCCTATCTTGCTTTAAACTCTATCTCTCTAATTTCTCTAAATTGGTATATCTATATCTTGCAATTACTTGCTTTGACTTGTTTTGTAGGTTTTTATGGTGATCTGTTTGGATCTCTTATTTGTGTCTAAAATTGCTTCTGTTGTACTCTAACTTGCTACATCTATCTAGGTGTATATCTTGTTGTGATACAACCTTGAGGTTCTTAGTGGTAATCATATTTTGGTAAGGATGCATATCTAGTGAGTTATATATGTACTTTCTTCTAAAATTGCATATCTCTTTATTTGGATATATCTCTACATCTACGCATAGCTTGATCTATCTTGTCTATCTTTTAGTATCTCTTTCTATGATCTTGATCCTACTAGTAGTCTTAACTTGTGATAACATCTACTATTAGTTCACATACATGTAGTTCTAACCTTGTTTATAATTGGCATCTCTGCTCATCAAGTGGTATATTTCACTATATGTTATGCTTGTATCTTGTCTCATACATGCTCAAGCTTGTTCCTTGAATTGCATATCTATTATCTTCAGTTGCTTGAATAACATTGTGGTGCAGGGCACAAAGAGCTACATTATATGTAGAAATTTGAGTATTTTTGGATTTTATGCAAATTTTACTCCAATTTCAATTTTTGGTGCAAGACTAGTGTTTTTCATGTAGAAATGACCTTCTGAGCAAGGCTCATCACTTTGCCATGATCCCTGGCACTTTTTGGGAAAATTTTGTCATCTTGAGGGTCAAAATTGTGTTTTATTGTTTTTCTACAGCACTTCATCTTGCATTTTGGGTTGTTCAAGTATATGCTTTAACTTACTTTTCTTTCTATGCTTGGACAATCCCCTATCTGTGCTCTTCTACTCTCCTTATATGTATTTGTGTTATATCCTTTCTCTTTAACAAGTGATGTTTCTTATTTTCTTCATAACCCCACTTTTTGAAATGACAAAGGGGGAGAAAGGTATGTCTTCTTTTGACAAAATGGGGAGAAGGCATGTCTTACATGAAGAGGAGAAGTATGTCCATGTAAGGGGGAGAAGGTAAAATGGGAGAAGACATATGTGTAGAACATATATGAGTAGAAGACATAGTATTCTATAAATGTTATGAAAGCTAACCATGCAGGAGAAATAACATCAATTGAGGGGGAGTACGAGAACTCCATGCCCATCAATTGAGGGGGAGCATATGACCTCAGTCCTATTGAAACACCTAGGTTTCTCCAAAGGTATGATTTTACTTAAAATCTTTCAATACATTTATGGAATGGTTTGTCATCTTCAAAAAGGGGGAGAATGTTGACTCAAGGTCAATTAGGTCAATGTTGACTCATGTCTAAATTGAATAAACTCGTGTTTTGATGATGACTAACCATTCCACATATTGGTGTATAATATCTCTACTTGAGTGATTTCAGATTAGGTATAGACACACTCCAATTGCCCTAACTTGCGCATATCAAATTGGAGAAAAGACAAGTCAAAGTCAATACAAGTGCACATTTTTGTAATATGATGTAAATCCATTAGAATCATGTTGTAAATCACTTGTAATGATTGTATGACTTGTAATTAAGCTTAGAAACAATTAGGAGAGCTTAGATCGAATGTTTAAGCACTCAAAAGTCATTTTCCAAAATTCACATCAGGTTGTTCATCGGTCAAGTTCTATGAGTTGCAAACTCGACCGATCCTGATTAGATCTTGAAAATGACTTTTGATCGGTCGAGTTTACACTTCACAGAACTCGACCGATGGAGTACCAGACCAATTTTATTTTCATTGATCGGTCAAGTTTCCCCAGGACAAACTTGACCGATGGTCTGAATATCAGTTTTGTCTTCTACTCTATCGGTCAAGTTACCCTTATAGAAACTTGACCGATTGCACTGTACAGAAAAGTGCAGAAAAGTACTTCTAGCCATTGTGGAGTTGAAATAAGTGAAAATATATCTGTTGCAAGCCACAAAACAGCTAGTTTTCATTCTCAAGTGTTCCCAAACGCTAAGAGGCATCCCCAACAATAAATAGGACCCTTGGGCTTCATTCCACGGTTATGCATTCAATGCAAACTCTATGTGAGGTTCCTATTCTATAGTTGAGTGCTTCCTACAACCTCTGCTCTCTCTCTCTAAGCTTAATCACTTGCTACATCCATTAGAGTGAGTAGGATATTTGTAAGAGAGCTATTCCTACATGTATATCTTTTGAGGCTCTCACTTCCACCACCTCTCTATCTCTCATTTCAACCATGAAGATGAAGGATCTCTCTCTTAGCTAAGAGAGGTGAAGAAGAACAAGGGAAGGATTCCCTTGGTGAAGATCAAGGCTAAAGACTTGGAACTAGAGTGGGTAATCCCTTGGTGAAGGCAGAAGACTCCTTGCTCAAGTGGGTAAGTCCTTGGTGGAAGCTTCTCTAAGTGAAGGTGAAGTTAAAGGCAGAAGATCCAAGAAGAGTGGGTAATCCCTGCAAGGCTGAAGACTTGTGCAAGAGTAGGTAAGTCCTTGGAAGAAGGCGGAAGACTCCTTGCAAAGTGGGTAAGTCCTTGGTAAGGTTGAAGACACTTTGTATTATATAGGTAAGTCCTTTGGTGGTCATATATTGTATCTCTTATAATGAATATAATGAAGATGCAAGGTTAAGAAATCCTAGAGGTTGACCTCTGTAGGTAGTGGACTGACTCACTTCTAGTTTGAAGTGTGGAACCACTCTAAAACAACTTGTCAATTGGTGTATGCTCAATCTCTCTCTCCCTTGCTATGCATGTTTTAGTTGCACTCAAATTTTCTATTTAGCAACCTTATCTTGTGATATATCTTGAAGGTCTAATGAAGTTTGTTTATGTGCATTCAGCTCTATTCACCCCCCTCTAGAGCATCTAATCACCCATGTAGGATCCAACAATTGCATGAATTGATCCAATATGATTAGTCATGGCCTTACATGGTTAAACCATGAAGGAAATCCAAATATCATGCTTCCCTTACTTATAAGTTAGAGATTATTTGTGACAAAGTGGATTTTAGCAAAATAATGAGATAATTACTCTTTTGCCCTCATTATGCCTACCAATGGTCCCAAATTATTTTTCTTGTCTTCATAATCATTATTGAGACTCAAATCCAAGATATGGTGACCAATGTCATTTTTATACACATTATAACACTTCAAATTGGATTCATTCATCACTTTGTCCAAAGAATCTAATTGGTCAATCAAACTTTGTCTTTTGATTCTCAAACATTTTCTAGATATTTTACACATTATTTTGAAGCTTTGATTCAAATTTGAGTTCAATTGGACATTCCTACACTTTTACTATGAATTCTTGAAGTTTATGTATTGAAAACCCCTTTTTCCCATTTTATTTGTGCCTTTTTCTTTAAATTACCATGTGAGCGATCCATACAAGGGATCCAGGGTGTTTTTTTGGCCCTTGGATCTACCTCCCATGGATCCAGGCCTGATCCTGTGGCTGCGAGGTCATCATCAACCTCCCACAATCAGCAGGGAGGTGTCTTTATGGTCGAGACTTGCAATCTCGCTCCCTTGACCACGATTCAAGTTTCTAAGCGAGCCAATATCCTTGCCTCATGATTTTGAATTGAACGAACCCTACTTTAAATAGGTTTCTCACCTTGTTGCACTGCCAAAATGACCTGCTCGCCTCCCATTCTCCTTCCGGCGGCCATGGCTGCTGCCCCAAACATTGAACTAGTCCTAACCCTAGTCTGATGCTATAAAAGGACCCCCCAAGGTCCGCAGCAAGTGCATCTTGCTCAGAGCTCATCCTCGCATTCCATCTCGGCCTCAACACTCTATTTTTGCTCACCCAACACCTGCTGCTCCAAGCAGCACCGTTGCCATTGCAATTTTGGTGTCCCTTCTCCCCGTCCCCCTTCATCAATCCGCCGTCACCACTACCTCTGTGGAGTCACGACGGACCTGGAAGGCAACTTGACTTCTTCCATCAGTCACTCCTACCCCTATCTCCCCTACACGCCGGCGATAGCTCCGCCCTACTTCTGGGCTTGAGGCTGTGTTGTTCGTGTGACTGGAACAGGAGAGCAGGAGCCCCAGACCGCCGGCTCAATTGCAAGTCAAACCGGTCCAGTGCTCAGTGAGACCGCAGATAAACCGGCCAAATAGATATTGAACTAGATCATGGACCTGCGAGCCTTGTGGCGCGATCTGAGCCACCTAATCTTGATCTAACAACCCTCGATTTTCACAAATAAGGTAAATATCTCCCCTCTATTCAAAAATTCATATAAATGTCAAGATCTTGTTTTAATCATATAAAATGTATCCTAGCTCCAAATAATTTGAATAAATAGTCAATCTTGATCAAAAAAATCTAGTAAAATGATTAAAAATACTTTTGAAACCTGATTCCAAACGATTCTCACTGATATCCCTATATGTGATCTCTTGCTTATTTTGTTTATTAAATGGCTCAATAGTGATGATTCTTGAAAAACCTAATATCTGACTCTAATGATTATCTTGAAATGCAGATCCAATCTAGTAGACTTTTAAAAATGAATCATTAGTGATATAGATCTAATTACTTGATTCAATCTTGATTACCATCTTTATGAATAATGAGTAACCTTGATATGGATCTCAAATCTTACAAAACCCTTGATATATTTTGACCCATCAACCTGATCTGGAATTCCAATGATGCTAAGTATCATGATGATGATCTAGAAACTTGAATGATGACTCAAATATTGATGATAATAATTAGGGTCAACAAATATATTCCTAAATACCTAGGTTGATCATCCATCAATATGCTTGACGCTTGAGTAAATATTGAAATCTTGATATAATGTTTACTATAAATGAATGGACTACCTTAGGGATGAATAGGATTGGAAAACCCTAATTTGGTGTACTTGGTATTGGTGTATAATATGATCTTGACCCTCGATCCATATTTTGATTGATCTAGGAACTACTTGAGACCATGATCTTCTACTCTTGTTGATTTATACTCTAAATCTTCAGTGAAAGGTACGCTATTTATATAAATCATTCTTGATTGTATTGAAGATGCTTTTATGTATCTCTTGACTGTATGCTTGGCTATTTACTTGGATGAACTGCTATTCCCTATGATTAGTCTTCTATTTTTCTATACAATATTTTGAAAAACATGAAAACATAAATTGCATGCCCATTATGACTACCTGTATATTGATAATGATGATGATATTGATAATGTTGATAATGTTGATATTGACTGCAACAACCCCCTCTTTTGGAGGTGGGACTTGTACATTGGCCTCCTATGTTCCTATGGTGAGAAGGAGCCTAGTGACCTTCCCCATCACGTTGGGGTAATCGAGTCACACAAATTATATAAGCATGCTTCTCAAATTACAGCATAATGGGAACTCGTAATAAAATTCAAATTGCTTAAAAAACTTGTTGAATAAATGTTGGTTTTGCAAATTTCTTGTTATTCTTTTGAATATAAGTCCTACCAAGTTTACTATTTTTCTTATAAACTGTTTTGCTTGATTTTGATAGCGTACCGTGTAATTGCATGATTGTGTCTCGATTTTCTTGATTTTAGGCATGGAATACTGAATAAGATCACTTCCGCACTCATACACTCTACTGACAAAGATAAATCAGATATATATCCATATTGGGTTAGTTTGTTTATTTAAATATCCAATTTTTGAGTTTTATTTCTTATTGTATATGCCAGTGTGTTAGATCCTACGGGGCCACTCAGGGATGGGCGCTTCAATCCTTTTTCTACTGTCCAGGCAGTAGGATTGGGATTGGGGTAAGAACGGTTCCGTGACAGTTGGTATCAGAGCTTACATACTCCCATATACTTTAAGTAAATAAATTCTCAAGTCTCCTACACCCAAGAAACCCTAAAGTCCATAATGGTGAAAATTGAGGTGTCTAGGCTCGGGGTCCTGGCATAATTTCTCCTATCCGCCTTTACGGTGGCTAAGATTCCCCGCTCTACCTGGCCTCAATTGATCCAGAACTGGACTTAAAGGTTCTCTTGTTAAACCTTAGAGAGTCTTCTAGCATCTCATCTCTTCTTTAAGGACAATCCTAAGCTACCCATATAGATGAAGATTAGGTAGTCTTCTCATCCCTCATGTGGTCCTTCTTGTGACCTTTTACCACATGATGTCTCGATTACGGGTAGCTTATGCATTAGAATAATGAATATCGTTAAATTTTGAAAGTTGATACCATGATCTGACCTGAATTTGAAAACTCAATTTTGATCAATTAATTTTGAAACCAAATACTCATGTATGATCCCTAATATCATTAACACTCAAATTAGCTAAAACTTGACTATATGCTTCTTATGTTGAGGTAAATCTTGATTTGGTAAAATAAGAATGACTTGTACCTTCTACCTCATTTTTGATGAGGTCTCTATTTAATTAAGCCCATGTTGCCCTATTGTTGATTAAAAACTCAAACATAATGAAGAAAACTCATATCCTACTTTATACACACCTTGACCATGCTATCAAATGACTAAGTCTTAGACTCACAAAATCATGATATAAGACTATGATGCAAAAAGCAATTTTCTCATTGACTATTGATGCCTTTTTTAATCTCGATTTTGATATTATGTTCTAATTCCTCGAATGTCAAATTCAAATCCTCAATTTTCAAATTTTGTCAATACCTTGATATTGAAAGAAAGAATTGCAAATCTTGACATTATTGACCTATTATCTTAAATTTTGATCTTATGACCTTTATATATACAATTTAATCATGGATACTCTCCCTATTTGAATAAGCTCAATTGATAATGACTAATGTTGGTAATGTGCCAGATTAGGGTGGTAGTTGACTCATGACTCCCCTAACCTAGGTCACATCCCCATTACGACTACCTCTAAGTTTTCATCATATTGATTATTTAGACTGGTTGACCTAAGCCTAATAGGTTAAAACCATGGTTGATACTCGATCTGAATATTGATTTGATAATGACCTTGACATATGGCAATATTAAATATAGATTGAGGTTGACTTCCTAGATAGACCTAGGTCTAGATCATTCATCAACCTTGGAAACATGATAATGAAATTATGATATGTTGCTCGAATATTGGTTGAATAATGTTGCTCAAAATTGGATATAGATGAATGATACCCCCTAAGGTCTAAATAGGAATCTAAACCCTAGCTTCAAAATTTTGGACCTATAACTTTTGATGCTTAAAATCTCGACTCTTGATGTTGATTAATGGACTTGTAATTCATGACTATCAATCTCAATAATGATACAAATCCTATGATCACACTATATGGACCTTGAAATATATGACTAATGACTTTCATAAATCCCAAAATTTGAAATTTTGAAATGATGACTATTTTGACTTCTTGATTTATGAATTAGGGTTTAGCTCTCATTAGGACTAGGGTGGGAACTTCCCATTGATTTTGAGCTCAAAATGATGATATTGAAAGTATGATGTTGTCTTGAAATGTTGAAATGTGAAATCTCAAATCATGGACGCATAACCCACCTAGACCAATGGAGAAGCTAGGACCCTGAGATATTGGGATTGAGAGTCACCTTGTATACTTGAATCAAGTACTCTATTTGTTTGAACTAAAATATAAACTCTCCAAATTTGTGATTAATAGGATGCTTTTCATATTTGTGACTCATATAATGACTTTGAACAAATATATGTACTGATCTTGACACTCAATTGATTGATGATGAAATGGTGTTAGTACCAAGTTGATTATGATATGGAACATGGAATCCCAATTATGATTATTGGATTACTTAAAAATTGAGGACATGATTTTGATTTTATACTTGAGGATACCCCAATATTTGAGGAAACCACTTAGGTCGAATAATCCTGATTTTTGAGGATGTTTTTGAATTTTGGGACAAAATTCCTTTTTAAGGAGGCAAGGATGTGACAGAGTGGATTTTAGAAAAATAATGAGATAATTCCTCTTTTTCCCTCATTATACCTACTAATGGTCCCAAATTATTTTTCTTGTCTTCATAATCATTATTGAGACTAAAATCCAAGATATGGTGACCAATGTAGTTTTTATACACATTATAACACTTCAAATTGGATTCATTCATCACTTTGTCCAAAGAATCTAATTGGTCAATAAAACTTTGTCTTTTGATTCTCAAACATTTTCTAGATATTTTACACATTATTTTGAAGCTTTGGTCCAAATTTGAGTTCAATTGGACATTCCTACATTTTACTATGAATTCTTGAAGTTTATGTATTGAAAACCCCTTTTTCCCCTTTTATTTGTGCCTTTTTCTTTAAATTGCCATGTCAGCGATCCATACAAGGGATCCAGGGTGTTTTGTTGGCCCTTGGATCTACCTCCCACGGATCTAGGCCTGATCCAGTGGCTGTGAGGTCATCATCAACCTCCCGCAATCAGCGGGGAGTTGTCTTTATGGCCGAGACTTGCAATCTCGTGCCCTTGACCACGATTGAAGTTTCTAAGAGAGCCAATATCCTTACCTCATGATTTTGAATTGAATGAACCCTACTTTAAATAGGTTTCTCACCTTGTTGCACCGCCAAAACGACCTGCTCACCTCCCATTCTCCTTCCAGCGGCCATGGTTGCTGCCCCAAATATTGAACTAGTCCTAACCCTAGTCTGATGCTATAAAAGGACCCCCCCAAGGTCCGCAGCAAGTGCACCTTGCTCAGAGCTCAGCCTCACACGCCATCTCTGCCTCAACACTCTGTTTTTGCTCACCCAACACCTGCTGCTCCAAGCAGCGCCGCTGCCATTGCAATTTGGGCATCCCTTCTCCTCGTCCCCCTTCATCAATCCGCCGCCACCACTACCTCTGTGGGGTCATGACGGACCTGGAAGGCAACTTGACTTCCTACATCGGTCACTCCTACCCGTATCTCCCCTACACGCCGGCGATAGCTCCGCCCTACTTCTGGGCTTGAGGTTTTGTTGTTCGTGCGACTGGAATGGGAGAGCAGGAGCCCCAGACCGCCGACTCAATTGCAAGTCAAACCGGTCCAGTGCTCAGCCAGACCGCCAATAAACCGGCCAAATAGACATTGAACTAGATCCTGGACCAGCGAGCCTTGTGGCGTGATCTGAGCCACCTAACCTTGATCTAACATCCCTCGATTTTCACAAATAAGGTAAATATCTCCCCTCTATTCAAAAATTCATATAAATGTCAAGATCTTGTTTTAATCATATAAAATGCATCCTAGCTCCAAATAATTTGAATAAATAGTCAATCTTGATCAGAAAAATCTAGTAAAACGATTAAAAATACTTTTGAAACCTGATTCCAAACTATGAACAATGATATCCCTATATGTGATCTCTTTCTTATTTTGTTTATTAAATGGCTCAATAGTGATGATTCTTGAAAAACCTAATATCTGACTCTAATGATTATCCTGAAATGCAGATCCAATCTAGTTGACTTTTAAAAATGAATCATTAGTGATCTAGATCTAATTACTTGATTCAATCTTGATTACCATCTTTATGAATAATGAGTAACCTTGATATGGATCTCAAATCTTACGAAACCCTTGATATATTTTGACCCATCAACCTGATCTGAAATTCCAATGATGCTAAGTATCATGATGATGATCTAGAAACTTGAATGATGACTCAAATATTGATGATAATAATTAGGGTTAACAAATATATTCCTATAATACCTAGGTAGATCATCCATCAATATGCTTGACGCTTGAGTAAATATTGAAATCTTGATATAATGTTGACTATAAATGAATGGTCTACCTTAGGGATGAATAGGATTGGAAAACCCTAATCTGGTGTACTTGGTATTGGTGTATAATATGATCTAGACCCTCGATCCATATTTTGATTGATCTAGGAACTACTTGAGACCATGATCTTCTACTCTTGTTGATTTATACTCAAAATCTTTGGTGAAAGGTACGCTATTTATATAAATCATCCTCGATTGTATTGAAGATACTTTTATGTATCTCTTGACCGTATGCTTGGCTATTTACTTGGATGAACAATTGTTCCCTATGATTACTATTCTGTTTTTCTATACAATATTTTGAAAAACATGAAAACATAATTTGCATGCCCATTATGACTGCCCGTATATTGATAATGATGATGATATTGATAATATTAATAATGTTGATATTGAGTGCAACAACCCCCTCTTTTGGAGGTGGGACTTGTACATTGGCCACCTATGTTCCTATGGTGAGAAGGAGCCTAGTGACCCTCCCCATCGCGTTGGGGTAATCGAGTCACACACATTATAAAAGCATGCTTCTCGAATTACAGCATAATGGGAACTCATAATAAAATTCGAATTGCTTAAAAAATTTGTCGAATAAATGTTGGTTTTGCAAATTGCCTGTTATTCTTTTGAATATAAGTCCTGCCAAGTATACTATTTTTCTTATAAACTGTTTTGCTCGATTTTGATAGCGTACCGTGAAATTGCATGATTGTGTCTCGATTTTCTTGATTTTAGGCATGGAATACTGAATAAGATCGCTTCCGCACTCATACACTCTAATGACAAAGATAAATCAGATATATATCCATATTGGGTTTGTTTGTTTATTTAAATATCCAATTTTTGAGTTTTATTTCTTATTGTATATGCTAGTGTGTTAGATCCTACGGGGCCACTCAGGAACGGGCGCTTCAATCCTTTTTCTACTGTCTAGGCAGTAGGATTGGGATTGGGGTAAGAATGGTTCCGTGACATTATTCTTATCTTGTAGTACTCATAATGTGGATGTCTCACCTAGATCTAAGTTTTAGTGTTGTGTTGAATCATTGCATTCATGTTTGATAAGGTGGGGCTACACTCAAACTGTGTGTTCTTAGGTTTAGAAGAGAATCCACATGGCATGATACATGTTTATCTTAACAAAACCAATTGATCTAAGACCCACTACTATGTTTTTTTATATCTTAGTTCCCCCAGCGGATTGGACCTACTCTAGAATATACTCATGGACCATAACTTGTACTCTACTCGCAAGGTACACTTAATCTCTTGAGCCTACTATGATATTGAATTGTTTGTATGAATGTTCGTATGAATTCTTGGTTAGATAATTACTTGTTCGAGCTAATGGTTCCTGATGATTAGTACTTTTTTTGTGTGAACTATATTGAAAAAACCTCAAACATTATTGAATGTGTCTATTATATAATCCTTGTGCACATGCCTCATAATGAAATACCTCTCTATATATACACACATACAAACACACACACAAAACACGTGCACGCACACACACATATATATATATATATATATATATATATATATATATATATATATATATATATATATATATATATATATATATATATATATATATATATATATATATCAATTTATATATACATATGAGTGTTTATATATGTAGATATATTTAGTCAAATATATACATATATACATATATAGATATATACACATGTATATATGTTATAGATGTATACATACACACACACACACACAAATATATATATATATATATATATATATATATATATATATATATATGTGTGTGTGTGTGTGTGTGTGTGTGTGTGTGTGTGTGTGTCTATATATATATGTATATATATATATGTATATATATGTATATATATATATATGTATATATATGTATATATATATATATATATATATGTGTGTGTGTGTGTGTGTGTGTGTGTGTGTTTGTTTGTTTCCTCTTTTATTTGTGATAGAAACAAGCTATTAAACAGGAAACAAAAAGAGAAGCTTAGAAAATAAAATCTGTAACTAAAGGAAGAACACATTAAAACCCCAAAAGAGGAAACAAAAAAGGAAACATATAGGAATCCTTGAAAGAGGGTATGAAAAGGAGAACGTATAGGAAACCCTCCAATAGGAACAAAAAGGAAAACATATTGAAAACCCAAACGCAAAACCATTAAAAAAGAAAAATCAAGAAAGAGAAGTAAGTCCGATTGTGTAGAGACCCCATTGGAGTTGCTATACTATTATAACCATGGAAATTTTTTTTAAAATGATTTTCCTGATGGTTGATGTTGAACTAAAAAATATAAAAGATAAGTGAATTAGAGGCCGTATCTTACTTAATGAGAAAAGAAAGGAATAATCCATTTGGACAATTAAATAAGTTGGAAAATGTCATAATGACAAAAATGACTCAACCTGAGGGTGGGTAAGACATGTAAATAAGGAAAAGGAGACCAAGATCGACAATGGTATGATTAGGGAAGGTGTTAGGAACCCCCATCACATGAAAATCAGTATTACAATTGAAATATTGAGTTTTGAGAAACAAGTGGTTTGGTTATTTAAGAAATAATATAAGAGAGAACTATGACCAATTCAGGAACTCCATGTGGTTGTTGTTTTGCCAAACGAACAAGATAAGTACTTGAAGAAATTATGATATGAACAAGTAGTTGACTTGTCTGGATTTAGTAGTTAGTATGAAAAATTAAAACATATCAATTAAATTATAGGTTGTGCAACCTACGTACCATTTTCAGCAGCCTTTTTGTGTAAAGGAATTGTTGTTCTACTAGAAGAATCTTCCTAAAGCTTGTTAGTCGAGTCTGAATAAGATGGGGTAGTCACTCTCTAGTTTTAGGAGATTCGAACAAGGTGTTGATTTGTACTGGATCTTGGGGTTATTACTTTTTATTGGTGAAGATTGACAGTTCAACATCAATAAAGAATTTTTGTGAGCAGTTACCACCAAATTAGGAATAAGAAATAGAAATTAGGATTCAAACCCTAAGGGGACCCCATAGAATACTTGTTTTTGTGGGAGATATCTAACATGTGGCATCTTGACAAACATGCATTTTTAGGATGTCCTCGGAAAGGAACATGAGTTTTTCATAGTAGGTATATGTCTTTATCACATATTTTGAATGTGTCTTTGTAGGAATTTAATTTTTTGGTTGCAAAATTATTTCAATGATAAATAAAATTTGAATTAAAAAAAGTGGGGAACAGAGATACGAGAACTTGAGGAGCACATCTTTTCTTTTTTCGTTCCTTGTCTAAAAGGATATGGATTTGAAATGAATAACTTTTCTATTAAAACTATTTAGTTTTTTCTTGAATAGAAATAATATAGAAAAATAAAATTTTAATTGTTGACAATTGAAGTAGAATTTAATTGAAAATTGATTACAAAAAGCTCAACTAAAGAAAAATAATGCTTATATGTAGAGATAGAATATTCTATTTTTGACTCTCTATTAGTGACAAATTGGTGAAATTAGTCAACTAAATATGTGGGAAACTATGGGAAAATGTGAAATCAATAGGAAGAGTTGTGGTATTTGTCAGAGAGAAAAATCGATGTTGATCTATGATTTGAATGATAAAAACTAAGGTGTCAATAGTTGTAAATTTTGGAGATCCTTCATAATTGTAATTCTCAAATCACTTTTTACTTCATTGGACTATGTGAAGAATAAGATAAATTTTGGTGTTTTTTGCATGCCCTTGAAGATGTATTTGCTTTTTGTGAGAACTTAGCTAATGGGGTTTTGGAGATATAAGAGGTAATTTTTGGAGACATAAGAGGAACATTTTTTATTTTAGCATCATTTTTGGTAGATCATGATTAGACTTGTAATGAGGTGTAGAAGATGCCAATAAGATGCCATGTGGTTTAGATGAATACGAATCTAGCCATCTTAACACACACATGTTCTCTTGGCTGGCTGAAATACCTCCTCCTATAGACGAGTCTGCAACTTAGATAACATGTGTCTACCATACACTATATGAATAAAACAATTGGCCAATACCCCGATAATTACCTAGATAATAGTGTCTTAATTTGGGAACACACACATCGAGATACACAGAAAGATACATACCATGATATTGTCATGCTATGGTCATAACTTGTATTATTAATATTTCTTTGGACTATTGGAAAACCGGATAAACAAAACTCCCGATAGTTAATTTAAAAAATAAAAGACTTACGAAATGGTAGTGTTGAATCTATACTTTTGCTCGTGACCTTGGGCCGAATGAGATTAGCTACCTCAGGTTGCCGCATCTAAATAGTTTATCTCAACTACAAATGTGTATTGGAGGAGTTGCACAAGATGACAATGAGCTAAATGTACTTTTCCTTCATGTTTTTCTAAAGAAATTATCTCTACAATTTGGGTCTATTTTCTTCTAATACAATTATAATAAAATAAGAGGTGGACGTGCAACAAGGTGTGCCGAACTTTTTTCGTGAATGTAGCTGATGTAGCTTGGACAATTCTATGAATAACTCATCCCACAGTAGACTGAGAGCAATGTATGCATCGATACATATTAACAAAAGAACATGTACATCGTAGATTTTAGAACATACTCACTCTACATGTAGGCAATACAATGCTTTTCTGCTTGGTGGAAGACGAAATAAATGAAATGTCCCGGATTTGGTCATATAAAATATAGTTTTGTTTTTTGAGTTAGAAGAGACATTAGTCTCCCCCCTCCCTCAAAGACCATGCTAGAGCCCAGATGACTGCAAGAGTGATAAATACTGTGCGCAACGGGATGTTCGAACTCAGGTCCCCCGGAGAGGATATACCGTGCTCAACCATCTGTCACTACACATGCCAGGTTATAGAACATAGTTTTTAGGTATGTAAGTGGTGTAGGTATTGTATAAGCATGTCATACCCATTGTCATATCAATTTAATTTTGTGGGTCCGATTTCCATTTTAGACCCACACAATAAAATAAGGATGGACGTACAACAATGTGCACCGCCAGCTTATTTCGTGAATGTGGCTAACGCAGCTTGGATCATTCTATGAATAACTTAGCCCACAATACCCAAAGAGCAATGTATGCATCGTTACAGATTGACAACAGAACATGAATGTAGTAGATTCTAGAACATAATCACTCTCATGTAGGCAATACAATGATTTTCTGCTCGGCAAAAGATGAAATAAATGAGATGTCCCAATTTTGGCTAAATAAAACCAATTTGTATGGGTATAAATGGTATGGGTTTTGTATGGGTGACCATATCAATACTCATATCAATTTAATTTTACGGGTCCGATACTGATTTAAGATCCACGCGATAATATTCTAAAGTTTATCATACCTGCATCCGCAACACTCGCGGCTATGCGGTGCAGATACTCGATTTTATATAAATCGTCTAAGAAAAGTTAAATCTATATTCTTTATATTCTAGTACAACAAGATATTGATATATATATAAGATCTTAGCATTGCGTCACTATATTAAAAAATACATAATTTAATATTACTTGAGTTAATTGTTATCATAATATTTGAGTTATATAGCATATCATGTCACTGTTTGGATTTTAAATTTATGTATATTGCACACGATTGTAATTAATACCATTGGTTCTCAATTATATACTAGTCTCAACTTTATTTTAATTAAAATAGGAGTTAATGACACGTATCAAATTAATTAGACTAGTAAAGTATAATATAAATAATGTGTTATTTAAATAGTTATTTATATATACATGGTACCACGGGTCCGTTAAGTCAGAATCCAAACGTATACATAAGTGGACTGATTTATAAAGGGGTCGTCAAATATACAAGTTCACACGTATGTCCTTGTAGATATTTAGACATGCGATGGATTTTTACTGAACTCTAAAATTGTGGATATGTTGATCTACTAGAACCAATTTACGGCCCTTACAGTTTTATCACTAATTAGAGGAGAATTGCGTCAGTATATCAAAATGGAAATATCACATGTGTAAAGCTCGCCTCACACGCAGAGAGCCGGGTGGTTTTCTGGGAAAAAAGTTGATTAAGGAGTGTAACGTGGCGGGCATTAATTGAATGGTTGATAGAGGTTTTGTAATGGATAAATAAATTTATTTTACTTATAACTTTTGAACTGTGATGAATTTTTTGACGAAACAAAAATTATTGGATTCCTTATAAAAAATACATTTCAACGAAACAAATATTGATATATTTTTTAGGGAAAAATGAAAATGGTATGTAGAGGTGATGTAATGAGAGAGAAAATTGTTCTGTTTATAATTTTTAAACAATGATGAATTTTTGAACAAAATAAAAACCATTAAATTTGTGATAAAAAATACATTGAAACATGAGTAATGTTGACATACTTTTGAGGAAAAGATTATTAGGGAGGTGATGATGGAAGATTAGAGAAGATGGGTGAAAAGTAATGGGGGAAAATGAGGGAAGTGAGAGAAGTAATGAGGACTTCCAAAAGCGTCCAAAATTTGATATTCTTGAAAATTATGAATATGTGCCCAAAAATAGCTAAAGGCACCTAAACATTACCGTATACCACCCAAAAAGGACTCTAAGCACCTAAATGTGGCTTTATGCCCATTGATGACTGAAAACGTCCAAAATGGCTAAATAGCTCCCAAAATTGCTAAAATCGCCCTAAAATCCCTGAAAGTGCCATTTTTATACTTTTGACTGTCAATAAACTATTTCTAAGCAACAAATAAATCTATTTGGGGAAGGGCCAAGCCGCTTCTCTCTCTAGGGTTTCTGCTCCCGCTTCTCTCTTCCCTTTCCCGGTGGGTTCCGCTGGGGGGAGGGAGCGCCGCCCCGACGCTTTCCTCCCCCTGGCTCCAAATAGCCTCGGCGGTCTGAGCAGGGAAGTGCGCAACAATTCGACGAAGAAGGAAGCGGTTTGGGCATCGCCTCGGTTGCGCTGGATTGGTGGAGGGATGTGATACGCCACGAGATCATATCTGTGCAAGAGGTCGGGCATTTCGTTCTGGGATGACTCTATTCCGTTCAAGAGAGACGGGTAGAGAGAGCCATTCCCAACCAGGCCTGGAATCGTGTGCTGCTCCATTAACACCTCCCCTTCCCCTCCTCTGACTGTAACCTGGGTTGATCCTGGGTAGCGACGGCCTCGACCGCAGTCGGCTACGGCTCCCTTCTCTGGGATTCCACACCAACGGTTCAGCGGCTATGGGACTCCACGTCCTCAATTGGATACGTTCTGACATTCATGGCAGTGGTGGTCGTCTCATGGGTAGCTTTCACTGTCCTGCGGCGATGTCTCCCCCCATTTCATGGTATGGACATCTCTGTCCTCCCAGACCGTCAGGCTCTCGGTGGATGTTTCCTTTGACAAGGGTCTTGAAGACACTATAGGGTGGAAACTCTGTCCTCCTCTGGCCGCCAACAACGGTTTTGGCCACTTGTTTCCTGCTGCTCACCGACATTTATGACAGAGGAATCTAACCTGCGGGTGGCTCTGCTGTTCGCGGGCATGGTGGTCTTCTACGGCTCATTAGGTGTGGCTGGTTCCTGATGCTGCGAGGGTGTGCACCCTCAAGGTGTTTGACCAGCTGCTTCTCCGGATTTGCTACTGATCAATCAAGGCTGCTCCCTGCGGCTATGATATGGAGCACCCTTTAGGTGTTCGATGATATGCCCTTTGCATATAAAGGCATCGGGTTAAGGATGGAGGTGTCCTTCCATCCTCTCATCTCTCACGTTCTTTTACAGGACAAGAGCAAAAAGGTCACCTAGGGAGATGAAGAATGGATGCTAGATTCCCCTTCTCTTTCTTTGTGTTTGTTTATTTTCTACCTATCTACTCGTCCAGTTGCCTGGTTTCTCACCAATGTGCTCAACGGTAGTTCATTTGCCACTATTCTTCTTCCAACTATCTTCAGTGAATGATTTTATTGCTATGTGTGAGGGAGGACTGGTTGGCAAGTGTTTTGTTGTTGGTTCATCCTAGTCAGTTATGTTGGCTTTCTTCACAAATAGATGGTTTGGCAGTGTGGGTTCTGCTGCTGCAGCTGGTTCCTCATGTTTTGGGTGGTGCTGCTGTGCTTACAGTAGCTTCCTAAGTTTCAGGATAGAGATAACCAAGAAGTAGGGGTTGACACTACTGCTTGGTCTCTGGTTGCTTTGTAGAATGTGCTCGTGCTTTCGGCTGATGTCCTGGACCTAGTCTGAGCCCTGGATTTCTTAAAGCCCTGAATTTGGGTATAGGTGTTGAAACCCTAGTGTTCTGGGCCTGTTGGGGTGCAGTCTGGCTGCAGTGTCTTTGTACTCATACTTTGTGGGTGGTTTTATGCTATTGAGTGCTTGGCTTTTCTTAAGGCTTCATGTCATTAGGTCGAGTTTGTTTAGGGTCTTAGCCTTATGTACAGTTTCAGGGTTTGTGCTTTTCGTGCTTTTTGCCCTTGACTACTAGCTTGTTGGTATCAAGGATTGTTTGATCTTGCTGTAATGGGGTACTCCGTGCCCAAAGTTTTGGTAATATAGTAACACGCTTTTTGGACCAACCAAAAAATAAATAAATCTATTTGGGCGTCATTACCATGTTGTTGATTGTTAATTACCCTTAGTCATGATTTAACACATATAACATTTAATTGGAAGCTATTTTTATGATATTGGGTGTCAATGAACCACTTACGGGCATGAATTAACCATATACGAGTGTCGATTATCCATTTATGAGCACCATTAAGTTCTCTTTGGCTGTGAAGAACCCTTACACATTATTTAATGCGTACAACCATATTTGGGCGCCATTAAATTGTTGTTGGGTGTGAAATAAACCTATTTGGGCATGATTATGTTGGTTTTGGTTATCAATTATATGAGTTTTATTTAGCACGTATGATGTTTACTTAGGCGCCATTTTTATACTTTTGGGTGTCAATGAATCATTTTTGGGTGTCAATGAATCATCTCTGAGTGTCAATTAGATATTTTTGGGTGTCATTAAGTTATTATTGGGTGTGAAGTACCATCACTAGGGGTGTAAACGGTGCGGGTACAGTGCGGGTCTGGCCATACCCATACCCATACCCATCTAATTTAGCGGGTCCGGTTCCGGTTCTAGACCTGCATAATACAAAACCTAGACCCGCACCATACCCGTACCCACAATAATAGTGGGTATGCGGTGCGGGTATGCGGGTAAGAGGTTCTATAAAACATCATATTGTTTATGTAAGAGAAATGACTATGTTATACATATTTAACACAATAAGATATTGTTATCATATATTATATTAACATGTAATAGTTATATTAGACAATGCTATATTCTATACAATAAAATTAATTGAGTAATTGTTTACATATTTGTAGGCATGATCATAACATTTAATTTATGTAGAAAGTAATATAGATTAGTAGACATTTTAATTTTAAGTTTACATATGATGTTCGTTATTGTAACTAGAATAGTTAATTCTTAGTTATATGACTAGTCTCAACCTTAGAGTAGGATATAATCTCAATAATTATATTAATTAGACGAGTAAAATATGATATATATAACATATTATTTTAATAGTTACTTATGTATAGCGGGTACACGGGTCTAGCGGGTCTGGGTCCAAGCATACCCATTATTGGACCTACTTATATGCGGGTCCAAGGGTATACGAGTCCAAGGGTATGCGGGTATAAAAAATTAGACCCGTGACAGGTTTCTTAAGGGTCCAAATTTGCGGGTCCACGGGTCTACTTGTACCCATTTATAGCCCTAACCATCACACCTTATTTAATATGTACAACCATATTTGGGCATCATTAAGTTGTTCTTGGGTGTCAAATAAACCTATTGGGGGTGCCATTATATTGTTTTTTATTATCAATTACCTTAGTCGTGATTTAACGCATGCCATTTTTATATTTCTAGGTGTCATTGAACCATTTTTGGACGTCGATGAATATCTCTGATGCCAATTAACCATTGGGCGCCAATTCTTTTGTGAATTTGTTAACTATTTGGGCATCAAACAATCATTTCTAGGAGCCATTATGTTGTTTTTAGGTGTCAAAGAAACCTATTTGGTAGCCATAACGTTATTTTTAGTTGTCAATTACCTTATCCATGATTTAAAATGTACAATATTTTTTTGGGCTCCATTTTATATGTGTGGTTATCAATGAATCTTTTTAGGGCGTCAATGAACCATCTTTGGGCGTCAATTAATCATTAGGTGTCAATTCATCTGTGAATATAATAATTGTTTCTTTTTTTGTATTTAGTCAACATCTTAGCTTTTCTCTCAACCTTAATCTTGTTTGAATGTATTTTTTATGACAAATATAATAGTTTTTATTTCATTAAAAAATACATCATGGTTTAAAAATTATAAACAAAATAATTTTCTCTCTCATCAAAATGTTCTAAAAAATATATCAGTATTAGTCTTGTAGAATGTAATTTCATAACAAATCGAATGGTTTTTGTTTCATCAAAAAATTTCTGACGGTTCAAAAGTTTATCTATCATATAACCTCCACCAACCACCCAACTAGTGCCCATCATATCATGCTTTCAAACCAACATTCCCTAGCCTTTTGTGTGGATTTATTCGGGTTACAGGTTGTCATGTGTTGGTTGTTGATTGGAGCATGAAGGAAATTGGGAGAAGAGGCGATAGCAGCAGCTAAAGGTGGTTTTTGGTTGCGCATGACCCCCGCGTAAGCTGGGGTGAACTTGTCCAAATTTTAACCCATATCAAAAAGGAGTTAAATTTCCTTGACACTAATGTAAGTTTTGACGCGCTGGAGAAACCACCCTACAGCCCACCTGTCATCCCTCTGTCACCCTGCACATGCCACCTGCCAATGTACCAGATTTTTTTTTTGCTTTTTTATTTATTTTTCTTATAAATGTGCCTACTACAACCTTTAATGTGTCTAGTTTTGCTAGAATGTAGCCACTATTGCTTAAATGCGCTCACTATTGCTTGAAAGCACCCATTATTGCTTCAGTACGTCAAATTTTATTTGAATATTGCCAATATTGTCCTCAATGCACCCACTTTTAATGGAATGTGCTTGTTATTATCTTCAATGTGCCCGCTATTGTCCTTAATGTGTCCTCTTTTGATCGAATCTACTCGCTACAACCCTGAATGCACCCATTACTTCCCTCTTCACTTCTTTTCTCTCCTCTCTTCACTTTGTTCCTCTTTTTTATTTCTCACATCTTTTATTATTTGTTTTCTCACTTCTCTTACTTCCCTCCTCATATTGATGTGTATTATTTTCTAAAAAATATGATAATATTGGTTTTGTTGAAATGAAATTTTTATAACAAATCAGTTTATATTTTATCAAAAAATTCACTACGGATCAAAAGTTACACGTAAAATAAATTTTGCTTTTTCTTTCATCCTATAATACATGTGTATTATTTTCTCAAAAATATGTTAACATTAGTCTTATTGAAATATATTTTTATAACAGATTTAACCGTTTTTATTTTGTCCAAAAATTCATTATAGATCAAAAGTTATACACAAAATAAAATTTACTTTATATTTCGCTCTTAATATCTCTACAGACATATCAAATCACTACATTTGTCCCCTTTATGTACCCCATGCCAACTCACCCCCAAAACTACTCATCCACTTAAAATCACCCATCTTGGGTCCCATGCGTTAGGAAACCAGTTATAGAAGGCGCGCGTGAAACGAGCACCCCCTGTAGTGTATTTTCGATCAAAAAGATACTTTCTTTCGAAGATGGCAATGAATGTTGTTATTTTAGCGCGCCATACACCACAGATTCCACAGTTATTTTTATTCCCCTATGATTTTGACACTAGAGCCCGAAAGACGGCTCAATTACTATGAGGAAAACGGCTCAGCAGGTCATGACGAAAGGCATCTTGTGCCTAGCGCCGCTGGACAATGTTGGTACAGAAATGGTATGTACATCGACCTTAGAAGAGTGTTGAATAAAATTTAGGATTTTATGTCGTTACATACAACAACCACAGATGCAATGAATTAATAATTACATACCAGATTCAGATAAGAAGCAGAAGAATAAACAATACAGGAGAAAGTAAATTGAGTTGGGAACCTGACCAGATCGTTTGTTTAAAAAACGAACACATTTTACTTAAACAAATTAGTGTCGTGCTGTCCTCCAGGACAGGCGTCGTTCTCCCAGTTTACCCGGTCACGAACCTAAAGAGAAGTGTCACATTTACATAGATGAGGAACATTATGGACAAACAGATGCACCACCACCAGTGCAGCCCAGCAACAGCATGAACCACCGCCTAACAGGTTGCGTCCTGAAGGAAGAGGGTGAATGACTTTGTAACTTCCAAGAGAGAGATCTCCAAGCGACAAGCAGAGTGATAGCGGCAGACTCTGAGATCAGAGCTCACAAAACACTCACACGAATGGCTGACGGTTGTGTTCGAAAGAAGTGTTTAACCCTAATGACCAGAGGCCTATTTATAGCCTTACACGCCCCAATAATCCTATTACTGTTAAGACGCGACCACTCGGTTGCTCTTGTACACATTATGAAAAAATTTGTAATGGAGAAACTTTCCGATTAGTATTAATAAATCTGAATAGGAAAGAAGCAATTAATTAAATAAGTAATTAATTACGTTGTTGTATCCTAGTGTAAAAAGAAGATAGAAGACATTCTCTACAATCCACAAGACACAAGCCCTAGCACGTGCCCGGCTCGACCAAGCGAGGCAAGGCATGGCGTAGCGCGCGTGCGTACATGTGTGGTGGTCACCCCACCCACCAAAGAGGTGAGCATACCCTCCTCCTAAGACCCCTTGGACACTAGTACCCTATGTGATCCTTCATATAAGGACCACAAAAGTTCTAGGAATGAGCAATATGGGATAAAACTTCTTTCTCATTTGCACTAGAAACAAAACTACTTTTCTCACATGTACTAGCTGTACTATATTGGGCTTAACCCATGCTATATACATGGCTGCTACAGCCATATATCTAAGAATCCCCTACAAAGTCCAATGTGTAGTGTGCTCTACCATTCAGTCTTCCATATTGTGCTTTTAGCAGATACCTTTCGGTTTGAATCTACCTAATTTATCTAACTTTAACTCCCGTAGGAACTAGGTGAACAAAAGTCTTGAACCTGAACCTTGGGTACAAGAGTATATGTTGGCAACAACACAACAAAGACATGGTAGAAAAGAAAACAATGCATTAAGGCCATGCATACAAAAGTATGTCATGATTGATATTAGAGAACAACCCAATTCTCCTGTTGCGGCCTACACAACATCAATCACTTAGTTGGAGTCTCCAAGGATTTACTGCTAACATTACTAACTTACAGTCATGACCCAATCAGGTTTCTAGGAGATAGACATACAGATGCTAGAAGCATCAAACAAGAATACATAGTGTCATCTGATTCACCCGACAGCTTGTTATTACCACATTGAACCCAATTTGTGGGATCTCCACTCTTTTGGGTTGGGTTGCTACTACCTGCAAATCTATAGGGGTTTCAGTCCCATCCCCAACCTGTATTTTTCTACTAAAGCCAAGGTAAGTCCTTTAGTGAAAGGATCAACTGTATTACCTTTGGTACTGACGTACTCTACATCCATGACCCCATTTGACACTAACTCCCTTACATATTTCAATCTGACATGGATGTGTCTACTCTATTTTTTATTGTACTTAGAACTCTTTATCTTAGCAATAGTCATAGTGCTATCATAGTGAACTAAAATTGCAGGAAGCGGCTTCGTTACCATAGGTAAACTGGACATAAGACCATGTAGCCACTCAGATTCCAATCAAGTTTCATCTAAAGCACACAACTTCGCTTCAAAAGTAGATCGAGATAATATGGTTTGTTTCTTAGACATCCAGGAAACAACTCCTCCTCCCAATAGGAATACATATCCTGAGACACAATTATTCCCAGAATTCACAAAAATCCAGCTTGCATCACTATACCCTTTGACTACAGAAGGATGATTACCATAATACAGCCTCAGGGAACAAGTTCCTTTGATATACCTCAGAACTTTGTCAAGAGCTTCCCAAAGGGTCTTGTCGGGACAACAAGTGTATCTACTTAACTTGCTCACGGCAAACACAATGTCTGGACGTGTACAGTTCAAATAATTTGAGAGTATCATAATTGAGACACTGGAACCCGAGTCTCATCCTTGAACAAGACCTTGGATGAATCATATGGAGTCTTAACAGGTTTATGTGATGTGTACTCAAACCTCTCCAGTATATTCTCAACATAGTGAGATTGTGAGAGAGTTATACCATCAGTAGACCTAATGATTTTAAGCCCTAAAATCACATCAGCGACACCCATATACTTCATCTCAAACTTTCTACACAAGAATGACTATGTCTCATTTACTACTTTCTTATCAAAACCAAAAAGCAAGATATCACTGACGTATAAGCATAACAAAATGAATCCATCATTGACATTTTTGTAATAGAGACACTTATCAAATTCATTAGAAACAAAGCCGAACGATGATATCACATAATCAAACTTCTCATGCCATTGCTTAGGGGCTTGTTTCAAGCCATATAATGACTTAACAAGTTTACACACTTTGGACTCATTCCCACGACCTACAAATCCCTCAGGTTGTTACATATATATCTCTTCCTGAAGATCACGGTGTAAGAATGTGGTCTTCACATCCATCGGATGGATATAGAGATTATAAATGGAATCTAATGCTATAAGCACTCGGATTGTGGTCATACGGGAAACAGGTGAATATGTATCAAAATAATCTATTCCTTCCATTTGTATGTAACCCTTAGCAACTAACCTAGCCTTATACTTATTTATTGTCCCGTCTGCATTAAGTTTCTTCTTAAAGATCGATTTGCAACCATCTGCAGAACAACTAGGAGGTAAATCCACCAATTCCTAAGTTCCATTTGAGAGAATTGATTGGATTTCATCATTAACGACTTCTTTCCGAAACATAGCTTCTGGAGAATCCATAGCTTGTTTGAAAGTTATTGGATCATGATCAACATTGTAGGTGAGAAACTCACTTCCAAAGTCCTTGGATGTCCTATGACGTTTACTTCTCCTTGGTTCAACTATTTCTTCATAATCATCAGATTCAGAAATAGCTTATTCTTGGTCGCCCCCCACATTTGTCATCCTTTCCACGTGCTCGGGAATGGAACTTGTGGTGAATGAATCTTCTTGAGATACTTCATTGGGCACACCAATTTTCATAGAAAATACATCCTCAAAGAATGTAGCATCACGTAATTCTATAATTGTATTGACCTCAATGTCATAGATATCAAATTTTCCTATCAAAAATCTATAGGCATAACTTGTCTCTACATACCCCAAGAATATGGTATCAACCGTTTTCGGTCCCAATTTCTTCCTTTTGTGTTCAGGGACAAGTACCTTAGCAAGGCACCCCCACACTCGAAGATATTTGAGACTCAATTTTCTTCCTCTCCATAACTCAAATGGACTACTCTCTACATGTTTATGAGGAACTCTATTCAGAATATGGCAAGCTGTATTCAAAGTTTCCCCCAACATAAAGTTAGGTAGACCTAAGGTATGGATGAAAGAATTAACCATATCTATTAGGGTTTGGTTTTTACGTTCAGCTATCCCATTTGACTATGGTGAATAAAAAGCGGTAACCTCAGGAACTATACCATGTGATTGGCAAAATTCCAGAAATAAGTTCGAGGTGTATTCACCTCCCCTGTCATACCTTAATCTTTTAAGTATTTTTCCGGTTTGAGTTTCAGCTTCTTTCCTATAAATTTTAAATTTATCTAATGCCTCATCTTTACTTATAAGTAAAAAGACATAACTGTATCTACTCACATCATCAATAAAAGTTATAAAATAACATTTTGGATCCCTAGTAGAAATTCCATTAAATTCACAAATATCCGTATGTACTAAATCCAAAATTTTCAAATTCCTATTCACATAATGAATAAGCTTCCTTGGAAGTTTAGCTTACACATATATTTCACATTTATTTTTGCTAATTTCATATTTAGGGATTAAATTTAGATTCATCATACGCTTCATTGAGGCAACATTAATATGTCCCAAACGTGAATGCCAAATGTCGGATGATACAAGATTCATACATACAAAACTATAATCATTCAAATTTAAAATGGAATTTGAAACAGGTTCAACATGAATCTTAAATAAGTTCTCCACATCACAAAATACCCTTGCTAAAAATAAAGAATCATGAAGGCATGTAATAATAGCCTTATTACATTTGCAGTCTACTATATAGCCTTCCCTAACTAAAATTATGCCACTAAGGATATTGCGTCAAATGGTTGGAACATGTCTGACCCTGTGAATAGTCAACACCTTCCCTGAAGGGTACTTCAAGTCCACCCGTCCTTTGCCTTTGACTTCTGTAGAGATGGAATCGCCAGAAGTCACAGACCGACCTCGAGAGGCCTGGTAAGACACTTACAGGGACTTATCAGCACAAACATGTACATTAACCCCAGTGTCAATTATCTAATAAAGTGGTTCAAAAATTAAAATGATTTCAGGTTTAATAGACATGTACCCATCATTGAGGTTCAAGGATATAGTCATCATGTTGACCACAACCTCCTCAGTTGCAGATGAGGCAGCTTTCTTTGCCTTCTTAGAAGGACAATCCTTGTTCCAGTGACCAATCTGTCCACAAGTCCAACAAAGTTTGTTCTTCAGTTTCTTCTGGATCTTGGCCTTAGGTTTATGTGCATTCTTAGTTTTCTTATCTTTGGTGGTTTTAGCAGTAGTAAAATTAACAGTAGGATTTGCATCATTTGGCACTTTGAACGTCTTCTCCTTTAAGTGTTCTTCTTGTATGTTTATATCCATCATTAGTTTTTCCATTGTATGTGTCCCTTTGCAGTGCTTCAGAGACATACCAAACAATTCCCATGACTTAGAAATTTTTTCTATGATAGACATAACAATGAACTTCTCAGGAAATACCATCTTGGCATGTGAGAGTTCATGAACTAGGAGTTGAAGATCGTGTGTTTGATTAGAAACAGACTTACCCTCTACCATCTGAAACTTAAGAAATTTAGGCACGCAGTACTTTTCACCACCTTGATTTTCAGTACTAAAATTCTCAATTAATGATTCTCACAAAACTTTAGATGTAGTGACAGACGACTTTGAGTAAGAGTCATACAACTTGTTATTTAAACTAAACAGAATCAAACCACGCCACATTTTGTCATCCTTCTTCTAATTAGAAATTATATTTACATTATCAGGAATAATATCATCAGATTTAGGTTCGGTCTCTTCTAAGTACTGATCAAAACCCACAATATTCAGCCAAATTTGCATCCGACTCTGCCAACAGGCAAAGTCAGTACCAGTAAAATTTTCAGGCATACTACTAGTATCAATTTTATTTCCAGAACCACACTGACCGGCCATTGTTAATTAACGATAGAAAATGATTTCTTTGAGACTGTTGAATAAAATTTAGGATTTTATTTCGTTACATGCAACAACGACAGATGTAATGAATTAATGATTACAGACCAGATCCAGATGAGAATCAGAAGAATAAATAATGTAGGAGAAAAAATACTGAGTTAGGAACTTGGCCAGATCGCTAGTTAAAAAACGAACACATTTTATTTAAACAAATCAACGCCGCACAGTTCTCCAGGACAGGCGCTGTACGTTCTCCCAGGTTACCCAGTCACGAACCTAAAGAGAAGCGCCATGTTTGTGTAGATGACGAACGTTGCAGACGAACAGATGCACCACCACCAGTGTAGGCCAGCAACCGTAGGAACCACCACCTGACAGGTTGCGTCTTGAAGGAAGAGGGTGAACGACTTTGTCGCTTCCAGGAGAGAGATCTCCAAGAGACAAGCAGGAGTGACGGCGGAAGACTCCGAGATTAGGACTTGTAAAACACTCGTACGAACCGCTGACGACTTTGTTTGAAAGATGTGTTTAACCCTAATGATCGGAGATCTATTTATAGCTTTACACGCCCCAGTAATCATATTCCTGTTAAGACGCGACCATTCAATTGCTCTTGTACACATTGTAGAAAATTTTGCAAAAGAGACACTTTCTAGTTAGGATTCATAAATACGAATAGAAAAGAAACAATTTATTAAATAAGTAATTAATTACGTAGTTGTATCCTAGTATAAAAAAAGACGGAAGACATTCCCCACAAGCCCGAGCCCGAGCCCGACGAGGCAAGACGTGGCGCGCACATTCGTGTGTGTTGTGGTCACCCCACCCACCAAGGAGGTGAGCGTACCCTCCTCCTAGGAGCCTTTGGACACTAGTGCCCCATGTGATCTTTCATATAAGGACCATAAAAGTTGTAAAAGTGAGCAATATGTGATAAAACTTCTTTCTCATTTGAACTAGAGACAAAAGTACTTTTCTCACATGTACTAGCTGCACTACATTGGGCTTAACTCATGCTATATACGTGGTTGCTATAGCCATACATCTAACAAAGAGTAGCTAGCGACAGGAAGCATGTGGAGTGGGATGCTCGTTGTGTCCAGCTTGAATGACGGATAGAGGAATGCATATAGAAGAACAAGTAAATCAGAACTACAATGCTGCAGTACACGACGCATCAGGGCATCAGTGAAGCGTGGTAGCGAATGCAAAATTCCGAATCACCGTATCCCGGTGGAATTGACAAAACCAAGGATCAAACGCAGACAAACGACTAGGAGACACTTGGTCATTGTCCCTCTGATGCAACAACGTCACTAGCAGAACCATGAACAAAACAAAAGTGTGAGAGAAACCCTAGCAAATAGAAAGAAAGCTATCGACATATAGAGGAGAGAGAGTTAGTAGTACTTGCGTTTGCAATTAAATAAAGAAAATGTGTGGACGAGAGAGCTTATGCAGCTAAAAAAGAAGTGGATCTGAACTCAAACACCCGAATACAGGAAGCATTTGTGCATCTCCCACTCCGTACGTCCGAATATTCTAGCTGGTTGGGACTTGGGATCGGAAGGAAAGTAAAAAAATTGGAATCGGATGCAGAGCACGAACCACCGAGTGCGACAGCGAATTCACACAATTGAAGACTAAAATTGTATACACTGGAAACGATCAGGCGCCGTGCCATGCGCTCAGGTTTTGGGACTTCCACTAAATTCTTGGGACGTAGAGTTTAGGTGAAGAAAGATTACTTTGTTATCCAGAGAGAGAGAGAGAGAGAGAGAGAGAGAGAGAGAGAGAGAGAGAGAGAGAGAGAGAGAGAGAGAGAGAGAGAGAGATTAGAATACACATGAGTGTACAGATCACACCGTACACTCAAGTGATATTTGCAAACTTAGACAATTTTATTGATAAATTGAAACCGTTGATATTCATAGTTATAATAATTATATAATACATGCAAAATTTGAACTCATTTGGAATTTTTTAAGTCCCTATTTAATGACCAACAAAATTGACACACAAAACTAGTTTGAATTGTATAATTTTTGTTGCCGTTAGATGCATAACCTATAAATTTTCAACTGAGCTCAAATTTTATATGTGATATGTTCATATAGTTTGTAAGAAGATGGTATGTAACATGATGCAGAACGACTTGAGTGTATTTGGTCTCCGATACACTCGAGTGTATTCTAGCCTAACTTACTAACTAACTAACTAATTATATATATATATATATATATATATATATATATATATATATATATATATATATATATATATAGAGTCAGGCTAGAATACACTCGAGTGTACGGATCATACGAATACACTCAAGTGTGTTTGCATATCATGACTATTTTTTGCAAAATGTAAACCATTGATCTTCATCGTCATACTATAACTAGGCTACATACAAATTTTTAACCCATTTGGATGAGTGTAAATCACTCATCCAAGGGTAACAAAATCAACGCGCGAAACTAATTTGAAATGCATAATTTTTGCGGTCTTCATAACATTAGATATATATATCCAAATGTGCTCAAATTTTGCGTATGAATTGTTCACGAGATGTTTAAGAAGATCAACGGATTAGATTTTCAAAAAAAATATTGCATCATGGAAAACTACTTGAGTGTATTCCGCTCCGGATACACTCGAGTGTATTCTAGCCTGACTCTATATATATATATATATATATATATATATATATATATATATAGTCAGGTTAGAATACACTCGAGTGTACGGATCACACGAATACACTCAAGTGTGTTTGCATATCAAGACTGTTTTTTATAAAATGTAAACCGTTGATCTTCACCATCATACTATAATTAGGCTACATACAAATTTTGAGCCCATTTGGATGAGTGTAAGTCACTCATCCAAGGGCAACAAAATCGACGTGTGAAACTAATTTGAAATGTATAATTTTTGCGATCTTCATAACATGAGCTATACATATCTAAATATGTTCAAATTTTGCGTATGAGTTGTTCATGAGATGTTTAATAAGATCAACGGATCAGATTTTCAAAAAAAATATTGCATCATGAAAAACTACTTGAGTGTATTCCGCTCCAGATACACTCAAAGTGTATTCTAGCCTGACTATATATATATATATATATATATATATATATATATATATATATATATATATATATATATATATATATATATATATATATATATATATATATATATATATATATATGAGCCCATCTTTAATACCCGCGTGGGTAGATACCCGCCCCCCATTTCGGTTACTTTTTTATATTTGTTACTTTTGACATGTAGAGGGTTACTATTGAGTTTCATGCATAGATAGTTACGTTTGTAACAGCAGATTTCAAAACACGGTTACATATATATCTACTGTGTATTTTGTACTGGATTACTTTTTTAGACGTATAGTTACTTTTTGATCAACATAATTACTTTTTTATAACAAAATTACTTTTTTGGTCAGAACAAATACTTTTTTGGCTGCCGGGTAGCGAAATATATATATATATATATATATATATATATATATATATATATATATAGAGAGAGAGAGAGAGAGAGAGAGAGAGTAAGTCTTCAATGCCCGCGCGGGTAACAAGGCTATAATACCCGTGCAAAGTAGCGGTGGCATGCTATGTAAATAAATCTAAATTATATGCAATTGTTGGAGTAGCGGTGGCATCTATAGTAATTATAGAGAAAAGTAAATCACGTATATATGGATTAGCGGTGGCATATTTTGTAATTACACAAAATTTAGTTATTACATAGAAAGTCAATCACGTATGCATGGATTAACGGTGGCATCTTTTGTAATTACGTAAAAGTAAATTACGTATGTCATAGAACAATGTTTCTATCATTTTTTATTCAAAATCCAGTATGATGGGTGTGATGTCATTCTTTTTATCTAGACGACAAATAACTATGAGTGCATTGCACTAGTGGGAAAAGTAGCTTTAAAAATTGAGGTATCTATGTTATATAAATTAAAAAATAAATGCAAACTAGAGTAACCCAGAACATATTTGAAGACTTTGTAATGTGTTTGAAAATACTGTAATATAAATGAGTTAATTGTGTTAGACCGTAGATATGTTGTAATTTACAAACAAAAATTGTAATAAGTAACAAACTTTATGAAGATTACAATCTACATTACAGAAATGTCTAGTGATGTTACTTTGTAACAAGGACCATAGATATGTTGTAACAAGGACCGTAGGCATGTTGTATATTAAATAAACTGTAACCAGAATCGTAGATATGTTGTGTATTATACAAATTGTATAATACAATCTACATTTGTAAACAAATATAATCAAGATTACAAAATGTCATCCTTGTTTATATTTATTTTCTTTCCATTACAAATTATCAGTTCTGATTACACACCTTTCTTTCTTATTACAAAATCCTATCTTACTTTACTTGTCGCTATAATTCAGTATACATCGTCAGAATACACATTACATTATAGTTTTTGGAATTACAAAATGTTTATTTTAGTTACAATGTGTTCTTTCATATTATATTTTTTTCTACGTGTATTATATTTACTCTAATTACAAAATGTCATCCTTGTTTACGTTTGTTTCCTTTCTCTTACACATTATCTGTTCAGATTTGTAATACACTGGAAATGTTGTAATACAAATGAGTAATTTATACATATGGTAGATATGTTGTAATATACAGACATAAATTATAATATGTAAAAAGAGTCTAAATTATCTTGCTAGGAAGGAATATGAAATAAACTTCATTGATTGTCATCCTTAATTACAACTTTCTCATTCTCATTATGGATTCTCAGTTCTCATTACAAAATGTAATTGTCATTGTAGTTCACTATACTTCGACATAAATGTCACTTGTTAACTTGCTACTATTTCTTATAATTATCATCTTTGTAAGGATAAATGATATGTTGTAATGAGAAAAGAGACTCTTTAATGGAAAGGAGAAATTTATAACTAAGAATGATGTTACGTAAGACAATCTGGACATATCATTTCACTTAGACAATGGAATTTGATGCATTTAAATTTGTATTATAAAATATCATCCCTGATTACATATCTTTCCTTTCCATTACAAATTATCTATTTTGATTACAGACATTTCTTTCTTATTACAAAATGTCATCTTTCTTTACTTGTCATTGTAATTCACTATATGTTATCAGAATGTCACTTGTTTACTTCCTGCTATTTCTAATAATTATTGTCTTTGTAAGGATAAATGGTATGTTGTAATGAGAACAGATAATCTGTAATGGAAAGGAGAAATTTGTAACTAAGGATGACGTTACGTAAGACAGTCTGGAAGTATTATATTATTTCTCATATGTTTATTTGTGTTCACAAAACGACACCACTGTAATGATTTTAGACATATTATATTGGGCATTGGTATATTTAATGATGGGTATGTGTTCAATATTGACGTGGTTGGTGCATACTATTTTTACTCTTAGATGAGTCTCGCACCGCCACTCCATGAACATATAATTATTTATTAAATAATTACCAATAGTGTCACCGCTATTCTATTACATGCATGTACAGTAGTTGCACATATTTACAATTATTGCCACCGTTTCAAATCAATGGAGCACAATGCATAATGAGGCACGGGTAACTTCACTTATCTACCCGTGCGGGCAGCGAGTAAATTGCCATATATATATATATATATATATATATATATATATATATATATATATATATATATATATATATATATATATATATATATATATATATATATATATATATATATATATATATATATATATATATATAACAGGCTAGAATACACCCGAGTGTACGGATCACACGGTACAATCAAGTGGTGTTTGCATATAAAGACTATTTTTTTTGCAAAATATAAACCATTGATCTTCATTACCATATTATAATAAAGTTACATATAAATTTTTAGCTCATTTGGATGAGTGTAAGTCACTCATCCAAGGATAATAAAATCAACGCATGAAACAAATTTGAAATGTATTATTTTTGTGCCCTTTGTAACATGACCTATAAATGTTTAAATGGGCTAAAATTTTATATATGCGCTATTCACAAGATGCTCAAGAATATCAACGGATTATATTTTTGAAAAAGTATTGCATCATGGAAAACTACTTAAGTGTATTCTGCTCCGAATATACTTTAGTGTATATATATATATATATATATATATATATATATATATATATATATATATATATATATATATATATATATATATATATATATATATATATATATGGTAATTCATCCTGCATGGGTAACTAATTTTAGTTACCCATGGATCTATTTTGTAATAGAAAGATACCTATTTGTAATGAGACATATAGCGTTTGTAATGAGATGACCAAATTTGTAATACAAACACTCGTTTTGTATTACAACGTAAACTGCTGTCATAAATATCATTTTTCCTATAATCAGACGTGTGATACAAAACGAGCGTTTGTATTACAAATTTGGTCATCTCATTACAAACATTGTCTGTGTGATAAAGTGACTTTTCTAATTTCTTTTATGCTTGTTCCTTTAATTTTTAATCTAATTCAAAACCCTAACACTCCAAAAGAATGATTGATCACTCAAAGATTGTAATTTTGAGCCCAAACTTTACCAACATATGGGGTATGCTATGGTGAAGCTATGGTCCAAATCTCATGTCATTTGGACATTCCTAGCTCTCTCTACGATTTTTACAAGTTCTATTCATGGTTTGATCAATACATGTCACAATTTCAATCATTTAAGCTATAGTCCTGTTTTTCCCTTCTTAGTCACGCGGCGCTGACATCAGCAATCCGCAGACTCTCCTTGCTGATCATTCTGGACCGTTGGATGGTGTGTCTGTGAACCCATGGCGGATCAGACAACCACCAAATCGTCCCCTACCCCCGTTTGACCCGCGAGGACGTGGCCACGGCCACCTCGCACAAGGGCAAATCACTCCCCGCCACTATGCGCCACCTCGTGCCAATCCAATCGAGGCAACGCCTCCATCGTGCCTCCACGAACCCGCTGACCCCTCGCACGACCTCTAAAAATGACCACAACCACTCCACGACCTCGCCGGTGAGACCCCTTCTCCAACCACCGCTGAGCCCAATTGGGCGTTCACTCCTCACCCGATCTCGTGCCTACTTAAACCCCCTCATAGCTTTGTCGGCACCTCTTTAGTTCACCCTTGCCTTCATTTTGCCCGAAGCAAGCTTAGATTACTCCACCCTCAGACTCTTCCTCTCAGCGTGTCTGTCGCCACCGAGCTACTGGACTAGGCTCCTACCGGCCTACTCATCCCCAATCGAACACTCCCTGAGCTCCGAGGGACCTCCACCCACCTCAACGGTCCCTCACTCTGAAGCTCCATCGCCTACTGCTCCCGCTACCCTCTCCCTCCGTCGTGAGCTGTGCAGCTCGCCGGTCTTCTAGCCGACCCGGCGTCTCAGGAAGAGCCACGACCCGAGGCTTGGCCGTCCAGCTGCGGAAGGACGTCGTGAAGCTAACCTGATCATCACCCGCACACGAAGAGAAGCACAACCATCGCACAAGCTCACCAGAGTTGGACCTGGCAACCTGTGTTGCAGCGTAGAGAAAGAAGAGAGGGACCCCACTCGAGCTTAGTTGGACCAATCACGCGAGTCCACGTCAGTCCAAGTGGACAAACCACAGCTCGCCAAGTAAGAAGCCCGATTTCCACCTCAAACCTTTACAAGATATACATGTGAGATCTTGGCCGTTGGATCTGATCATCCAACGGTCCACGCTTTTTCTAGTTTTCGATTATTAACTCGAAAATTCAGTTAGGACCTAATCTTGAGAAATTCGTAAAAAATAGTAGGAGTGTCAGAAAAATACGAATGAATACTCCATTTTGATCAGAAAAATGCAAGGATCATGAATCTGGCATCCTTGGACCCTAAATATGACCCGAATAATTACTCGTGTTTATTTTGTCTATATCTTGTTTAACTATTTGGAAAAATACTCGAACCTGTTTAAATCACCAAAAACATGTGATCATCATCTTTTTGCATCTATATCATCATGGAATGATCAGATCCTTTTATTATGGCTCAATTATCAATAAAACCTATTTATCACTCCTTTCCCCATCTTGACCTACCAAAATGTGCATAATTAATTAATATGATCTATAGACCATGATTCTGACTTTATGAACCTACTCTGATGTGACAATAATAATCTTGGACTCAAATCCATACTCTAAGATTCATACTCAACTCTCATGAATCCAAAGCTATAAAAGGGCCTTTTTGATATACTCTTTAGAATAAGGGTAATTTAAACAATATATCTAATAAATACCAAATCTCCAATAATTTCAGGAAATCAAAGGTACCAGTGAGGAGCATCTCTGGACTCCCCACTTTTGAGTAGAAGGTACACCATTACCTCCCACTTGGTCATTATGTTCCTTGTTTGTAATGTATAAATGTAATGAAGTAATCCTATGAGTATATCTAATTGCTAATTTAGAAATATGTGTTGCATGTTTTCCTATAGTTATGAATATGATCACCAAGAACTAAATGTATATGAACCGACATGTGATGAGCACTAAATCTCTTTGGTAGAATAGTGCCTTGAACAGTAGTACTAAATCTCTTTGGCAAAATAGTACAATGAGCACTAAATCTCTTTGGTAGAATGGTGCACTTCAAAGTAGTACTAGATCTCTTTGGCAGAATATATAATGAGTACTAGATCTCTTTGGTAGAATAGTGCATGTGATCGAGCAATTACTCACATATTGGTTGAAAATGACAAAACATGAGATTCTTGTGTTTATAACTTCTTTTTTTCTCTTGCAATAAGTGTGTTGTTGATATACTATAAGTTTTTCCTTTCCATTACCAAGTGATTATCGTTTTCCCTTGATTTGTTGCCAAGTGTAATTGTGAGGTATAATTAAATGATTCAGAGGCGTACTCAGTACAATATATTTATATATTGTGCTGACGCGTACCAATTGCATATGTTTTATAGGTACCTTCTGCTTATGATGCTCATGTTGAAAGGAAGGCGATGTTGCTACTCTATATGTTGGCTCACAAAAATTAGATCTATGATGGGGATGCTAAAGCTAAATGGGACTCCTAGATTATGTTTTTTTCTATTGTAATTAGTTTCTCATGTATTAAGTTTCTTCTGTAGCACTCCTATGCCTTCGGGCCCCTATGTAATGAACAATTTGGTTTATGTATGGAAGCTTTTTATTCGGTGCATTTATATATTCATGTGTTTGATCCACTCAGGGATGGGAAACTTTAACTCTATTGTACACCTTATGTTGGCGCCTGAGGTGTATAGTGGAGTTAGGTTGTTAACCCGTGACAGATGGTATCACAGCCGTCACATGAATCCATATAGGTGTACCAAATAATTAGTAACCTTACCTAGACCTAGGGTAACCCACATTTAGCAGTAAATTGCCGAGGTGTCTAGAAGGGTACCTTGTAGAAGGTTCTGACATAATCACTCTCCCCATCCGTTTTCACGGTGCGAGGGTTCCCGCCGTAAGCTATCTGCCTGGCTAACACAATTATTGTTAAAGTGGGCACCCTTACCTTAGAAAAATATTTCCTCTCATCTTTTCTCAATTAAGGACTACCCCCAACCAACCTATTTAGTGAATAATATACACTAGGCTTCTCATCTACTTTCTCTCTCGCGACCATGATCAATGATATACCCTCTCTATTATGTGGGTAGATTAGGAGAAAGGGGAACAACTAAAAGACATGAAAAATTGGAAAAATACATGCCATGATTGCTAAATCTTTATTGGTTGCATTATGATCTATCTCAAATAAATTTCTAAACTATCTTTTATACAAACTTGCAGATGCCTCCAAAAACTAGGTCCAAGAGAACAAGATCTAACGATGACTCTGGTGATGAATCTCAATCATGCCCTAGTAAGACCAAGGATGTAGGCAATTGGGAAGAACAAAAGAAGGTGATGTTGGAATGCATGCATGCCCTAGCCCTAAAAGAAACCAACAATAGTGCCTCATCCTCTAGGGCCAACCATGAAACCACCATTAGTGACTACCTTAAACTCAAACCCGAAACCTTTCATGGAGAAGACTTAGGTGAAGTCCTAGATAAAGCTGATGCATGGATCCTATCTGTTGAAAATGCCTTTAGAGCCCTTAAGTGTCTTGAGGAAGATAAGGTCACCTTTGCTAACTACCAACTTAGGGGGTCCGTGAAGTTGTGGTGGGAAAATTATTACCATACACGAGCACTTCCAGATGCCCCCATAGGTTGGGAGGAGTTTAAGGGGATCTTTACCAACCGTTTCATGCCCATATCAGCAAGGAAGGAGAAGAAGAAACAGTTCAATAACCTCACCCAAGGAAACCTATCTATTGCTAACTATGTTAGGGCCTTTAGACTCCTAGAGTGTCATGCTCGCAACTTTGATGAAGATGAAAAATTGAACACTTCATAGATGGCCTAAATAAAGAAATCAAAGTTCACCTTTGCACCTCCACCCATCCTACCTTTGAAGCTGCCATCAACAATGCCCTTACCCAAGAAAGAACCTTAAGAAAGAGCAAAACACCAATCTTGGGATACCTAGGTCTATCTGATGCATCCATCACTAAGGGAAAGGCAAAGGAGTATGATAAGAAGAAGCCTAACAGCCATGGCATGGGAAGAGCAGGAGGAAATCACCATAGGGGTCCATCATACCGATGAAGACCAAATTGGGGAGGCTGAGGCCGATGTGGGCCATTCCGAGGGCCTCCACCTAATGCTACCAGATGCAGGAACTGTGGGGGTATTCACCCTGGAAGATGCAAGTATGATAAACCTGTTTGTTTCAATTGCAAACAAGAGGGACACATGAGGGGCAACTGCCCTAATCCGCCACATTGGATGAATCCGAATCATAATGCCCTCCCAAATCAGCATGGAGCTCCACCTGCTCAGCCAGCTGTCCCTTTAGCTCAGGCTCAGCCAGAACATCGTCAGGGCTGAGTTTTTGCAATTGATGTTGAGGAAGCTAAGACCAATGACAACCGTCTGATTGAAGGTAATAATGTTAATAATTCTTTTTGTGATAAATATTTGAAAACCATAATCTCATATAAAATCATAATGTAGGTATGATATGTCTCCAAGATCATCCTGTTGTGGCCCTATTCGATTTAGGATCAACACATACCTTCATATCTAGAAATCTTGCTTCCATGCTCAAGTTAGAGATCAATGATCTAGGTTATATCTTGGATGTGACAACTTCCACTGGCAAAATTTATACTTCTCTCCAGAAAACCAAAACCTTGCCTTTTTCTTTTGGTGGCCATAAATTTCAATCTGTTTTCGTTCTTCTTGATATGGAGGATTTTGACTTAATTTTGGGGATGGATTGGCTCTTTTCCAACTTTGCTATGCTTGATTGCCGAGGCAAGAAAGTAGTCTTTTTTGCACCCAATTCTAAACCTTTGACTATTTCCGGGAGAAAAGAAAGAAACCGTAATATGATTATTTCTTCTCTTAAAGCCGAAACTTTGATAGCCAAAGGATATAGAGCCTATCTTGCTGTTATATCCGTGCCTGGTCCTAAGGTGAGACCTATAGAGAGCTTGGATGTGGTGAGAGATTACCCAGACATTTTTCCTGAGGAGCTTCCAGGGATGCCTCTAGATCGTGAGATTGAGTTCTCAATTGAGTTAGCATCGGGCACCACACCAGTCTCTAAGGCACCTTATAGGATGGCACATGTTGAGCTTGCATAGCTCAAGAAACAACTAGAGGAACTTCTTGATAAAGGCTTCATCCGTCCTAGTACTTCTCCTTGGGGTGCTCCTGTTCTTTTTGTTAAAAAGAAAGATGGGTCAATGCGAATGTGTATTGATTATCGCATGATCAACCAAGCCACTATTAAAAATAAATATCCCCTCCCAAGAATTGATGACTTGTTTGACCAGCTTTGTACTGCCACCGTGTTCTCCAAGATTGACCTTAGATCAGGTCATCATCAATTACGAGTAAAAGATTGTGATATTCCAAAGACAACTTTCAGAACTCGATATGGACATTATGAATTCGTGGTGATTCCATTTGGCTTGACTAATGCTCCTGGAGTGTTTATGAATCTGATGAATACTGTTTTCCATCCATTCCTTGACAGCTTTGTGGTGGTCTTCATTGATGATATTCTTATATATTCAAATTCTGTTGATCAACATAGTGAACATCTCCAGAAAGTCCTTGATGTTTTGAGAGCCCAGAAATTGTATGCTAAATTATCTAAATGTGAGTTTTGGATTGACCAAGTTATGTTTCTTGGCCATGTCATTTCGGGTGGGAAAATCTCTGTTGACCCTTCCAAAGTTCTAGTTGTCCTTGATTGGAAAGCCCCTACCAATGCTTCTGAAATTCGTAGCTTCCTTGGCCTAGCCGGCTATTACTGTTGTTTCATCCTTAATTTTAGTAAAATAGCCCTACCCATGACTAAACTTACCAGAAAAGATGTCAAATTCGTTTGGACTCCTGAGTGTGAGGCTAGTTTCCAAGAATTGAAATCTCTCTTGACTTCTGCTCCTGTTTTGACCCTACCTTCTGGGAATGATGGCTTTGTAATATATTATGATGCTTCTAAAATGGGTATGGGTTGTGTCCTCATGCAAGATGGTAAAGTTGTTGCCTATGCCTCTAGACAATTGAAACCTAATGAGGTCAATTATCCAACTCATGATTTGGAATTAGCTGCCATTGTCTATGCTCTCAAAATCTGGAGACATTATCTATATGGTGCTACTTTCGATATATTCACAGACCATAAAAGTCTCAAATACCTCTTGACTCAGAAGGACCTCAATCTTTGACAGAGGATATGGTTGGAGTATCTCAAAGATTATGATTTCACGATTGCATATCATCCAGGCAAATCCAATGTTGTAGCTGATGCTCTTAGTCGTAAGAAGTCGATTTGTACATCAATGCATTTGGAACCTTCATCTTCTGGGTCATCTCAAGCAGAATCTAGCTCTATTATTTTGGTGAATATCAATATTATTCCTAGTCTTCTTTCTGAACTCTTGATATCTCAAAAGAACAGCCCTAGCTTAGAGGAGATGACAACTCTTGTGGCAAAGCCCCAAACACATCTATATGTTGGTATGGATGGTGGACCAAGGTAAAAGCAACGGATGTGGGTACCTGAAGAGTCAGAGGTTAAGAAGCACATTCTGCAAGAGGCAGATGGGTCCAAGTATTCCATACATCCTGGATCTACTAAGATGTATAAGGATTTGCAGAGACACTTTTGGTGGAGAGGTATGAAGAACGATATCGCTGAGTTTATCTCTAAGTGCCTCACTTGCCAGCAGATTAAGGCCGAGCACCAACGTCCCGGTGGTCTATTGCAACCCTTACCAATTCTTGAATGGAAATGGGAAAACATCACCATGGATTTTGTGGTGGGACTACCCAGGACCAGGAAGGGTCATGATGCGGTTTGGGTCATAGTAGACCGGTTGACCAAGTCTGCACATTTCTTACCTATGCGGACTACGACCAAGGTTCCTGAGCTTGCTGAGTTGTATATAAAGGAGATTGTACGGCTGCATGGTGTACCAATTTCAATTGTTTCAGATCGGGATCCAAAGTTCACATCACATTTATGGAAGCAAGTACAGAATGAGCTGGGTACACAGTTAAATTTCAGCACTGCGTATCATCCCCAAACTGATGGCCAGTCAGAACGCACTATCCAAATCTTAGAAGATCTTCTCATAGCATGTGTCTTAGATTGGGGAGGATCTTGGGATTACTACCTTCAATTAGCACAGTTCGCTTACAACAATAGCTATCAATCTAGTATTGATATGCCACCCTATGAAGCTCTCTATGGTATGCCATGTAGATCCCCTCTCCATTGGGATGAAGTCGGAGAAAGGAAGATGCTAAAGTCTGAGGAGTTACAATTATATGCTGATCATAAGGTGTCCTTAATCAAGTAGAGGTTGAAACGGGCCCATGATCGTCAGAAGTCATATGCAGATGTACACAGGTCTGACAGACAGTTTAATGATGGTGACTATGTATTCTTAAAGATTAGACCCATCCGTGCCATAGCAAAGAACAAAGGGAAGCTTAGTCCGAGATATGTGGGTCCTTTTGAAGTTCTGGAGCGCATTGGTGAATGTCCTTATTGGCTTGCTCTTCCTCCGCAGTACAACATGATGCACAATGTCTTTCATGTATCCAACTTGAAGCAGTATGTGAAGGATGATAGTCATGTGCTGAGTCACGAGCCTCTTGAGTTGCGGGAGAATCTCTCTTACCCAGAACAACCTACAAAGATCCTCGATTCTAGGGTCAAGGAGCTCAGGAACAAGAAGATCCCGATGGTGAAGGTACGGTGGAACCATCACGGTGTAGAAGATGGTACCTGGGAGCTACGAGCAGATATGGAGCAACGTTTTCCTCACCTCTTTCATCCAGTTTAATTTTGAGGACAAAATTTCTTTTAAGGTGAGTAGGATGTGATAAAGTGACTTTTCTAATTTCTTTTATGCTTGTTCCTTTAATCTTTAATCTAATTCAAAACCCTAACTCTCCAAAAGAATGATTGATCACTCAACGATTGGAGTTTCAAGCCCAAACTTTACCAACATATGGGGTATGCTATGGTGAAGCTATGGTTGAAATCTCATGTCATTTGGACATTCCTAGCTCTCTCTATGATTTTTACAAGTTCTATTAATAATTTGATCAATACATGTCGCAATTTCAATCATTTAAGCTATAGTTCTGTTTTTCCCATCTTAGTCACGCGGCGCTGCCATTTGCAATCCGTAGACTATCCTTGCCGATCATTCTGGACCGTTGGATGGCGTGTCTGTGAACCCAGGGCGGATCAGACGGCCACCAAATCGTCCCCTACCTCTGTTTGACCCGTGAGGACGTGGCCACAGCCACCTCGCGCAAGGGAGAACCACTCCCCGCCACTCCGCGCCACCTCACGCCAATCCAATCGAGGCAACGCCGCCACCGTGCCTCCACGAAGCCGCTGACCCCTCGCACGACTTCCAAAAATGACCACAACCCCTCCACGACCTCGCCGGTGAGACCCCTTCTCCAACCACCGGTGAGCCCAATTGGGTGTTCACTCCTCACCCGATCTCATGCCTACTTAAACCCCCTCATAGCTCCGCCGGCACCTCTTTAGTTCACCCTTACCTTCATTTCGCCCGAAGCAAGCTCATATCACTCCACCCTCAAACTCTTCCTCTCAGCCTGTCCGCCGCCGCCGAGCTACTGGACTAGGCTCCTACCGGCCTGCTCATCCCCAATCGAACACTCCCTGAGCTCCGAGGGACCTCCACCCACCTCAAAGGTCCATCACTCTGAAGCTCCATCGCCTGCTGCTCCCACTACCCTCTCCCTCCGCCGTGAGCTGTGCAGCTCGCCGGTCTTCTAGCTGACCCGGCGTCTCAGGAGGAGCCACGACCCGAGGCTTGGCCGTCCAGCTGCGGAAGGACGTCGCGAAGATAACCTGATCGTCAACCGTGCACGAGGAGAAGCACAACCATCGCACAAGCTCGCCGGAGTTGGACCTGGAAACCTGTGTTGCAGTGCAGAGAAAGAAGAGAGGGACCACACTCGAGCTTAGTTGGACCAATCACGCGAGTCTACGTCAGTCCAAGTGGACAAACCACAGCTCGCCAAGTAAGAAGCCCGATTTCCACCTCAAACCTTTGCAAGATATACATGCGAGATCTTGGCCGTTGGATCTGATCATCCAACGGTCCACGCTTTTTCTAGTTTTCGATTATTAACTCGAAAATTCAGTTAGGACCTAATCTTGAGAAATTCATAAAAAATAGTAGGAGTGTCAGAAAAATATGAATGAATACTCCATTTTGATCAAAAAAATGCAAGGATCATGAATCTGGCATCCTTGGACCCTAAATCTGAACGAATAATTACTCATGTTTATTTTGTCTATATCTTGTTTAACTATTTGGAAAAATACTCGAACCTGTTTAGATCACCAAAAACATGTGATCATCATCTTTTTGCATCTATATCATCATGGAATGATCAGATCCTTTTATTATGGCTCAACTATCAAAAAACCTATTTATCACTCCTTTCCCCATCTTGACCTACCAAAATGTGCATAATTAATTAATATGATCTATAGACAATGATTCTGACTTTATGAACCTACTCTGATGTGACAATAATAATCTTGGACTCAAATCCATACTCTAAGATTCGTACTCAACTCTCATGACTCCAAAGCTATAAAAGGGCCTTTTTGATATACTCTTGAGAATAAGGGTAATTTGAACAATATATCTAATAAATACCGAATCTCCGATAATTTCAGGAAATCGAAGGTACCAGTGAGGAGCATCTCTGGACTCCCCACTTCTGAGTAGAAGGTATGCCATTACCTCCCACTTGGTCATTATGTTCCTTATTTGTAATGTATAAATGTAATGAAGCAATCCTATGAGTATATCTAATTGCTAATTTAGAAATATGTGTTGCATGTTTTCCTATAGTTATGAATATGATCACCAAGAACTAAATGTAAATGAACCGACATGTGATGAGCACTAAATCTCTTTGGTAGAATAGTGCCTTGAACAGTAGTACTAAATCTCTTTGGCAGAATAGTACAATGAGCACTAAATCTCTTTGGTAGAATAGTGCACTTCAAAGTAGTACTAGATCTCTTTGGCAGAATAGTACAATGAGCACTAGATCTCTTTGGTAGAATAGTGCATGTGATCGAGAAATTACTCACATATTGGTTGAAAATGACAAAACATGAGATTCTTGTGTTTATAATTTCTTTTTTTTTTCTTGCAATAAGTGTGTTGTTGATATACTATAAGTTTTTCCTTTCCATTACCAAGTGATTATCATTTTCCCTTGATTTGTTGCCAAGTGTAATTGTGAGGTATAATTAAATGATGTGGAGGCGTACTCAGTACAATATATTTATATATTGTGCTGACGCGTACCAATTGCATATGTTTTATAGGTACCTTCTGCTTATGATGCTCATGTTGAAAGGAAGGCGATGTTGCTACTCTATATGCTGGATCACAAAAATCAGATCTATCATGGGGATGCTAAAGCTAAATGGGACTCTTAGATTATGTTCTTTTCTTCTGTAATTATTTTCTCATGTATTAAGTTTCTTCTGTAGCACTCCTATGCCTTCAGGGCCCTATGTAATGAACAATTTGGTTTATGTATGGAAGCTTTTTATTCGGTGCATTTATATATTCATGTGTTTGATCCACTCAGGGACAGATAACTTTAACTCTATTATACACCTTATGTTGGCGCCTGAGGTGTACAGTGGATTAGGTTGTTAACCCGTGACAGTCTGTCTCATTATAAATAGGTACATTTCTATTACAAAATAGATCCACGGATAACTAAAATTAGTTACCCATGCGAGTTGTGAATATATATATATATATATATATATATATATATATATATATATATATATATATATATGTATATGGTATATCTTCGCTACCCGTGTGGGTAAGTAAGATTCGCTAACCGTGCATCGATTTTGTAATAGGATGACACATATATGTAATGAGACAACCAAATTTGTAATGAGACGACCGAAATTGTAATACAAAAACTCGTTTTGTATTACAACGCTATGACAGTAATAAATATATATTTATTACTATAACAGTGTTGTAATACAAAATAAGTCTTTGTATTACAATTTCAGTCGTCTCGTTAAAAATTTGGATTGTCTCATTACAAATGCATACCCTCCCATTACAAAACTGATGCACGGGTAGCGAATCTTAGTTACCCGCACGGGTAGTGAAGATATACCTATACCTATGTATATATATATATATATATATATATATATATATAGAGAGAGAGAGAGAGAGAGAGAGTATGTATTGAATGCCCGCGCGGGTAGCAAGTAAATTACCCGTTCATTGAGACGCGGTGGCATGATCTGTAATTAAATTCAAATCCATTACGGTTGCATGCATGCGGTGGCATCTATTGTAATTATGTAGATTTCATTTACGTATGCATGGAATAGCGGTGGCATGTTTTGTAATTAAGCATAATTCAATCACGTATTGCATGAAACACGTTGGCACCATTTTTAATTTAAGTTTCGCTAATAGTGCATGGGTATGATGCCACTATTTGTAGCAAGATGACAATTAATTATGAGTGCATACACTAGTGAGAAAGATAACTGTAGAGGCATCCCTATTCGGTGAATAAAAAAATGAATGAGGACAAAAGCAATGTTCACTCTAAACACATGTCACCACTGACTCATAATTAAGAGATGTTCCATGTAGTTGTCATATACATAATATGGATATAGTATGTAATACAGTCAGGTTGTATTACAAGACGTGAACCTTGATTACATTTTTTTCATTCTCATTGTAATTTTTTTATTCGCATTACATAATGTTCCTTCTTATTATAATTTACTTTGTACTAAAGTTTATTCTCATAGATAGAAATTTTGATAGATCCAAAATGTAATATTGATTGTCATCTTTAATTATAACTTTCTCATTGTCATTATGGATTCTCAATTCTCATTACAAAATATTCTTTCTTATTATAATTTCTATGTACTTGGTTTATTCTCTAAAATAATAAAACTTCATACACCTAGGTTGTAATAAAGAATGTCATCATTGGCTATAACTTTTTCATTCTCCTTACCAGTTCTCAATTCTCATTACAAAGTGTTCCTTATTATTACAACTTTTGATGTATCGAGGTTCATTCTCTTGGAGAATTTGATACATCCAGATTGTATTATAAAATATCATCCTTGATTACATTTGTTTCCTTTTCATTACAAATTATTTGTATAGATTACAAATCATTCTTTCTTATTACATAATGTCATCTTTTCCGGTTACAACATACTCTTTCATATTACAGAATGTCTGTTTTAGTTATAACATGTTCTTACATATTACATTTTTCTTTTCTAGTTACAGTTACTCTTTGCTAGTTACAGTTGCGCTTTGCTATTTACTTTGTTTCAGATTATATATTCTCATTACATAATATTTATTTATATGATAACTTATTTATTTTATAGGCATATTCTTTTTGTGGGCATCTATATTTATGCAAATATGATGGAAAATACAACTACGATGTGTAACTTTTTTGTACGCAATAATATTTTATAGAATTTAAAAACTTTGTAAGGATAGATTCAATATTGTAATGAGTACATAGAATTTATAATGGAAAGGAGAAATTTGTAACTCAGGATGACGTTTTGTAATAAAATCTGGGAGTGTTATTTTATTTCTCATGTGTTTATTTGTTTACACGAAAGGATACTACTACAATGGTTTTAGACTTATTACGTTAGGCATGAGTATACTTCAAGATTGGTATGCGATCAACATTGAAGTAGTTCACCATCTTCTGAGGGCCTTGGCTGGTCTTGTTCTTACGGCCTTGGTCTATCATATCTGGAGAGAAAGGAACAATAGACTCCACCGTAGAAGAGAGTGTGATACGTTTGAAATTTTTGATGTTATTGTACATAGCATAGAATGGCAGGTCAAAGCCAAGGTGGGGATTCTAAAGGGTGTTAACCCTCTTGTAATCCAGATGTGGGATCTGTAGTAGATCTGTTGTACTGTATAGGTTTTGTTAATCCCTATACAACCTTTTTTTGAGATAGTAATACATTTACCTTATCCAAAAAAAAACATTGAAGTAGTTGACACCTACTATTTTCACTCTTAATCAAACTTGCACCGCTACTCCATGCACATATAATCATTCATAGCATAATTGTTAATAGTTCCATCGTTACTATTTGTCAAATTGTACGTAACCAATAGTGACGAAGCTGTCAGCTGCAATTATATTATTAGATCAGGCTTCCATCACCGTTCCATACACATTTAATTATTGATAACATATTTACTAATAGTGCCACCGCTACTCCATGCACGTAAAGACTATAGACAAAATTACAATTGCTGTCACTGCACCTCCGTATTAGCAGAATGCAGCGTTAAATCAGGAGCTGGGTAACTTGACTTATCTACACGCGTGGACAAGGAGTGAGTAGCCATATATATATATATATATATATATATATATATATATATATATATATATATATATATATATATATATATATATATATATATATATATATATATATAATATAATATATATATTATATATATATATAAATATATATATATGGGCGTTCATTCATTGTTCGTGCAGGTAGCCTGGATTTTCGATACCCTACAGAAAAAAAAGTAACTCTCCTGGCTAACAAAGTAACTGTGCTGTAAAAAAAGTAACTATGATGTCAAAAAAGTAATTCTCCTGGTCAAAAAAGTAACTCTGTACAAAATATATAGCAGATATATATAAGGACGAGTTTTTTTTATTTTGGAGGGGCAAATGATATTATTTTTGGCTATTTTTTTTTGGAGAGCTAGAAAAAATAGTCCTCCACAATTGCGAAATTTTTTTTTGAAAAAAAGTGGTCGGAAGGGTGGGCGGGTAGCTACCCGCGCGGACAATAAAGATGAGCCCTATATATATATATATATATATATATATATATATATATATATATATATATATATATATTGGCGCAGTCAGGATTCGTTACAAGGGGGCACCAAACAGTGGTAGTTTAAATACGACGTTTACATTAGTGATATCATTTGACTATGAAATACTTTACACAATAAGGAATTTATACTTTGTGAGTGATGTACGATAGAACATTGAATGGAACTCTTAAAATATTTTCTGAAATATACTTTGTCATGTGATATTGTATATGCGATTAAATATGTTGACCAGATTTTCGATGAGAAAAATAATTGTGTACCATAACACAATACCATGGCATAATTGGTAGAACCATTGATTTTACTATAACATTACAATGTTTGAAGTCACACATTTTACATGACTAAATAATCATGATTTTTGTCATTCTTCTTTAATTATCGTTAGAGGAATTGCATTAAACATTTGAAAAGGACGAAAATTGTTCTTGACGTGCAAAGAAAATGTAAACAAGAATACACCAAAATTTAATAGTGTATTTAAACCAGCCGCTATCTCTACTAATTATCTATTTAATGAATTTATCTCCTGCAAAGATTATACTTCAAAACCGCTACTCACCGCTGCAGAAAAAATTCAATATATAAAATAGACACTATCAACAAAAAGATATTTGACAAACCATTCAACTTGATTTTCGTAATCAGCCCTTTTATCTTCTGTTGATGACGTTGCAGATTGCATTAGCAATCAATGCAAAACGATCTTTAGAATGTACGGGGGGTTTCAAAGATGTACGTGCTCTTCTATTGGACAAATCAAATTTTGATTAAGCATTGATCACTGAGTTTTCCATAGTTAAATGAGGCGAGACTACTGGTGTAACTGAGAGACGTCTCCACTCCCTGCTCTATACTGAATCATACAACTGCTAGCTATGAAAACCCGTCGATTGTACATAAATTTACGAAAAGTCATTAACATATGTCAAGACATTTTCGTTGCTCACCCATACAAAATGGTAGAGGACAGAAGGGCAGCTTATGCTTGGTTTCATTATTCACTGACCGATGGGGTAGTTATATACAGAATTAATTAGTTTTTTCATAGCAACGGGTAGGGCACAAGCTCACCCATGCCGTCATATATATATATATATATATATATATATATATATATATATGTCGAAATAAACTTGTAAATCGATAAATAAAAAATATATGCACATGTATATTTATATAAAAATGGTTTTGAGATTATATTTTTTTTCATTGACCACTTTTATTCTCTCTAGAGTTATCCCCCCTCTCTCTAAGTATATTGTACTTTCATTCCCATACAAATAGTAATAAATGATTTCCTAATAATTTCCTAAATTGTCTTTAAGCCATTTCTCCTATTATCTCATAATTTAAAAAATAGATTTCCATATACATAAATGGAAACAACGATTAGTAAAAATAAATGTTGAAGTAAGTACTTACCTTTGAGAAATATTGACGGGAAGAAAACAAGTCATTTTGTAATAAACATACAAAATCATAAAGTAAAAAAAAGATACGAACATGTAAGTTTCTATAACAATGATGTCATGACTGTCGATATAAAATAATATGCGTACATGTAAATTTAAAGGTTTTTATGTACTTTCGCAAAATCATCCCCATACTTCTAAATAGATTCTCATACTTCTCAAATTATAGAAATTTATAAAGCATTTACTTATGATGCCCGAGTATCTCCTGAACTCTCTTTTTCTTCTTTTTATATTTCCCTCCAAATCTCTCTCTCCCAACTATCTCACAAGGGTAGCCCAAGCGCTCTTAGACTCATAATTTTATCTCCAATAATCCCTATCCCATTGTAACTATTTTATTTTTTATTTCAAATTAAAAAAAATACATAGTATTAGGCAATAATTTTCTCCCTTTTCATCCCTATATTTCTTCTAATCTCTCTCTCATTATCTCATACTTCTACTGTTGCTTCGTTTGGAAAAAGGGGTGCCGATTGCTTATCCGGTGATGAGCAATCACAATCAATGGGTCAATTCCTACCCTCTATTCTTCTTTTATAGTATGTGTCCTATCCACAATGATTGACAAAATCTACATAACCATTTATTTCTCATTATGAAAAATTGTTGGATGACTTATCAACAAGGGGAAATAATAATGTAACAGACTGAAATCTAGAGTCTTTCTTACAATTTACCCACTTTTGAGCTTTTATTTGTTTTTGAGTCCTTTTGGACATATTTCATAAAGTTTTCATCCTTTTGAGTCTTCTTTGGCCTCAATATTGAAATTGTGCTTTTCTTGAGGATGTAATTCACAAGTTACCCACATTCATGATAATGTAGGAGTTTTTGCTCAAAAAACCCACTTAATGTGATTATTGAGGACTAATTATGAAATGTGACCATTAATGATAGATAATTAGTAGATAATGCTAATTTGGATCTTTTATATCTCTTTGATAAGATTTGAATAATTATGTGTATTTGAATTAGTTATGAGTGTAATTAACCCCTTTATTTTTCTCTCTCCTTATGGGTGAATAAAATTATGAAATATAATTAATAGAGTGGGGAAAGCCTCTTGGTTGGCCTATATCAAAAATACAACAAGAAAAATTATCACAATGCCCCTTCACAATAATTTCCTCAATTTATACACTAATATATATGTTAATGAGAAATAAATTTATTAAGGGCCTTATATTGGGTAAATGATAAATTAAATGTATAGCACGTTCCAGGTGTTTTCATAAACCTATGGAAAAAATTTAAGGTCAATTTGATGTCATTTACCCATTCAATTAGTTGTTGGAATATTTCTCTTTAATTCACCTTAATTACATTTGCATGCCATTGATGGCATTTATTTCCTCCCCGCCCAGACCACATGGGCGTTACCTTCTGCCCAGCTCCCCTAGCCATGCCCCTTGTGCTTTCTGAGAATCCCAGCGGCAGTGATGGCAGCAAACTGTCGTCGCCCTCTCTTCCACTTCTTCCTCTTTCATTCTCCCCTATATCTACATCTGACCTTCCTCTACCTCCATTGATCCCCAGAAACCCTAACTGCCAACCATCTCCTTTACTTGCTCCCAGCCGTCAAATCCCTGCACATGACCTCCGTCTACAAGACTGCAACTGCAAGGGGCCAACTAAGGTTGTTACACTGATCGGGGTGATGGATCTCCATTGATTCTTCTCCCTTCAGACGACCAACGTCTAAAGAACCATCTTCTGCCACTTGTTCCTCCTTCCTCCAAAGCTCAATAACTCAGCAACAAGAGAATTGTCATTACTCTTCTGTCGTGTCGTTGTGAGACCACTTGTTTATAGCCAACATTACCTTCAGATCATCTATGTTAGTGGAACAATTGCAGATTCTAACTACCATCTAACTACTGTTCGTTTCCATCCTCGTGGTCGTCTTATCCTATTGGCGGCCGACTGCCTCTCTGCTCAGCTGGTAAACAACTAACGCAGCGTGATCTGAATATCACCAGTCTCCACAGAACCCTTTTTTCCCCTTCATGTGGTCAGGCAAGGTATGAATCCCCACCAACCCTCTCTCACTAATCAGACGACTTGCTCGCAAGTTAATGATATTGAGGGCTACTTCTTCTTGTCTTATCGCTTATAACATGTCGGTATCACGTACCCCCGTCCCTTTGCTCTACCAGTTGCCAGAGTTGCTTCTACTGCCCGTGTCTCCCCGACGATTGTATCCTGTCCTTCCTAGTACGACTTGGCCATGTCTGAAGCAAGAGCGGTTATTACCAACTAGTGAGGATGCGTAAAGAAATTCATTGTTCCTGGATTATAACTCACATCATATTGCAATGGCATGAGTATAGGACAAAGCCCCCTCGGGGACCTCTCATCTCTATTTCCTGATCGTTCGTTGAGTTAATCAAGGTCTACATACATTTTCTAATTTCACGCATATGAGTTGTCCGTCCGTATCGGCTACGCATAGTAGCAAGGTAATTACTTCTCATGATGCCATGTTGGGAAGGTCTTTGCTACTCGAGCATCTGTAATGGTATGTGTGACTGCGAACTAATCCTGCTTGCATTTCTCTTATAAGTTCCTTAATATGTTTTCTTATTACTTTTATTTTATTCTGAGCAATTATGAATCCTTACCACAATTAAATCTACATAACCGGGAAGTGTTATCAAACCCCCAGTTAATAAAACATCCTAGTCAAGCTTATCTACACAATGAATTGGTACCAAGGTGATTTAGATATTTGCGGTTATGTTTTAATAACAATGTCAATTATGGATTTGATTTGTAAAGGGTTACTATTAAATATTAAATAGTAAGGATAATTTATGTATGTGCCTTTTTGGAATCTGGAAAACTATAACTGATTTAAGGGTTTTTTTTACTAGATTGGTTTTTGAGTGTCATTTTAAAGTTAACAAAAATGGAATAATTATTAATTCAATACACACATTCTATTTAGGTGATGAAAGGCTTTGAATCTGATCCTAGGTATAATGTTGGGTTAGCGACGCTAACAATTCAAGGTATGTGAATTTTATTTACGTATGAATGATGAATGTGTATGAGCAATTAACCTATCCTTCAGTTGGGCCTTTGTCTCACCATACCTTACTAATGCTCTAGCCTTGATATCCTCCTAAATACCTTTATTTGTCTCTTTAATTATTTGATGCTTCTAATGCCATGGTGGCTCATTCATTCAAATCTTGTGAATCTTGCTACTACATATGTTGGCTCATTTACTTGGAAATGCTTAAATGTTGCTATAACCTATGTTGGCTCCTTTATGTAGTTTATTTGTGGGTTTTATTCCCAAATGCTATGATGCAAATGTTACTTTTATATTTCCACTATTGTCAAGTGAACTATCAAGCATGATGTATTTTAGGCCAAATGACAATGTAGTGTACATGAGTACAAACCACCCATAGGGCACTGAGGTTTTAGTCCTCCTGTCGGGCACTGGAGTTTTAATCCCCCTGCCATTTTATATTAGGCATTGGGGTTTTAGTCTTCCAGTCACTTGGTGAGGTCCGGTAGGTGTCTCACCCTACATTGAGATGACTTTGTGTCTTAATATATTCATGCTAAGTGATTAATTTAGTTGATTGATTATGGCAGTCTTCTCTCTCTTATTTATATACTTTCCTCATTTCTTTTGGAATCTCTTAGTGTAGAGAATTTTTTATATTGCAATGCTTTAGATTATTAAATTGTCCTATTTCTCTTGAATAACACATACATTTTTATCTTTCTCTTGCTGGGTGATCCCAACCACCCAGATTAGGATCAGAGTGCGCATGGAAGCTTGGTGAACCTACCTAAGGCTAAGGAGATCTTGCACATCTAGATAGCTTGGACTACTTGCATAAACTTTTGTTATGTTCTTTGTGGAGACAAGTTGTATTAGTTTAAGTCTTCCGCTACCAAGATCCTATGCTTGTATAAAGTTGTACTTCCTTTATGGAAATTTTGAAATGTACTCTTTATACATTTTGAATAAAGTCAAATTTTAAATTCCGCTGCTTCCCATTGAATCTTTGTTTCCACTTATAGTAGAGAGTTGATCTCAGCACTTTCAGCATGGTATCAGAGCATCAAGGTAGTCAGAGTCTTGACTAATTCAAATTGTCTCCTAGATTAAACCTCTCTCCTCATATTACTTCTTTAGAAAGTTTTCACGTTAGAGTTGACTAACATTGAATTAGAGTTATAATTTCATAATTAGAAATAAAATCTATCAATTTTGGGTGAATAGTCTATTCAGAAGATACTAGAGCAATAAGTTGAAGTGATGGTGTCTAGAAAGGGTCAGAGCTTGGGGGTTGGCAATATTTTCCTCTGCGTCATGAGCTTGGTTTACGGGGACTCCCATTCTCATATGACCTGGCCTGACCTGATTAGATACACACAACTCGAAATAGTCTATATTTGGGCATGTTGCCTAATTGTTGAATACCTTAGGAAAACCATAAGTGATGATTTAAACTCTTACACAAAAATCATCCTTAAATACCTTATACTTCTATGTTTAGGGTTTAGTGTACCCTATGTTACACACTGAAGTTTGGTTAGTAAGTCCTTTTAGTGTTGAATCTTATGTACCCTTTTACCCTTATCTTAGTTTGACTTAGTTGACCCTTTTAAGGGGTGGAGTGAGGGTAATGGTGTTGGTACCCTATTTGGTTTTGCAAATCTGATTTCGAGGACGAAATTCCTTTTTTTAGGGGTATGGAATCCCAATTAAAAGAAAAATCAAATACCTTTGGAGTTAGAAACCCTATCTATATGGACATATGTACATAATAACTTATGTGAACAAGAATTTACCATGCACATTATACTTGTAATTCTACTTGTTTGTTTATACACACATGAATATGTAGTAAGTCATATAGAGATAGTTCATATGCTTGAACCTTAATATAGGCTTGATGCACATGATAATGAGTTACTCATTAGTAACTGTGAATATACATAATGTTGACTATGCCACCCTAATGGTAAAATGTGTGTGGATAATGCACCCTGAGGATGCTTTAACATGTAATGATCATGTTGACCTAAATCCTAATATGCATGTAATCATCTAGCCTTGACAACATATACATATATATATATACCCTTAATGCCTTTCATGATACATTAGTGACATTAGGTGTCATCATCACATAATATACCATGATACATATAAATGTATTATAGTCACAAAGTTATCAATATATGTAAGGTATATCACCTTGTTCTCTAATGAACACCAATTCATAACTTGATATATGAATTAATTCATTAATATTTAATGTGTTACATCATATTCACTAAAATGCATATAATCAGTCAAACATGATAATGAATAATTGGATTCACATAAATATTTGCCTAATTTGATGTAAAATATGTATAATCAATAATATGAAGTGTAATGGACGAAAATGATTAATGATGTCATTAATATGAGTATGAAAGATGTGATTAAATGGTTGTGGTTATCTGTCAACGGTCGCCGCTCTTGTTCCAATCGCTTTGGAGACTCACTCTAGGGCTTCCGCCTAGATCTCCGTCGGCCTGGGGGAGGGGGTCTGGCCGCCGTGGCTGCCAACCCTGCTCCCCCTTGGGCTTTCCGGCTGCGACTCCCCAACGAGAGGTGCGATCCTCCGCTTGAAAGTTGCCGCCTGACGACCCCGCCTGTTGGCTCGTGTGGATCTCTACCTCGGCACGGTTCACAGTGCTGGTTGTGACGACCCTTATGCCGTTGAGGGTGCGTGTTTTTAGGGGTCTATCTAGCGGCGTCTTGGGAGCTGATGATCCCCTTTGTGTTGGGTGTCAAGGTTCTTCTCCTTTACCGTTTTGGGTTTTTTCTTTTCGGTAGGGTCAGTGGCAGTCTATCTGCCTGGTTTGTCGCCACAAGTCAGCGTTTATTGGTCACCGCTTGTCAGCGTTTTATCTGTCGCGCTTTGCTGCGACCTCTCTTCAGGAGAGCGATGATATCTCTAGCTACGGCTAGATCTCCTTATTTCTCTGGATTGATCTTGTTACTCAGCTATATGGCGTTGTTTGAGTTGATATACAAGTAGAATACCGTCTTGTTCCAGCACATCTACCACTACTCTATGCTCAGGTTGAAGGAATTCTTCATGAAAAACTGCTTAAGATAGCCTCAAGGAAGAAGAATCAATGTAGAAATGTCTCACTCTCGTTCCAATATGAGTTGTAGTGCTCTTGGGTTACTGAACTTGATGTTTGTTTATTCTGTTTGTATCTTTCATCCCAATTGTAGATGTCGTATGGCTAACAAGTAATGAATCGATCCTTTTTCTCTCAAAAAAAAATATGAGTATGAAAGATGATATGACAATGTGCAATATGGACATTATTTAGAATTATTATAGGCTTAATAACTTGTTGGATAATATTAACTTTTTCTACAAAATAATTTGTGATAATTCTGCAAGATAGTTTTAAGAGGATAATGGAAAATAAATTCATGTTATTAAGGTTTTCAACCTAATACATTAATAAATGTTGAGATTACTTAGTAAACCCAAATTGTGCCTAAAACCCAAATGGGATCAATAAAGGTAATACATATGCTTTGTGCTTAACATTGATATGTAATCCTTTGGACAACAATGTGAGTAAAATGTGACACAAGTAATATAATATTAAATATGATGCAATTTTATAATGGAGATAGTGCTAGTGAGCCCATAATGTTAAGTATGTTATGTTTGATAAAAGGTTATAGGTTTTGTGGAAACCTTAGTGAGAGTTGGCTTATATGTAGAGCTTTTTGAAGTACCCACCTAGATGCTTAATGTTGGGATGTTACACGCTCACCCTCTCTTCCCTCTTTTTGTGGTTTCGGGGACGAAATCCTCTTTAAGGGATGGAGTGCTGTAACAGACTGAAATCTAGAGTCTTTCTTGCAATTTACTCACTTTTGAGCTTTTATTTATTTTCTAGTCCTTTTGGACATATTTCATAAATTTTCCATCCTTTTGAGTCTTCTTTGGCCTCAATATTGAAATTGCACTTTTCTTGAGGATGTAATTCACAAGTTACCCACATTCATGATAATGTAGGAGTTTTTGCACAAATAACCCACTTAATGTGATTATTGAGGACTAATTATGAAATGTGACCATTAATGATAGATAATTAGTAGATAATTCTAATTTGGATCTTTTATATCTCTTTGATAAGATATGAATAATTATGTGTATTTGAATTAGTTATGAGTGTAATTAACTCCTTTATTTTTCTCTCTCCTTATGGGTGAATAAAATTATGAAATATAATTAATAGAGTGGGGAAAGCCTCTTGGTTGGCCTATATCAAAAATACAACAAGAAAAATTATCACAATGCCCCTTCACATTAATTTACTCAATTTATACACTAATATATATGTTAATGGGAAATAAATTTATTAGGGGCCTTATATTGGTTACATGATAAATTAAATGCATAGCACGCTCTAGGTGTTTTCATAAACCTATGGATAAAATTTGAGGTCAATCTGATGTCATTTACCCACTCAATTAGTTGTTGGAATATTTCTCTTTAATTCACCTTAATTACATTTTCATGCCATTGATGGCATTTATTTCCTCCCAGCCCTGGCCACGCGGGCGTTACCTTACGCCCATCTCCCCTAGCCGCGCCCCTTGCACTTTCCTAGAATCCCAGCGGGAGCGATGGTAGCAAACTGTCGTCGCCCTCTCTTCCGCTTCTTCCTATTCCATTCTCCCCTATATCTTCATCTGACCTTCCTCTACCTCCATCGATCCCCAGAAACCCTAGCCGCCAACCATCTCCTTTACTTGCTCCCAGCCACCGAAGCCCTGCACATGACCTCCGTCTACAAGGCTGCAACTGCAAGGGGCCAACTAAGGTTGTTACACTGATCGGGGTGATGGATCTCCATTGCTTCTTCTCCCTTCAGACAACCAACGTCTAAAGAACCATCTTCTGCCACTTGTTCCTCCTTCCTCCATGCTCAATAACTCTCTACAAGAGAATCATCATTGCTCTTCTGTAGTGCACCGTGATACCACTTGTTCATAGCCAACATCACCTTTAGATCATCTATGTTAGTGGAACAATTGTAGATTCTAACTACCATCTGACCATTGTTCGTTTCCGTCCTCGTGGTCGTCTTCTCCTATTAGCGGCCGAATGCCTCTCTGCTCAGCTTCTAAACAACTAACACAGCGCGATATGAAGATCACTAGTCTCCACAAAACCTTTTTTTCCCCTTCTTGTGGTCAAGTAAGGTATGAATCCCCACCAACCCTCTCTCACTGATCGGATGACTTTCTCCCAAGTTAATGATATTGATGGCTATTTCTTCTTGTCTTATCGCTTATAACCTATCGGTATCATGTACCCCCATCCCTTTGCTCTACCAGTTTCCAGAGTTTCTTCTACTTCCCATGTCTCCCCGACGATTGTATCTTGTCCTTCCTAGTACGACTTGGCCATTTCTGAAGCAAGAGTGGTGATTACCAACTAGTGAGGATGCGTAAAGAAATTCATTGTTCTTGGATTATAACTCACATCATATTGCAATGGCATGAGTATAGGACAAAGCCCCACGGGGACCTCTTGTCTCTGTTTCCTGATCGTTCATTGAGTTAATCAAGGTCTACATACATTTTCTAATTTCACGCGTATGAGTTGTCCGTCCGTATCAGCTACGCATAGTAGCAAGGTAATTATTTCTCACGATGCCATGTTGGGAAGGTCTTTGCTCCTCGAGCATCCGTAATGGTATGCGTGACTGGGAACTAATCCTTCTTGGATTTCTCTTATAAGTTCCTCAATATGTTTTCTTATTACTTTTATTTTATTTGGAGCAATTATGAATCCTTACCACAATTAAATCTACATAACCATGAAGTGCTATCAAACTCACAGTTAATAAAACATCCTTGTCAAGCTTATCTACACAATGAATTGGTACCAAGGTGATTTAGATATTTGTGGTTATGTTTTAATAACAATATCAATTATGGATTTGATTTGTAAAGGGTTACTATTAAATATTAAATAGTAAGGATAATTTACGTATGTTCCTTTTTGGAATCTGGAAAACTGTAACTGATTTAAGGGGGTGTTTTACAAGATTGGTTTTTGAGTGTCATTTTAAAGTTAACAAAGATGGACTAACTATTAATTCAATACACACATTGTATTTAGGTGATGAAAGGCTTTGAATCTGATCCTAGGTATAATGTTGGGTTAGCAACACTAACAATTCAAGGTATGTGAATTTTATATATGTATGAATGATGAATGTGTATGAGCAATTAACATATCCTTCAGTTGGGCTTTTATCTCACCCTACCTTACTAATGTTCTAGCCTTGATATCCTCCTAAATACCTTTATTTGTCTCTTTACTTATTTGATGCTTCTAATGCCATGGTGGCTCATTCATTTGAATCATGTGAATCTTTCTACTACATATGTTGGCTCATTTACTTGGAAATGCTTAAATCTTTCTATAACCTATGTTGGCTCCTTTATGTAGTTTATTCATGCGTTTTATTCCCAAATGCTATGATGCAAATGTTACTTTTATATTTCTACTACTGCCAAGTGAACTATCAAGCATGATGTATTTCAGGCCAAATGACAATGTAGTGTACATGAGTACAAACCACCCATAGGGCACTGAGGCTTTAGTCCTCCTGCCAGGCACTGGGGTTTTTGTCCCCCTGCCATTTTATATTAGGCACTGGGGTTTTAGTCCCCCTGCCACTTTATATAAGCACTAGGGTTTTAGTCCCCCTGCCACTTAGTGAGGTCTGGTAGGTGCCTCACCCTAAATTGAGATGAGTTTATGTCTTAATATATTCATGCTAAGTGATTAATTTAGTTGATTGATTATGGCAGTCTTCTCTCTCTTATTTATATACTTTCCTCATTTCTTTTGGAATCTCTTACTGTAGTGATTCTTTTATATTGCAATGTTTTAGATTATTTAATTGTCCTATTTCTCTTGAATAACATATACATTTGTATCTTTCTCTTGCTGGGTGATCCCAACCACCCAGATTAGGATCAGAGTGTGCATGGAAGCTTAGTGAACCTGCCTAAGGCTAAGGAGATCTTGCACATCTAGATAGCTTGGACTAGTTGCATAAACTTTTGTTATGTTGTTTGTGGAGACAAGTTGTATTAGTTTAAGTCTTCCTCTACCAAGATCCTATGCTTGTATAAAGTTGTACTTCCATTAGGGAAATTTTGTAATGTACTCTTTATACATTTTGAATAAAGTAAAGTTTTATTTCTTCCACTACCACACATTTGATGTACTTGTTTATCATGTCTAATATTAGAGACTATGTCTTTACAAATAAACATTATTAATATCTACATAAAACAAAACTATACTTAGTAGAGGTTATTGGAAAAAACTTCACATGAGCCATGCAAATAAGGGATGTACAATGTCACCATTTATAAAGAGTAAATCATATATTGACATGTACATGTCTACCAAAACAGTGTCTAAGAAGGATTTTCTACTCCTCAATATCATTTTTCTATACATCAATGTTACATTATCAATAAATGTGCCTAAGTTTTGATGAGAGTACATTGTGTCTTAAGTGTACCTCTACTATGTTCTACTTGAAAATTTTCATCTTTCAGAAGAATAATTGGAGCTCATCTATTCATCCTACCCTTATGTTGTTGGAAATTTAATGTATTCATCCTACTTGATCATGTTCATTGATACTATTGAATCATTCAATAGAATAATAGATCGATAAGTTTCATTGTGTAAAACTTTTTCAACAGTTGGTGAGTTTGGCCTGAAATGGAGCAACACCTTCAAACTTCTATGAATGCCTCTGAACTTTATGACAAGATGCAAAATTGTTGTAAGTTAATTGAGTTATGTAGATCAAAAGGAGTGTCTAGTTATAGTTATGTCATTGAACTAAGGTCCATTCAATGAAGACTTTGGATTCATCGATGACTTATTATTAGGAACTGACAGATCCAGAGACATGTAATATCAGAAGGTGATGGGGGCCTTGTGGAAAGATATTCAAAGATATCCAATAGCCTTCCACCCTATATGAAGATAGATATAGACATGCACCCAATGTTTAGGGACCTGGAGGATGTTTGTCAATTGTTAGATGAAACAATTTACTCAAGGCTCAGACATAGTGAATTGTTTCATCCCCTTGTAAGGAATGATAACACAATGCATATTGAGATGAGCATTGCTATTAGGAGCATCCACAAGGAAGAAAGACGGAGAAGACACCTTATTCAATGTCTTAAAAGAAGTGAAGCGTGCCTTAATGGTATGAAAAACATTCTATCTGAACAACCAAGCACATAATCACTTCCTCAGTCCAACAATATGCATGTTGATGATCATATTGAAGTGGAGCATGATGATCATGCATTGTACAATAACCCTTTTTATGATATCCACACTCATACTGAATGTGATCATAGCTCAGGTGTTACATCTACAGAAGGTAATGTTTCACAAAACAACGTGTATATATATATATATTTCTTTACCTTTGTGTGTTGTGTCTATATGATGTCTTCTTTTCCACTGTATATAGATGCACATGACGTCGAGTATTCAGAAGACTTCTTCATATCAAATGTAGATCAGATAGTAGAAAATGCATCCAACGAAAATAGTAGTAGTCCTTTATTTGAAAATCTTCCAAATGAACAACAAAAGTTATCTGCACCTACAATCTGTGTCTATTGTGGTGCCAAAAAGATGCAATTCGAGCTGCCATCCTTTTGTTGCATGAAAGGAAAAAATTACTTAGTTTGCACTCCTATTTCTATAGAATTGTATGAGTTGTATACATCTCAAACACCTAAATCCATAAATTTTCTAAAGAATATCATAAGTTATAATAGCCATTTTGCATTTACCTCACATGGATTCATGTCGATGAAGACTTGCGGAGCACACAGAATGGCATTTATACTTTTCGAGTTCAAGGTCAGGCCTATCATTTCATAAATAGACTATTACTTGGGAGCCATGGTCCAAGGTATCTTCAACTATATTTCTATCACACTGAATTTGAGTTGTAGAATAGGTTGAATGCAACTCCTTCACTAGATGTTGATCTTGTCACTAAATTGATGTGCATACTAAGCACAAATCCATATGCTCAATTTTTTTGAAGTCTCAAGGACGTTCCAATGTCAGATAACTTTAGGATCACTATTAACAAAGATGTCATACTTGATCAAAGGACTTATAACTCTCACATAGCTTCACAAGTAGTAGGTGTTTGGGTTGAAGAGAATGATGTTAGTGGTTTGCAATAAAGGAGCATAATAGTTTATGCCAATTCAGGTGAACCACGTATAGTTCAATCATATTTAGGATGTTATGATCCTCTTTCATATCCTTTATTATTTCCCAATGGTGAGTTTGGGTGGAACCAACACATCCCGAAAGTTGGAGTATTGACAGAGTCTATATTGCATAATCATTTTGATTCTTTTGAAGATGTGTTCAGCTCTAACATATCAGGTTCGTACACTAATTACTATTTTTTATCCATTTTCTTACACATTATATACATATTTTGTTAATATCCCTATTTTTATTAGATGGAGGTGGTGGAAATTGAAGAGATTTGTGGAAGCATCAAGCCCAAGAAAAACCCCACACGAGATCCAGCCCAAGCATGCACAACAAAAGTCATGACTGCCCACGTCAACAAAGCCAATAACCACCAAATAAATAACCAAGCAGAGAACATGATTGGCGAAGAAGACCGTAGAATTCTATTAAGCAACTCCAAGAAGATTACAAGGATAGTCGCTCCCTCACAATCCTGTAACCACAATAGAATTTCATAACTCACTCTCATTCTCTGTCCCCTTTGGCTATCCTTTGTGGCTTCCCGTTTTGACACACGATGTTGTCCTACATTGGCACACCCGAAGTTACCACACATTGGAACCCCCACACATCGGTGTTCTTTGGCACACCATATCCATTAGTGTCTATCCCTATTTATATATATGAACTCCCGGTTAGATAATATGAGTGGATACGACAATTCTATAGGGATTAGGAATGACAATACAAAAGGATAAAGAAATATTGTCTTGGACTCCAAATCTAACATTAATTGCACTTTACTAATATTGTTAGATATTATTTCTTATCCAATTAGGATAAGAGACAAAATCCTAACAATCTCCACCTTGAATCTTATCTGCTGAAGTTGCTCCTCCAAGAAGTCTGATCTCGTTCTTCTTCTGTGCTTCTGCCCTTGGAAGCTTCTCCTATTTCCAAAAGTGTATCACCATGCACGCCTACATGGAGTATGTGTCCTGACATGACTATCCGGACCCTTCATGTGATAACTCTTCGTATTGTATAGTTTGAGAAACTGTACCGCCTCCACCTTCAGTTGAAAGAACCGCATCCTTCGCACCTTGGCCCCCATTCCATAGGGTTGTGTCTTCTTTTAGTCACACCCACTTGAAGACACTGCATGGTCGGTCCAACCATGAATTCCTCTTTCCAACAGTTGACAGCTTCGCCTCTGCATCTATTGAAATTTGCAGCCGAGTTTGTAATCTCGCCCCAGACTTCCCATGAGAGTTGAATACATGTAGCAATCTTCGGGTTCATGACACCCGCCACCCATGCTACTGCTTCATCTACACCTTCCGAGTCGGTAGACCTCTCATCAACTGCTCCTCTTTGGTTAGAAAAAAATCCAACTAGTCCATAGCACCAGGTAGCCTCCATTGTCACTTTCCCGTTGCAAGTGAGTTGCATGACTCCACCTTGCATTGATATTTCACAACACATAGATTCACTCCCTCCTAGTTGCATAACGATATTTCCATCAAAATTTACTACCGGATGACCTCCAATGGTAGTTGTCGATGTCGTCATGTTTTTCTGTGCTTCCAATGCTTTCTGATCATCTCGCATGAATCCTGCTCTGATACCACTTGAAGAGATTTGCAGAAGATTCAAGCCCAAGAAAAACTCCACACGAGATATAGCCCAAGCATGCACAACAAAAGTGACGACTGCCCACATCGACAAAGCCGATAACCACCAAATAAATAACCAAGCAGAGAACATGATTGGCGAAGAAGACCGTAGAATTCTATTAAGCAACTCCAAGAAGATTACAAGAATTTTCGCTCCCTCACAATCCCGTGCCCACAATAGAATTTTGTAACCCACTCTCATTCTCTCTCCCCTTTGGCTATCCTTTGTGGCTTCCCGTTTTGACACACGATGTTGTCCTACGTTGGCACACCCGAAGTTATCACAGTTGGAACCCCCACACATTGGTGTTGTTTGGCACACCATATCCATTGGTGTCTATCCCTATTTATAGATATGGACTCCCGGTTAGACAATACGAGTGGATACGACAATTCTATAGGGATTAGGAACGACAATACAAAAGGATAAAGAAATAATGTCTTGGACTCCAAGTCTAACATTAATTGTACTTTCCTAATATTGTTAGATATTATTTCTTATCCAATTAGGATAAGTGACAGAATCCTAATAGAAATAAGGTATTTGTACGAGAATACTATTGTTACAAGTTATAAATGTGTGCTTCAGAAAAATCCATCTTATTATATGATGGACCGTTGCTCCAACAATACGTTGTTGACATGTACATTAAAATAGAATCTACACGTTTAGATTATATTTTGAAGGAGAAAAAACAATAAGGGATGATTTGTATCAAGGAATTGCTGATAGTGTGAGGGTTGGAGAAGTTCGTCTTAGCATGATTGGTAAACATATCATACTACCATCATCTTTCATTGGGGGGCCATGGGATATGCGACGTAGATATATGGATGCCATGACTTTGGTTCAATGATATGGTAAGCCAGATGTGTTTTTGACAATGTCATATAATCTAGATTGGGATGAGATAAAAACCAAGTTATTCCCTAGACAACTTGCTTAAAATAGGCTTGACTTGACAACGAGAGTCTTCAGAGAAAAACTAGAGGATCGTAAGGACCAACTTTGGCAATACTGATGCACGTGTGCATGTTATAGAGTTTCAAAAAAGAGGGCATCCACATGATCATATTCTCAGGATCATGAAACGTGACTATAAGATCAATAGTACCGAGCAATATGATCATATAGTTTCTGTAGAAATCCCAGATCCAAAAATCCATCCAGTGTTACACGACTTGGTTGTTAAACACATGATTCACGAACCTTGTGGTACACTAAACACAAAGTGTTCTTGCATGGTTAATAAAGTGTGTCATTTTCACTATCAAAGAAACTTATATTTGCAAACCACCCAGGGGAGAGATTCTTATCCACTATATAGAAGAAGGGGCAGTGGAATTATTGTAGAGGTACGAGGAGCATCATTGGATAATAGATCGGTGGCACCATACAATCCCTATTTACTCCTAAGGTATATATGCCATATCGATGTTGAGGTATGATCAAGCATCAAAGAAGTAAAATACCTTTTCAAATATATATACAAGGGACATGATAGAGCTTTCATCAATGTTGCGCCAGACACTAGTGATCAGTTAGTAAATGAAGTAACACAATTTCGAGATGCACGATGGATATGTCCACCAAAAGATTTATGGTGGATATATGAGTTCAAATTAAGTGAAATGCAACCATTTGTGGTTCCCTTACAACTACATTTTCCTAACATGCAAAGTGTGTTGTTTACGGAAGATGATAACTTAAATACTGTGATTGCGCGTGATGGTGTTTGTAGGACAATGCTCACTGAATATTTTACAATGAATAACAATGATGAAGATGCATATCCGTATCGTTATAGACAGTTCTCTAAGCATTATGTGTGGCAGGCATCTGGAAAATTTTGGAAGAAAAGGAAAAAGCGAGAAGTTATTGGTCGTGTTGTGACTACAAATCCTGTTGAAGGTGAGAGGTCTTATTTGAGAATTTTATTGAACCATGTGAAGGGTGCGACATCTTTTGAGGACTTGAGGAGCGTTAATGACTTTATTAATCCAACATTTAAACTGGTCGCTAAGCAACAGGGTTTGATTGAAAGTGATGATACAATTTTTGAATGCCTAAGTGAGGCTTTGAATTTTGAATTTCCGACATCATTAAGGAGATTATTTGCCACAATTTTAGTGTATTGTGAACCTAATAATGTTAGAAATTTATGGCTTGCAAATCTATCTGAAATGGGTGAAGACTTTTCAAGGTTAGGAATTAGCAATGAGCATGAACTGGAGCAAAGAGTGTTGCAAAACATAAGGTCAATTCTTGAAGGTATGGGGAAGAATATTGAAGACTATGATCTGCCAATGATTGATGATAACTTATATGCAACTATAGATGACAATGAGTCATGTGATATTTCTGAAGAAATGAGTATACATGTGACTGAAAAAGATTTATCTATGATTTCTTCCTTAAATGCAGACCAAAAACATGCATTTAATATGATATTTAGTTGTATAGTTGGAGATCAACTAGGTGCATTCTTTGTTGATGGTTCAGGTGGAACTGGTAAAACTTTTCTATATAAGGAATTATTTGCGAAAGTAAGATCCATGGGTTTTGTTGCAATTGCAACTGCAACATCTGGTGTTGCTGCATCAATTTTACCAAGTGGTAGGACTGCTCACAGTAGATTCAAAATCCCTATTAAAATTGATAACAACTCTACATGTAATATTAGTAAGCAAAGTAGTTTAGATGGGCTCTTGAGAAGGGCAAAATTACTAATATGGGATGAGGCATCAATGACAAAAAGGCAAGCATTTGAAGCCTTAGACCGTACTTTGCAAGATATTATGGGTTCAAACTTGCCATTTGGAGGGAAAGTGATGGTTTTTGGGGGCGATTTTAGACAAGTTCTACCTGTTATTAGGCGTGCAACCAGAAATGAAACAGTTGATGCAAGTCTAATAAAGTCTTTTCTTTGGCCAAAAATGCAAAGTTGAGATTAACACAAAATATGAGAGCTTCATCTGATGTCTCATTTTCAAAAAAAATTCTTTGAATAGGATAAGGAACTCAACCGACCGTCGACGATGATTACATTCGTCTTCCTAATGAAAGTTATTGATTATGAGAATGATGCAGTTTGCAAAAAGCAGCTCATCGGCCATGTATTCCCATCTCTCAATGAGAATGCAATGTTTATAGAATACATGATGAATCAAGCAATATTCTGCACAAAGAATGGGTATGTAGATGAATTGAATGACACACTTATCCAGGAATTTGTTGGTGAAGAAATCACTTACTTTAGTTTTGATAGTGCCATTGATGATGAAAATCATAACTACCAAGAGGAATTTCTCAATTCCCTGGTCCTAAATGGTTTACCTCCTCATGTATTGAAGTTAAAGAAGAATTGCCCAGTAATGTTGTTACGGAATATTGATCCAGCAAATGGATTATGCAATGGTATGAGGATGATTTGTAAAGGGTTTCAAAGAAATGTAATTGATGCAGAGGTAACAATAGGTCAAGCACGTGGAAAAAGAGTATTCATACCTAGAATACCTCTTATCACTATAGACGATGATGGACTTCCATTCACTTTTAAAAGGAATCAATTTCCAATTCATTTAAGTTTTGCAATGACAATAAATAAATCCCAAGGTCAAACCATTCCGAATGTAGGAATCTATTTGCCTCATCATGCATTCTCCCATGGTCAGTTGTATGTTGCTTTGTCAAGAGGTATATCTCGATATACAACAAAGGCCTTGGTCAAACCTGGAGAAAAGAAGTTTGATGATGGGACATTTACTAAGAACATTGTATACACAGAAGTGCTGAACTATTTTGATGGTAATTTCCAATTTTTCCGTTAACTATAAATTTCTTTTCTTACAATACAAATATAACATTTGTTTCATATAATAGGATGATGAAACAAATGTACCCTTGCTTTGAATCACTTCACCCCACATAAAGAATGGAAGTTGAAGGTTCGAGTTGCCTTCAAATGGAAGGCTCATGAAGGATGGGGAGGAAGAAAGAAACAAAAGCTACTTATTATCGATGATCAGGTATTTCATTATATATATATATATATATATATATATATATATATATAATTTTCAATTTATTTAAAATGGAATATGTATTACAACTCTTATGTTATCAAAAACTTCTTCTTAGGGTGAGAGAATGGAAGAAAGTTTGTAGGGAGAAGCAGTAACCAAGTTTGGTGACAACTTTTCTGAGGGAAAGTGATGTATCATTGACAATCCTAGAGTTAAGAAGATTCATAATGACTATAGAAATGCAAACATGAGTCAAGAATGTGTTATTACAAAGTATTCAATGGTTACTAAAATAAATGAGGATTGTGAAGATATACCTCATCATTCATTTCGGTTTATAGAGTTTTAAGATTTAGATGCCTTTTTGAACAAGAAAACTTATATCATAGGTAATTTTGATGTATAATGTAAATTTACCTTGTGGATTTGTTTAATATTTCACAAGGCACGGTTTCATTATATATATCTTTTATGTTTCTTATTAGATATCATTGGCATGCTTTTAAATGTGGAAGACATTAAGAATATTAGGAAGAAAAATGGAGATGAAGTTGCCAAATTGGATATTATCCTAAAAAATGAAAGGTTAGTAATATCAATGAAATAATAACATCATTTAAAAACAATATTGTGGAGATTTCCTATGAAATCATTGTAGTATAATAATATTTCACATATGTAGGCATGCTACTATTACATGTACATTATGGGGTGAATTGGCTATCATCTCATATGAAAACTTCAAAGACCTTAAAGACAAGAGGAATATTATTGTATTAACAGGGTTACCTGTTACATTTTTTCAAGGTATGATGTTTATACCTATTGTGAGAGAAAGAGAGAGAGTCAGGCTAGAATACACTCGAGTGTATAGATCGCGCAGATACACTCAAGTGTGTTTTCATATAAATACTATTTTTTTGCAAAATGTAAACTATTGATCTTCATTGTGATACTATAATTAGGCTACATACAAATTTTGAGCCCATTTGGATGAGTGTAATTCACTCATCTGAGGGAAACAAAATTGACGCATGAAACTAATTTGAAATGCATAATTTTTGCCGTTTCCATAACATGACCTATAAATGTCCAAATGTGCTAAAATTTTGTATATGAGTTGTTCACAAGATGATTAAAAAGATCAATGGATTATATTTTTTTTAAAAATATTGCATCATGGAAAACTACTCGAGTGTATTCTGCTCCGGATACACTCGAGTGTATTCTAGCCTGACTCTCTCTCTCTCTCTCTCTCTCTATATATATATATATATATATATATATATATATATATATATATATATATTAGCAAGAGAGTGTGTGGTAAGTACGTTTATTTTAAATTAACCTTTAAAACGATATATTTGACAAATATAAACATATATACTCAGCTCTACTTATTTCTCAATTTATATCTACATGGTATTCGTGTTATACATCAAATACTATAAATATGAGAATTTTAATTAAAATTATGATGGTGATGTGTATTTAAAATTGATTTAAGGACATGTTTGATAGGGTGTAATTGGATGCAATTTGACCAATTCAATTTCAAAGCGAAGGAAATTATATATTTATTTTTTCATTTAATTTATTTGGTACGGTGAAAAAGGAAGTTCATCTTTTTGTTTGTGGTTATATGCTAGAAAGTCATATCTCTTGTAGTATTCATAAAAGGTTGAGGTGTGTACAAGGAACAACCTTTAACAGCCGCTTTGGGAGGATAGCGAGCGAAGGGGCAGGTGGAGACTGGAGAGAGAGATATAGTATCCGCTTCTCTATTGTTAGTTTCTTGTCAAGCAACTTTATTGTTAAAGAATGAGAAATGAGAAGGGTTTTCTACGCTACAATTTTGTTCTGCACCTGACAATTTAGGTTTCAGGCACGGTATCAATTTTAGTAATTGGGCTCCAACTATGCATTATGATGTGTTATAATATTGTAACTATACAATGCCATATCAAATAAAACCAAGGGTCAAAAGTATTACTTTTGAACTCATTGAAATCAAGTGACATCCTACCAAACATGCTCTAAGTACACATCTCATTACTTTGGAGATTCTTGATCTATCACATAATACAAAAAATTTCCTATGTATATATATTTTTTCTTTCAGAATTTGTAAAGTTAATTCTTAATCTAGGCCCAATTTTATATTTTTTATATACATGCAACCAATAGTTCAATGAATTTCATATTATCTGACATAGAATGATATTTTTATTATCTTTTTGTGGTAGGTAATTTTGAATTTATTGAAATATTAATAACTCATGATATCTACTAAACTATAATCTTATCAAAATATGAATTATTAAAATTTTTCATATCCAAACTAACTCGACAAGATAGAGCACAAACTCAAAATCAGATTGGAATCATTTTAGGCACCCTTTTAAACTTGGAATCGATTTAGGTTGATAAAATGCACATTTGATAATAGTTTTTCCATATCAAACCAAGTCGGTTTCGTAATTGGCATAACATTGACATGCATAAATGACTCTTGCTAACCATCTAGATATCATTCTCAAATTTTCAGTAGTGACCAACTTACACATATACCACCACCTCTCTCTCATTCTTGAGTAATATCGCATTTGATGTAATACATTACTTGAATTTTGGTTTAAAAATACTTCACTGAGCTTATTTGATTATGATGCATTGCTCACTTGGATAGTTGTGCTCATTTTTTTACTGTGAGACTCCATTATCAGGAAGGGTAATTAGTCTATATAAAAAGTTGGACCAAAATTTTCAATTGGGCCATCAATATAGTTTATGTGAACCGGGTCTAGCTTAAATTATATAGTTGAGAAATTTTTGGAATTATGTTGGTCGTATCGATAGGAAAGAGAATAAATAACTCAGATAGTTCGGTGTTGGTGATGACTCAAGTATTTGGGCATCAATTTATCTTGTCATGGCCCATACCAAATAAAAATATGAATCAAAATTTTTAATATATTTTATGTAAATCATGTTCGGCTTAAATTAAACGATCAATATATTTTTTAGGTCATGTCTGGGCCGGTCCATACTCAAGTCTTCCGAATCTATTAACAAAAATAATAAACACCTCAAATAGTTAAATATATGTGACCAAATGATTGGAAAAGTGGTTCACTATTTTGATTCCGATCCAAGAGAAATACCAAAGTGTTTCGAATTTACGTGAATTAGGTTTTCTTTATAAGAATTATGAAGTCCAGGCACACACATCAGTTGTGCTTATTATATAGTAGTAAATGTCTTTTGAACCCATTATATAAAAAAAATATGCATCTCAAATATTTAAATGTACGGGACCTACATATTAGAAAAGTACACAGACACAAACGTCAGCTATGCTTATTTATATAGTAGTAAATATGTTGAGTCTATCACGGTAGAAATTCAACGACACCTTTCTCTTATCAAATAAATACCAAGAAATAAACAAAATATTAAATGTAAGAGTCTTTTTATCTAGAAAAACCTCTCACTGTTGAATAAATTTGGGATAGCCCTAAAAATTTAATAAAACTATATATATTACTCTCCCTATTCCATTTTCATCTAGTAGTCTTGGCATCTTCTTTCTCATTCACTTTCTAATGTTTTGGTCATCGCCCCATTTGTCTATATTTTATACTAAGCCTAGTTTAGATTGTGTTACATTTTTAGAGGCTACTACACAACACTACCACTGAAGAAAAATGAACTTAACTCTCAAGACACGAGGGGGTGGTTTCAGGCACGTTTGACGCGCTATAAAGCCACCCTATCAGTGTGTGGTTCCCTTGTTTGATTTTAATCTTTTTTTTTGTAGAAAAATAAAAGAGGAGAGAATAAGGATTATTATTATCTTATTTGTAACTTCCAGTTCGTAATGATTTTTTTGAAAAAATAAAAACTTTTAGATTCTATGCAAAAATTATATTTCAATTAAACTAACATTGAATTTTTTTTTAAATGTAAAATTGAGCCTAAATTTTAATGGAATGTGTCTAGTTTTAATAGTAATATACCCTCATTTTAGTATTATTTTAAAAGGAATTGTGGATGCTGACAATATATGTGGGTGCATTACGCACAGTTCTTAGTATGTAGGCATAATAGCAAATGAGCACAAATCTCAACTTAATGTGCCTAATATTAGTAGTAAAGCATCAAATTATTGTGCTAATGGGTTAAATTCTTAAGGTACAAGTATAGTAAAAAATTAACACAAATTTTAACATAATGTGCTTAATATTATTGTAGTAGGCCCAATTACGGTGCCAATGTACCTAATTATGTCGCCAATGAGTCCAGTACTTGGTGTACGAGCAAAATAGTAAATAAGCACAAATTTTAAACTAATGTACTCAATATTAATAGTAAAATGCCTAACTATGGTGTTAATGTGACCAATTATGATGTTAATATGCCCCTTTCTTATTATACGATTATCATAGAAAATTATCACAAATCTTAAGATAATGTGCCCCATATTAGTCGTAAATCGATCAATTGTGGTGCTGATGGAGCTCAATTCTTAGGGTACGTGCATAATAATAGAAATTAACACAAATCTTAACATAATATACCAAATTATGGTTCTAATGTGCCTAACTATGGTGCCAATGTGTCTTTTTTTAGTGTATGTGCATAATATAAAATCAACACAAATTTAACATAATACACACAATACTAGTAGTAAAATGCCCAATTATGGTGCTAATGTGGAAAATTATTTGAGTACACACATAGCAGAAAATTAACACAAATCTAAACATAATGCGTCCAATAAGTAAAATGTCCAATTATTATGCTAATGCGCCAAGTTCTTGGTGTACGTATGTAATAGAAAATTAACACAAATTTTAACATAAGTTTTAAACATTCGTAGTAAAGCACCCAATGGTGCGAATGCGTCTAATTCTTAGAGTACATCATAATAAAAAATTTAAAAAAATCTTGATTTAATGCGCCTAATATTTATAGTTAAATCCCCAATTATGGTGCTAGTGCGCCTAATTATAACACCAATGTGCCCAATTCTTAATATGCATGCTTAATAGCAAATTTGTATAAATTTTAAGATAGTGCACCCAATATTAGTAGTAAAGTGCCCAATTATGGTGCTAATGCGTCCAATTCTTAAGGTATGTGCATAATTGAAAATTAACACAAATGTGAACATAATACGTCCAATATTTGTAGTAAAAATGGTGCTAATGTGTCGAATTACGGTGCTAATGCACCAAATTCTTATGGTATGTGCATCACCATTATCATCATCATTGTGATGATCATCTTCATCACCATCATCATCATCATCACCATCATTGTTGTCATCATCATCATCATCATCATCATCACAACTTCATCATCATCATCATCGCCACCGCCACTACCATCATCATCTTCATCATCATCATTGTCATCATCATCATCATTGTCATTGTCGTCATCATCATCATCATAATCATCATCATCATCATCACATATTCATCGTTATTATCATCATCACCATCATCATTACCATCATCATCATCATCATCATCATCATCATCATCATCATCATGATCATCATCACCATCACCACCACCACAACCACCACCATCATCATCATCATCATCTTCTTCATCATCATCATCTTTGTAATGACGCTCAAAATTTAGTCCCAAAATTTTTTGTTATTTAATAAAGGTGAAATCCTAAATTGAAAGAATCTATTTTTTTATATGATGACTTTAGTACAGACCATGCTTAATTCGTATTTCAAAATGAGCTAAATGTGCCAAGTGGACCTCGAATTGAATCATTTACATCAATAATTAGTCATATTAATGTCATGTATAATGCATGAAAACTTAACCCTAATTATGCAATAATGACTAGTTAGGGGTTAATTGATAATTTCGGCACACATACATGTAAAGTGCATCCCATTGATTGGTATATGAGTAGATAAAATAATAATAGAGCTTCCCTTGGATTTTGATAATAAAATTCCTTTTCAATGATTATTAGTGTGTTAATTACCCTAAGTAGATAATGATGTAAAACACATATTTCCCTAACTCATATTTGAAATCTAACTGGATATTTGAATTCCGCATGGTTGAATTAGCTTGCCTACCAAATTTGGCTGGGTTTGGATAATCCTAGATGCTCCAAATGATATTAGGAAGTAAGTACGAGATAATGATTAATTGGCTTTTTAATCGTTTACTAATACAGTTGATTATCTTAGATAACTGAGTGTCACACATAACTAATTATACCCAGCCCTTCAGAGCCGTCCGATCAAGACCGTAGGATAGGGGATTTGTCCCCTACCTCGCGTAGGAGTCCGCGCGGAGGAGGGAATAAATCTCGGACTCCTCGCCCCAGGATAAGCCCTCTACCTTCAACGTCTCCGGGTAATTCGCACACCAACAGATTCAGGAGATCCCTGCGATCCTAGCAAGCCCTAGCCGCCAGCATCCCCATCTTCCTGTGCGCAACAACCATGGAAGCAAGGACACTACTGCCGCCTACTGTAGGGGTCGTCGGAGGACTTGCGATGCTCAAGGGCGGTGGTGATCCCTGATCTTTTCAACATCGTGGATGTTGCCACCACATCACCACCCTCACCTTCTTCCTCCCACTACCTAGTTGGACAGAGAGACTGCCTCCGCCCCAATTACTGCAGTCGATGGAACAGTCAGCCACTTGTGGCCGCACACCCACGATCTCCCCATCTTCCTCTGCCTGTGGCGCCTCCACAGAATTCTTGCCGCCTCCTCACACCTTCACAGCAGCATGCTACCCGCACCACAGAGTCAATCCTCCTCATCACCTTGTCTCCTTGCACCACCTCCATCTCTTCACTGTCAAGGTTTCCAACATTGCTGATCAGACGCAACTATGAGCGTCAACTCCAACCCATCGACACACAGCGGCAATGATGCTGCAGTAGCAACGATCAGCACTTTGTATGGCCGTTGGGCTCCTCACCACCACCAGGACTAGAGAACTAGCCGCAGTGCTTCTACCTTGCTTCCCCAACCATTAGTGCAACAGAAGCATCCCCATCACCGTCATGATGGCCGCCAACACAACGACAGGTGCCACCCCCACGAAGAACGCCATCATGATAATGCCCTCTTCATTTTTAACCCTAGCTTCAGTTACATATCACCTCCTCTTCTTCTTAGACCATGAACCAACCACCTCCTCACTGACGTACAATATAGCAGCAACGTTCTCATCCATGTCACCTGGCCAGCTGATGCCATCACTCAAGGCAGTGTTGCTGCCACTTGCTGATCACCCGCCTCCATCATCCTCTTCCTTGGACTGCCACCATCACACCATTATCGGCCACTATATACAGTGGGTCTGCTACATCCTTATCCTCATCCTCCTCCAAGACCAGAACCCAGTCACACCAAAGAGCCGACATAATTTCCATAGTCGGTGTTCGTCGACCTACAGTTGGGAACTGCCGAGGCTGGAGGAGAACAACTCCCTCATCTATGTCCGGTGAAGACCTTAACAATCTGAACCATTGTTTTGCAGGTTGGGGAGTATGAACAATGAGTTTCACCCCTAGGAATAGGGGTAACCATGAAGATAAGGAGAATTAGGTCCAACCAATTCAAGGGAGTGATTAGGGTTTCATCAACCCAAAGAAAACAACTAAGATCTCTCCTATGAGAGAGGTAAGTGGATTCATACACTTTGAGCATTTAATATGAGTTTTCAATCGCTTTATATTTATTGAATCATGATGATCAAGTTAAACTATGTGCATAGCCATGTACTTCAATTGGGATACTTCTTGCTATAATGTTATTATATGATCCTTATGCTTTCAAGTTCTATCTCCAATAATTCATGTTATGACTATGGAAATCCAATTAAAGTTAATTATGATTAATCATGCAATAGGTTGTATTATTTTGTCCTCATCATGTTAATGCTGATCCTATGTGCCTTATGAGCACCATTGGTGCAATAATATCGAGGATACTATAACCGACCACCCAGATTATGTTATGTGAATCCAAAATATACTATTCAATTAAGTTTTATGTTTTCCTTTATTGCCCAGTTATTATGTTGTTATAACAATGCTCAATGTCGCTTACTCTAATGTGATTTTTATTTGCATGCATGGCTGGGGGCGCGATGCCCGCAGGTACAGAACAACTCCAAGAATAAATCATATTAAGATCAAATCAAGAAATAGATCAAGGTTTCCAAAGGACACATATGGTGGGGCGCCATCTACAATAGAAGATCCTGATGTTATAGATAACTTTATGTATAATTATTTTTAATCATGTATATCCTAGTTAGCTTCAATTCAAGAAACCAATTTTGAATAATCTATAAATCAATTTCAATATCAATGCATGGTGTTTGTTTACTTTATTTGCAATGTCTATCATTGTTGTGGCATCCCTTTGAGCTATAGTAACCCATGTTATGGAAAACATGGGTATTGCTTCCGTTGACACATGTATGCTTAAGGGGGGGGGTGTTACAAAATGGTATCAGAGCAAATAAGTAGATGGCCACCATGTAGAAATAGCATCCACATGTTCTAAGCCATAGGTATATAATATTAAGTTCAATGTATGGGAAACAAAATTAGGGTCTACTCAGAAGACACAAGTTAGATAAGGGTTAGGGTTATGTGCCTAGATGTTTTAGATTTTGTGTTAATTTTGAATTTGTACATAGCATTCTCTCTCTTCTTCCCACGTGTTTGTGGTATGGGACATAGGCTCATGGGGTTTCGTAGAGAGAATGTTATGTGCAAAATCATACTTTTCTCGTCCTCTCAAGTGCATGTGGTATGGGACATGTGCATGAGAGAGGTGCTGAGACAAGAGTTGACAATAAAGTTTGAACCATATAGCTATATAGACATAATTAATTACATAATAAGACTAAATATGCATACAAGGGGTGGATAATTGGACAGGGATACGAAAGAAAAATGATGCACATGCTACTAAACAATGATCTCTTCTATTTTATGATTATTTGTTCGGATTAAACATCATGTGTTATTTCTATGCTTATGACTTATGAAATTATGAAAAATCATGTCTATGTATAAGAAATCATGTTATGTTGATAATTGTCCTCTCCATCATGTTATGTGAGCCTTAATTGGCCTTATGAGCTCTGTGGGAGCATTATGTGAGCCTTAACCGGCCTTATGTGAGCCTTAACCAGCCTTATGTGAGCCTTAATTGGCCTTATGAGCTCTGTGGGAGCATTATGTGAGCCTTAACCGGCCTTATGTGAGCCTTAACCGGCCTTATGTGAGCCTTAACCGGCCTTATGTGAGCCTTAATTGGCCTTATGAGCTCTGTGGGAGCATTATGTGAGCCTTAATCGGCCTTATGTGAGCCTTAATCGGCCTTATGTGAGCCTTAACAGGCCTTATGAGCACTTTGGGTGCAATCCAGGAGAGTGACTATATCAACTCAAGTAAAATTCATGTCTAATATGAATTCATGTCAAGTTAATTAAGTTTTCATGTAATTATGTTAACTATGAGTAAGTCATGTCTTAAGTATGTTATTGAGACTATGAGATAATATTAGAGTTTTTACATGCACAAACTAAGTGAAACCCTAAGGTGGGTAGTACCTCATTTTGATATGAAAATTTCGGGGATGAAATTTCTATAAGGCGGGTAGGTTGTAACGACCCTCAAAATTTAGTCCCAAAAATTTTTGTTATTTAATAAAGGTGAAATCCTAAATTGAAAGAATCTATTTTTTTATATGATGACTTAAGTACAGACCATGCTTAATTCGTATTTCAAAATGAGCTAAATGTGCCAAGTGGACCTCAAATTGAATCATTTACATCAATAATTAGTCATATTAATGTCATGTATAATGCATGAAAACTTAACCCTAATTATGCAATAATGACTAGTTAGGGGTTAATTGATAATTTCGGCACACATACATGTAAAGTGCATCCCATTGATTGGTATATGAGTAGATAAAATAATAATAGAGCTTCCCTTGGATTTTGATAATAAAATTCCTTTTTAATGATTATTAGTGTGTTAATTACCCTAAGTAGATAATGATGTAAAACACATATTTCCCTAACTCATATTTGAAATCTAACTAGATATTTGAATTCCTCATGGTTGAATTAGCTTGCCTACCAAATTTGGCTGGGTTTGGATAATCCTAGATGCTCCAAATGATATTAGGAAGTAAGTAGGAGATAATGATTAATTGGCTTTTTAATCGTTTACTAATACAGTTGATTATCTTAGATAACTGAGTGTCACACGGAACTAATTATACCCAGCCCTACAGAGCTGTCCGATCAAGACCGTAGGATAGGGGATTTGTCCCCTACCTCGCGTAGGAGTCCGCGCGGAGGAGGGAATAAATCCCGGACTCCTCGCCCCAGGATAAGCCCTCTACCCTCAACGTCTCCGGGTAATTCACACATCAACAGATTCAGGAGATCCCCGCGATCCTAGCAAGCCCTAGCCGCCAGCATCCCCATCTTCCTGTGCACAACAACCATGGAAGCAAGGACACTACTGCCGCCTACTGTAGGGGTCGTCGGAGGACTTCCGATGCTCAAGGGCGGCGGTGATCCCTGATCTTTACAACATTGTGGATGCTGCCACCACATCACCGCCCTCACCTTCTTCCTCCCACTACCTAGTTGGACAGAGAGACTGTCGCCGCCCCAGTTACTGCAGTCGATGGAATAGTCAGCCACTTGTGGCCGCACACCCACGATCTCCCCATCTTCCTCTGCCTGTGGCGCCTCCACAAAATTATTGCCACCTCCTCACACCTTCACAGCAGCATGCTACCCGCACCACAGAGTCAATCCTCCTCATCGCCTTGTCTCCTTGCGCCACCTCCATCTCTTCACTGTCAAGGTTTCCAACATTGCTGATCAGACACAACTATGAGCATCAACTCCAACCCATCGACACACAGCGGCAATGATGCTGCAGTTGCAACGGTCAGCACTTTGTATGGTCGGTGGGCTCCTCACCACCACCAGGACTAGAGCACTAGCCACAGTGCTTCTACCTTGCTTCCCCAACCGTTAGTGCAACAGAAGCATCCCCATCACCGTCATGATGGTCGCCAACACAACGACAGGTGCCACCCCCATGAAGAACGCCATCATGATAATGCCCTCTTCGTTGTTAACCCTAGCTCCAGTTACATATCACCTCCTCTTCTTCTTAGACCATGCACCAACCACCTCCTCACTGACGTACAATATAGCAGCAACGTTCTCATCCATGTCACCTGGCCAGCCGATGCCATCACTCAAGGGAGTGTTGCTGCCACTTGCTGATCACCCGCCTCCATCATCCTCTTCCTTGGACTGCCACCATCACACCATTATCGGCCACTATATACAGTGGGTCTGCTACATCCTTATCTGCATCCTCCTCCAAGACCAGAACCCAGTCACACCAAAGAGCCGACATAACTTCCATAGTCGGTGTCCGTCGACCTACAGTTGGGAACTGCCGAGGCTGGAGGAGAACAACTCCCTCATCTATTTCCGGTGAAGACCTCAACAATCTGAACCATCGTTTTGCAGGTTGGGGAGTATGAACTATGAGTTTCACCCCTAGGAATAGGGGTAACCATGAAGATAAGGAGAATTAGGTCCAACCAATTCAAGGGAGTGATTAGGGTTTCATCAACCCAAAGAAAACAACTAAGATCTCTCCTATGAGAGAGGTAAGCGGATTCATACACTTTGAGCATTTAATATGGGTTTTCAATCGCTTTATATTTATTGAATCATGATGATCAAGTTAAACTATGTTCATAGCCATGTACTTCAATTGGGATACTTCTTGCTATAATGTTATTATATGATCCTTATGCTTTCAAGTTCTGTCTCCAATAATTCATGTTATGACTATGGAAATCCAATTAAAGTTAATTATGATTAATCATGCAATAGGCTGTATTATTTTGTCCTCATCATGTTAATGCTGATCCTACGTGCCTTATGAGCACCATTGGTGCAATAATATCGAGGATACTATAACCGACCACCCAGATTATGTTATGTGAATCCAAAATATACTATTCAATTAAGTTTCATGTTTTCCTTTATTGCCCAGTTATTATGTTGTTATAACAATGCTCAATGCCGCTTACTCTAATGTGATTTTTATTTGCATGCATGGCTGGGGGCGTGATGCCCGCAGGTACAGAACAACTCCAAGAATAAATCATATGAAGATCAAATCAAGAAATAGATCAAGGTTTCCAAAGGACACATATGGTGGGGTGCCATCTACAATAGAAGATCCTGATGTTATAGATAACTTTATGTATTAATTATTTTTAATCATGTATATCCTAGTTAGCTTCAATTCAAGAAACCAATTGTGAATAATCTATAAATCAATTTCAATATCAATGCATGGTGTTTGTTTACTTTATTTGCAATGTCTATTGTTGTTGTGGCATCCCTTTGAGCTATAGTAACCCATGTTATGGAAAACTTGGGTATTGCTTCCGTTGACACATGTATGCTTAAGGGGGGGTGTTACAATCTTCTTCTTCATCAACATCATCATCATCATCATTGTAATAACCTCACTTTTCAGTGTCCCCCAATTAAGGAAGCACCTTAAAGTAGAGAGCCATTACATTAATTCTCAATATCCAGATTTTAAAAAATAACAAATAATATCAAATAATTTTCATTAGTTCACAAATACTATTTACAACTATTGTAATGTCACTCCTCTAACGAGTTACATGAATTTCTTACGTGAGAACAATAGGAAGAAGTATATAATGAATTCTCCTTTACATATCTTTAATGTCTTCACTGGATTTCATCTGATTCATCATATCTTGATATTTTCGTAAATTGCACTTAACTAAAATGACGTGAAACAAAGCACGAATCAATATATTGCTATACTGTGTACGGAGGCTGCATGAAAAAGTGTGCAAGTAATATAGCAACATATAATCAATTAATTGCTTACAAATAAGAATAGACATTTTTCTTTCATATTCTAACCCACACTTGACATGCTACGTTGGGCATGACACTATCCCTTGTTGGGATCGTGTGCATTACCACTAGAAACATATTAGCCTCGGGTTCATAATATGATATATTACTTAATGTGATACTTATAGTGGAATTATAATTGAGTAGAAAGTAAATAAACATCCAACAATTTATTTCATCAATACTCGAGAAATCCTTAGCAAACATTGGTATTTGGTAATGTGGATATTCATAATCGTAACCATGTACCTCTTTTAGAACCATGAAGATCATGTAGTCATACTTTAACCATGTCATCCAATAAAGAAAACAAAGAGGAATCTAAGAAATCAACATTTAATCTGTATGTATGGAAATCCTAAAGTCTCTCCATCATATTGTTCAAATCAAACCCTACTCAGGTCATAATATAGGGTTTAGGGTTGCCTCAGGTATCGATAAGGAATAAGGGCATAAACCCAAGTCCCATCATGTATTAATCATTACTGTGAAACCCTAACTATTATATCTATCATATCCTTTCATTATAAACACTTAGATCAGATTAAGTTCATTTAAATTATCACAAGTTATGATATAGGTTTCAAAACCCTAATTATGCATGTATGTTATTATTGGTCTAGAAACCCTTATTATTATCATCATTATTATCATCATCTTGATTTCTCATCTTATTCAACTATAATATATTATATCTCGAAGAAACATATTTAACATGATATTGTATAAGTCTAGGGTTTTCACATATTAAATACTTACTATCCATGTATTGAAGGTAATTTTGAACTACAATGTGAATCAGACATTAAAAGTATAATATTTGGATTTTGCATTTTGTCAATTAATTTGATATCTAATTTGACTATATTTGGATAATCCTAGAAACCTCTATGATTTTCAAAAAAATAAACATACAAACCTCAAATAAGGGTGATGTGGCGTGTTTTAATTGGTCATAAAGCTCCCTCTCATGGTCACTCTAGATTGGTGGGTCATGCTTCCTCCTTGTTCAATTGGGCCCCTACTGGGTTTCTCACAATTGGTTCCTCACTACAAGGCCTAGCCTAGTTTGGGGTTGGCCTGTTGATTAGCCGGCCTATCAGGCGCCCGTCATCTCTATGTGCGAGGGTACCAACAGGCATCCCCTATTTCTCGCATGAGAATATGGCAGTGCAGTCGATGCCATCCCTGTGGTTGTCATGGCCTACGAATTCTTGAAAGGAGCGGCCCACAGATTGAAAGTTGTTGTTGCTTCGAGTAGGTAGGTCCCTTGATGGCCAGGAAAGAGGAGTGTGAATTGTCCATGGAAGCATCAAGGAATAAAGAATGGTGGTGATTGGCTCTGTAGACGATGGTGGTGCTAAAAATAGGGAAGTTGAGGTTTTAGTGAGTCCCAAGCATGGAAGAGGGGAAGGTTTTTATTGTCTTAAGGGGTCATTTCAAGGGTTTGAGTTTCAAACCTCATTGTCATGGAAGGCATGGAGGAGGTTGACTTTTCTTGATGTCCATGGCACCAAGTTCCATCAAGTCATAGTTTATGCACTAGGTTGGAGAGAGAGCATATTAGGAGTTGATTTCAACTGAGAGGGAGGTTTGTGAGATAGCTAGAGCCATTAGTAAAAGGAGAGTAATTGGGTAGATACATTCCCTTCTGGTGAGAGGACAAAGAAGGGGCACAGACGGATTAAAAGGATTGGGTCAACTATGTAAAGTTGTTGATGGTCTATTCAATTAAGGACATACCAATATTTGTTTTCCCATTCCATTGAAAAGGCAAAACTTTAAAATTTTCCCAAGGCATCTAGGATTTTCCTTTCACTCTAAAATTTGGATGTAACTTATTGATGTCTTTTGATCTTATATTTATTTTCTAGGATTTGTTAAGATAACTCTCATATACCAAACTTGTCATTTAAATATATCCTTAAATCAATTACCCACATCACATGGAAATTCCTTTTTCTCTCAAATTTTAGAACTCTCTTCTTTTTGTTATTATCTTCATGTATACTAAAAGTTAGATCGAGATAGTGTTTGATGCATCAAAACTTTTGTTTCCAATCTGGGTTAGATAGTTACTTTATTAATTATCTAAATTACACTATTTTTGAATACTTTGGAAACTATATCATTAATCTATATTTCAAGACATAAAGCCATTATTATTTATATATGCACTAATTCCTTTTTATTTCTTAAAGTTATGCCACTAGAACCCATTTTCAAAGAAAAAAGTCTCATGGGCCTCACTTGGGTCATGAGTTGAACCCATGCCACAAACTGGATGGCTTTATTATTCCATCAATAATACAATTAGGTAATTTTCTTATCTAATCAAGTCTTATATTGATATATTTAAAATTTATCAAGTTTGAGGATTTTACATTCACCCCTCCTTAAAAGGAATTTTGTCCCCAAAATTCACACCGAATAAGATAAGATGAATGATAACACATCTTAGTGTCAAACTGTAGGTTCAAAAACCTTCGTGTATATCTTTAACAAAAGTTATTGGTTTGGAAATTTCTCATATTACCAAGGTTGGAACTTGGATTCAATTCTAGTGTATATCCACAACCTTATTCATTTCCTTGGTATGATCACTTGGTGATTACACATTCCACTTGGTTATTTCATTTTCACCTAGGTTTCTATCTTAATATTCATTTCTTATCATATAAATGTGAGGTAGTACCTCAAACCCTAGTTATATCATTAAACTCAACTTAGAGTATTTATTCTCCTAGGTCAATTATAAGCATAACATGTGTCTACCCAATTTCATAATACAATGATATAAGCATTTGTCTGCAGCCCAAATACAAAGTTCATCCCATTTATGAGATTATAGGGTGTATCCACACATTAACTTCAAATTTCACATTTTAGGTTGAATCATATTGAACCATGAGTCCAAACCTTAATTACTTTTAATTCCATATTATTCTTATATTTCATGAACTCAAAGGTTAGTGCCTTTCTCACTCTTGAGTTCATGCATGATTTGATTATTACATGACTTCTTATATATTTTATTTCTACACTTCATGTCTCATTAGCCTTAATAATTCTCTCAAGGTCTCTAGGGGTACATGTACCTTTGGAGTGATCTCCTCCTAGCCTCGCAGACCTTAGCACTTAAGGAGTGCATCTTACATTTACCCATTGGGCCTCATGAACTCATGAAAGTGGACACTCCTGACCCATGGGCCTCAAGCAAACACGGATGGCTATCTCCTCACCCCGTTGTCTTATGCATTTATGGCATGATCACCTCCTAATCTCATAGGTAATATGTACCTTTAATCCTCCCCACACGGTCTTAGGATTGACTTAGGTTTCTACCCAACCTAGGGTTTATTGAGATATCACACCTTCAACAATTTTTGAGAAAATTATTTTCTTATGTAATTCTTTGACCTAGATTTCCTTCATCCCTTGGGGTACACATTATTTACTTTTTGTCCCTACATTGGGATCAGACACCTTCCCTGTATGGGGCTTGGTGCCATGTTAGACTTCCCTATCTGGGGCTTGACCGCTTTGTAACCTTCCCCATCTGGGGCTTTGTCATTGTGTCCCTCAGAGATGGCATACTTAGGTTTCAAGAATTACACTCAATATATGTGCTTTCATGCTTTATACTTAATTTTCCAAGCTTTAGGTGACATTAAAGGTTACCTCAATTTTTAAACTAATCTATGCACTCACCCTCCTATGGAAGGTCCTAACCTAGGGTGTCGTCTTGGCTCATAGGAGGAGGTTAGTTTCTCTATCCACAACATGCCTCATGGGTTTGTTAGGAAATATGGTATAAAGTAGGCAGAGGAATTTTAAATTTTATCCACCATATTCTCCATAATCATTAGATCGTGTCAATAACTATAATGCAAGAAGGATGGTTTATGGGATATACCTAGTCCTAGAGCAAGTCCAGCAAAAATACACATCATTGTAGATGCACAACTCTTAATCCTAGTTGTACTGGGACACATCTGACTGCTACGATTCCTAGTCTACAACATGGACTTCAGCCACGAATTTCATCTTCTTCGGTAGCTCCTCTTGTCATAGACTGTTGGTTGACATTGTTCTCTGAGAAGCAATCAATGGCTTCCCGCCTCAATGGTAGTCCACACAGACAACCTAGAACTCCTGTCGTCCTTCTAGAATGGTCAGGAAGGAGTTGTCTCTCTCTATTAGTGTACTAGTCACTGACTCTCTCTCCCATGAAAACTCTTAATTATTCTTTCTCATGGCTATCCCTCCCTTGTTAAGTAGGACTTTCTCGGGCTCTCGTGGTTACCACAACTAGAGAGGACAATAGTTGTCAGAGGAAGTGATTCTCAATTGTCTATGTTGTGATCTGGGAAGCCCCTAATACCCCTCTATTTATAGTAGAGGCCAGAGTCAAGGTTCCCAGTTGCTATCTAGTAAGGGATTAATGTGAGGAAGTGGAAAGGACTATAACAACAAAATTTTTGCAACAATTTGGGAAACTAAGCAATCTACGACAGCCGAAAATCCATTTGGAAAATCTATAAGATCGTCTCGCATTTGAGACGGTCATCTCACACTACTAGATAGTCGTTTCACAGTTTCCTAGTTAGACATTTATTTCCTTGTGTAACAAGTATTGCTCCCTGACCAAACTGGACCATCTCTCCCATGCGAGACAGCTATTTTAGTTCACCTAGATGGTCATTTGGTGACCCAAGTTGAGCCCGTTTGGTTGGGTTGGTTCATTCCATGTACAAATTCAACTCACAACCAGCATGACACCATACATCCATCTCAACTCTCAAGACGGACGTCTAGCACTTCCAGGTAGCCGTCTCAACACTTGAGATGAGTGTTTGTAGGTGTTGTTAGCCTATTTGTTGCCTAAATCAAATGCCTAAACACTTTAGCACTAAATTTAACTGTCATTCAAGATCTGAACTCCTCTTCTAGGTCAAGACCTATGTGTGTGACCCTATAGGTCCCATATTATGTTGGCATTGAGTGTCAATAACAACTTATGACATCACAAGCAAAGAGTGGTGCCTAGTCATACATCATTGCTAACCAAGTAAATGGAAAAGTTGGGGAACAACTTCAACCTTCAATCTATGTATCGTGTTGCAGTGTTTGTATAGTTCCTTTGTCACTAATGTCCATGTTGAACTAGAGGCATGGATCAGTCCCCCTCATCATTATTCAATCTTATTTCTTGAACTAGAGCAGACCGTCTGAGATATGTGTAATCTCAATATCATATATTGACCCACATGTTCATGTCCATACTATTCTTTGTCTCGCTAATCAAGAGACCTAGGACATCAAACTCCCATAGGAGGGAAATATCTGATATCTATCACTCATAATCAATCCCCATGTATCAAAGCCTCCCAATCATCATCGTTATAACAACCCATGTTTCAGGAATGCGTTTGATGATGTCAAAGTGTACCCGAAGACATGTTTTGAGTGCAATGATTTTAGGTCTAAGAACCACAACCATCACCATCATTGTGAGAGCTGACTATGACTTCCATGTAGATGGCTTCCATGTGTCAGTTTCATGGTGGGTTTGTCTAATACACTATTCTCTAACATTTATCTTTGTGCTTGGTTTGATATCACCATATCATGACTAATGAGATTTAGTCATCAACCAACTCACACTCTGGTCTTATGTTCCATTATTGTCTATCAACCTTCCACAATGACAATTGATCATGGACTTAATGAGAATCTGTATATTTACTCTAAACATATGTATGATCTCATTCACAAATATAGTAACTTGAATACATACATCATTGAGTAATATAGTTCTATAGGCATTTATAATGTTACATCATTATCTCATAACTAAATTAAACAGAATAAATTGGAAGCTTGCCTTTTATTAATAATCAAATAATTTTCCATGATATGCCATTACAATTATCACATGATTGGGTCTTTGGGCATACATAACCAACATAATCCCACTTGCACTTAGAGACAATCACCCACAAACTTATTATAAGTGACCTTACATGTCCATTATGCTTCTGTTGTGAAAGTGCCTTTGTTAAGAGATCAACAACGTTGTTCTCAGTTGGTACTTTGCAAATCTTCACATCTCCCATTATATGATCTCTTATATGAGATGGAACTGCCTTTGTATATGCTTTGAGCGTTGATGTGGTTTGGGTTCCTTAGTTTGTGTAATAGTTCCATTTTTGTCACAATATAGCTCGATTGTGTGGTTGATGCTTGGAAGAACCCCAAGTTCTTTGATGAACTTCTTGATCCATACAACCTCCTTTGATGCACTTGATGCAGCTCAGCCTCTATTTTAGAATCAACAACTTTTTCTTTCTTGGAACTCATCCAACTCACAACTCAATTATTGAGGCAGAACATGAATGTTGATTGCGACTTATAATCATCTTGATCAGTGTGGAAGCTTGCATCGGTGTAACCTTTTACCACGAACTCTTCCTCTTTGGCGTAGACTAAGAACTAATCCTTCATCCTTATCAAGTACTTGAGGATGTTTGTCACAGCTATCCAGTGAGCATCACTTGGATCTGACTGATATCTTCTCGTCATTCTCAAGGCATACAAGACGTAAGGACATGTACACAATATTTCATACATGATTGATCCAATTGTTGATTCATATGAAATCTCACTCATGTGTTCCCTTTCTTCACAAGAACCATGACATTGAGCTCTAGAGATGGGGACACCATGACACGCAGGAAGGTTTCCTCTCATTGAGTTCTCCATGCTGAACTGCTTCAATACTTTGTCAATGTATGTGCTCTGACTTATTCTTAGAAGTCTTGTGGATTTATCTCTATAGATCTTTACCCCAAAGATGTAGGATTCTTCTCCCAAGTCTTTCATAGAGAATGTATTTTTCAGCCATGTCTTTACCTTTTGTAAAGTAGGAATTTCATTCCCGATCAATAATACGTCATCTACATATAATACGAGGAATGTCACTATGATCTGACTAACCTTCTTGTACACATAAGGGTCATCTTCAGTTTGAGAAAAGACAAACCCTTTGACTGTCTCATCAAAATGAAGATTCCATCTCTGAGATGCTTGTTTCAATCCATAGATTGACCTTTGTAGCTTATAGACTCTATTGGCAAACTTTGGATCAACAAACCCCTCAGGTTGTGTCATATACACATCCTCAACTAGATTCCCATTAAGGAATGCAGTTTTAACATCCATTTTCCAAATCTCATAGTCATGATAAGATGTAATAGAAAGCATGACCCTGATGGATTTAACCATGGCCACCAGAGAAAAAAACGTCATCATAGTCAACACCTTGAACTTGTCTGAAACATTTTGCATCCAATCTGCCCTTATAGGTTTGAACTTTTCCATCCATGACGGTCTTCTTCTTGAAGACACACTTTCACCCTATAGGCTTTACCCCATCAGGTGGATCCACCAAATTCCATACTTTGTTGATATACATGGATTCCATATCAGATCTCATGGCCTCAAGCCATTTATCAAACTCTAGTTCCTCTATAGAATCTTTATAGCATATTGCCTCATCATCTATAACCAATTCATTGCCTTCCTATGTCACAAATCTCTCAGGTTCAAGGTGTGTCCTATTAGATCTACGAAGTTCCTGTGTTACTATAGGAATTTGAGATTCCACAACACTTTGTGAATCTTTAGGTTCTTCTTATACATCTAACGGTTCAATTTTTTCTTGTTTGTCTCGAGCATCAATGTTTTCTTATTTGTCTTGAACCTCTTCAAGTTACACTTGCCTCCCACTGATTCTTTTGGAAATAAATTCCTTTTCTAGGAATACAATATTTGTGACAACAAACACTTTGTTGTCAGATGGATTATACAATTAGTATCTCACAGTTTCCTTGGGATATCAAACAAAATACCATTTATCAAATCTTGGGCCAAGCTTTTTAGGAAACATTTTCTTGACAAGCTTTGCAACCCCAAATCCTCATAAATGACATTTTGGGATGTTTCCCAGTCCATATCTCATATGGTGTCTTTTGAACCAACTTAGTTGGTACTCTGTTTAGTGTAGACACAGAGGTTTTTAGAGAATACCCCCAGAAGGTTGTTGGAAGCTCGGCTAAAATCATCATTGATCGCACCATATCCAGTAATTTGTGATTTCTTGATTCTGATACACCATTATGCTGAGGTGCTCTAGGTGGAGTTCACTGGGATACAATCCCATGGGCTCTAAGAAGGTGCTCAAACTCTTGGTTTAAGTATTCTCCACCTTGTTCAGAACAAAGTACCTTAATACTTTTACCAAGTTGGTTTTGTACTTCATTCATAAACTCCTTGAACTTTTCAATAGCTTCAGACGTATGTTTCATTAAATAAAAATGGTCATACATATTGAAGTCATCAGTGAAGGTAATGATGTATTGAAATCCACCTCTAGCTTCAGTTCTAAAAGTTCCACACACATCAGTATGTATGAGTCCTAATAGATCACTAGCCCTCTCATTGTTACCAGTGAAAGGGGTCTTAGCCATCTTTCCCAACAAATAAGATTCACATGTCTCTAATGATTCAAAATCAAAAGAGTCCATATAACCATCTTTATGGAGTCTAGATATGTGTTTCTCATTATTTGCCCTAAACAACAATGTCAAAGGTATGTTTGTTTGAGTTGTTGAGTTTTTAGTCTTTTGGTATTAATGTTATATACATTTGTCTTTAGATATAACAAGTGAAGACCATAAGACATAGGGGCACTGCCATAGAGATCCCATCTTTTGAAATAGAACATGACCACTTTTAATATGGAATTCAAATGCATCCTTGTCCAAACAAGATACAAAAATGATGTTTCTATTTATAGCAAGTGCATAATAGTAGTTATTTTACTCTATTACAAGCCCCATGCGCAGAGATATACTATAGGTTCAAACTACATTGGTCACAACTCTTGTGCTATTAGCAACTCGCAGTTCCACCTTGCCTTTTCCTAAAGGCCTACTTCCTTTCAGTATGAGAATTGTTATAACCCCAATTTCTTAAGAATGTAGTAAAATGATGTAATTATCTTTTCAATAATAAAATGAATTTATTTCTTTGATTAGTGATGAATTTCGTGTGAAATGGCCTTGATGGATTGATAGTGGGCTTTGTTGACCATTGAACCCAATTGAAGAGAAAAGAGAAATAAAAAGGAAAAGGATTTGTTAAATAAAAGGGAAATATGAGAAATAGACTTTTAAAAGAATATAAAGGAAAACCAATATTCCCCAATATGGGAATTCGTGCCTTTAGGATTTCTTGATGTCCAAGGGACCCAAAATAACAAGAGAATCACAACGGAAAAGGGAATATAAATTAATTTGGATTAATTCATGAGATAAATTGGGAGAGAAGGAAGACTTCTCATTCATTGCAATTTGTTTTCCAAATTTTTTAAAAAGCTAGGAAATATTAATAGGAACCTTCCCTTAAAATTTGAGTTAAAAAGGATCAAGGGTTTGGGAGATATGAATTTCCTAAAAAATTGCCAAGATTGGAATTTATTCAGAAATAGGAAAATGATTTTCTTTTTTTGTTTAAACGTGGGTAACTCAGACCGTTGGATCTTAATCCAACATCAAGTGGTCATCGTCTAAGTCCCACTGGGATTGGGACTCTGCGATATCCAAAGGATCTTTCCTCTCCAATTTCCTCATCATCAAGGGAAGATGCGAGCATGCAATAATTCCCATTGCATTCCGGAAGGGAATCCGCACAAGATCAACCTGACTTTGTCGAGGTTTGGCTGATAACTGGAGAAGTTCCCAATCTTCGTGGGACTGCCTCCGACCCTATATATAGGGGAGGGCTTGTGAGGACTCCAGCGTGCAAGGAAACCATACCTTGACCTGTGGGTTGTTGCAAGGAGAAATTCCGTGCCCTCAATTGGACGTTTCGTCCTGACCAGCACCTCCATCACCTCGGAGACCCTCGCCGGAGTCCGGCAAGTAGGAGCAACTTGGGCATACCCTTGGCGAGTAATTGGGCCCCTGGTCGAGTTCTTCGATGGAAGACGAAGCTTCCTAACCTTTTGGCGAGGTCGCAGGTGGCTAGGATCGCGAAGTCAAACCTAAGGTTGACCATCAGAGCGCAACAGGGAGATGATGCTAGGTTGACGAAGGCCTCCCGTGAAATTACCACTTTGCCTCTCACCTCCTTCAGTCGCGCCAAGGTTAGAACGGACTTTTGGTTCTTTTGTTTGCAAAGAGAGGGCGCACATGATCCTGGACGTTGGATCCTATGTGGACCAGCGGACCACGGATCAAACGATCTGTGTTTTTCCAAAATTAGCAAATAAATCAAAAAAAGGAATTTTCTTGTTAAAATTGTATCTTTTGCTAGAAAACTCAGATGAAGGAAGTTAACACATGAAAATTGATCATAAAAATACGAGGGATACATTAAAAATTGTTTGGACATCTAAATCTATATATTTTTGCAAAAGTGGATATTTTGGATAGAAAAGGTTTTAATTTGTGATTAGAAACCCTAATTGTTGACAAAAGATATATTTAATCTTGCAATTAGGTTAATTCAAGCATGGTTTACTTGATTAATGATAAAGATGGTTTTTAACCTATTTTGCTGATAGAACTACAAAGTTTAGGGTTTTAAACCTAATATAATGGGTTTTTTTTAAGTTAAACAGATAAATTTCATTATGGAAGAGCCATACGACATCTATATGAGATGAAAAACAAACTAAAAGACCACACAAAGATCAAGAACAGATACAAACCACCAAAGAAACTCATATCGGAATATGTTAAAGACAAAGATGTATAGATCCCTCATCTCCTTCGCTGGCTAAGGCAACTTTCTATGAGGGTTAAGATGCTTAGAAACCCTAAATTAGAGACAAAGAAAAGAAAAGTACTTATAATCTGAAATTAGGGTTTCCTGTTACTAAAAGATGAAATTAGAATCTTTTGTGAGAGAAAGGTGAAATAATTAGGGTTTGCAAGTGATTTGCTAAAATTATGGTTTAAAGTAATAAAAATAGAGTGGAACCCTAAATTATGCTCAAAACCCTAAAAAGGACAAATTACCCTAGAAAACAACTAGGATTAATAGATCATGATGACATGATTAATGATAGAGAAATTGGATGCCTTTTACAGTATCAACTTGGGGGTACTTTCTTGATTTCTTGATTGGTTGAGTTGTTTCTACATTCAAGTTTGCTTAACAGGTATGTGGTTACGCCTATGAATATACCGAATTAGTTTCCCGAAGATTTTCGAGGTTTTATCGATGACTTGAATTAAACTGTTGGATTGCATTAAATTCTTGCAAATTATAATGTGGCTATGACTATCACCTAAGATATGTGCCTACTAGCTCAGATCCTAGTCCCCTCTGTGGCTTGATATATTGACCTAGTATATGGCTACCGATGGGGTAGGTCCATCAGGTCATTGAATGACTTAGTACATGGATACCAATGGGGTAAGTCTATCAAATCATCATGAGTCAGGGATTGGGCCACCTTTTGGTAGGACCATGCGACTCCATAACCCTAAGTATTGTCTACCTATGTGGTAGGTCCATGGGGGTAAGGATCTACCATATGAGAGAGGTAGTATCCATGTCCACTGTAGGGACAACACAGAGATAGGGGATAGGAAAGGATTGAGTAGTATTGCTTAAAATCAAATCTTGGATGTTAAAGGTTATTTGAATGACTACATTGTTAACATAGTTGCACAATTATTGTTTCCCCCACATACCAGCTTTGGCTGATCGATGTTTTATTTGTCGACGTTTTATGTACAACCCTGAAATGAACAAACAGTAAAGTGACACATTGTGAAATTAAGAAATAAAGTGCAAGGAGGATTAAATAGATTAATTCAAGCTCTGGATAGATAGATTTCCAAAGTTTTAAAAAGGTAAGAAAAGTTTTAATTTTCTACCAGATTTTAGTTTAGACAGTAGAATTTCATAATTATTATTGATTATTTGTTGAACCTTTGATCATGTTAACTGAATAACGGATCTGACCTTCGGGTCTCCCTTAATTGGGGGATACCATGAGGTGGGGTCGTTACAATTGGTATCAGAGCATAGGTTCATCATCTGATCATTAATGGTTATTAAATTTTACAAATTCCATAGAACGAAGGGAGTTATTAGAGGAGTGCTTGAAAGACTGAGGTGTCTAGAAAAGGATCACTTCCGGGGGCTGGCAATATTTCCCTCCGCACCGCTAGTCAGAATACGAGGACTCCTAGATTGTGTGACTGCCTGGACGATGTCTTAGGATATGACTCAAAATAAGATACCTATAAGACTCTCTCCTCTTGTTCATCCCTTCTCAACTTAAATTTATGTTAAGGATTTCTCAGGATTAGGGTTTTCTCTCTCTTCCTCACCCTCTTGAGGTATGGGTTAAGGATGATAAGGCATAAGGGATCCTCTACCAAATTAATTAAAAGATATGTAATTGAGGTATCATCGACATAAGTATAAGTGGTTAATTGTAGACTAAAGATCTGTTTGTGTAGTTATGTAGATGGCTCGTACAAAGGTTGTGGCAATCCCTTTCTCCACCACCCGGAGGTGGAGCACCCCGTAAAGAGAATGGGTCTTCTGAGAAGAGGAAGCGGAACCATGGTAGAGAGGCCTCTAAGAAGACAAAGAGGCATGAAGAAGCTGTGCACGAGGCCCCCAACCCTGAACCAATGCCCAACATTAACCTAGAGCAAGGGGAAGGACCAAAATATGAGGAACACCAGGTGTACGAAGAGGAAGCCCGAATGGAGGAGGACCAGCCTGGTGGTCCAAAACTAGCCATGGTGATTCTCACAACAGATGCAATTTGGATGGAATAGCAAAAGCAACTGACTGAGGCTATTCATGCCCTGGCCCTTAGGGACATAGCTAGGGATGAGAATGGTGAGCCACTTCCTGTTTGTCCTCGACTAGGAGCCACCATCATGGACTTGATCAAGCTGAACATCAAGAAGTTATGGGGAGAAGATACGACTGAAATGGTCGACAAGGCCGTAGCTTCGCTGCTTGCAGTCGAGAACGGATTCATGATGCTTGAGGTGCAACCGAATAAGAAGGTTCTATTTGCTACTCACCTTTTGGAAGGTGCAACCAAGATATGGTGGGAGATCCATATCATGGGAAGATACCTAAGCGAAGAACCAATGGCGTGGACCAATTTCAAGACCATCTTCACCGCCAGATTCATCCCCGTCTCAACTAAGAAGGAGAAGGAGCGAGAGTTCACCAACATGATACAAGGAAGCTCGTCAGTTGCGGACTTTGGTCGCAGGTTCCGCATCTTGGAACGTTTTGGGCACATGATGGATGAAGAAAGAAGGGTGGACCACTTCATCGAGCATCCGCACCCTGCCATCAAGCCAGATGTGATGGCTAGTAAGCGGAAGACCTTCTCTGAAGCCTACAACACCGCCTTATACATGGAAAGGACGGTGATGACTGCGTAGAATCAATCCAAAGGGTACGTGGGTTTCATTGAAGGAGCTCAAGGGCAGAGGAGTGAGCACAAGAAGGGACAAGGACGCAACCACTACAAGACCAAGCAAGGGCACAAAGGTAAACCTCGTGGTTTCCTCCAGCAATGTCGCACATGTGGATGGACACATCGTGGGAAGTGTCACTTTGAGAAGTAGGTGGGTTTTAAATGTCATCAAGAAGGACACTTCATCGCCAACTGCCCACATCCTGACCCAAGGGGACCTTTGGGGTCACAACTGGTGGCAACACAACCAGTAGTTGTAGCACCTCCAGTAGGAGCACCAGCCAGAGCACCTCCAGCTGGAGAGAGAAAGCAAGCTAGAGTGTTCACCATTGACAATGTAGAAGCTCAGGCAAATGCTAATAGGCTGATCGAGGGTAATAACTCGTAGAGTTTTCCTTTCAGTTTAGTAGATCATGTAATAGCTTTCTAATATGGTACAAACTATTTAGGCTTGCTGGAAGTCATGGGACAAAATGTAAAAGCACTCTTTGATTCTGGTTCTACTAATACTTTTATTTCGAGAAATCTGGCAACTATGCTTGGTTTGGATATCGAGGATTTGGGTTATGTTTTGGATGTCACAACCCCGAGTGGTCACATTTATAACTCTCATTTGAAAACCCCTATCTTTCCTGTAAAGTATTTGAACCATGAGATTCCCACTGACTTCATCCTTCTCATATGAATGTTTTAATGTAATCATCGGTATGGATTAGCTTTCCACCTACGGGGCCCAGATTGACTGTAGAGAGAAGAAGACTCTCATTAGGAAAACTGGCTATCCACACTTCACCATTCGAGGAAGGAAAGATGCGGCAACCATCCTTTAGGTGTCCGCTTTGAAAGCTGAACGGATGCTATCCAAGGGTTTTCGATCCTACCTAGCCATAGTTACCGTATCTAAGGTCAAGGGGCAATCCTTAGAGGATATAGAGGTGGTTTGAGAGTATGCAGATGTGTTTCCAGATGATATACCAGGGATTCCCCTTGAAAGGGAGGTAGACTTCTCTATTGAGCTAACTCCTGGGACTAACCCTATATCTAAGGCACCCTATAGAATGGCCCCTGTAGAGTTTTTTGAATTGAAAACCCAGTTGCAAGAGTTTTTGGATAAAGGCTTCATCCGGCCCAATACATCACCTTGGGGAGCACTAGTTCTCTTTGTGAAAAAGAAGGATGGGTTGCTTTGGATGTGTATTGACTATCGGATGATTAACCAAGCAACCATTAAGAATAAGTATCCTTTTCCTAGAGTAGATGACCTATTTGACCAACTCAAATCAGCTCGAGTCTTCTCTAAGATCGATTTGAGGTTAGGATACCACCAGGTGAGAGTGAGAAGTGAGGATATACCTAAAACGGCTTTTCGAACCTGATATGGTCACTATGAGTTTGTGGTCATACCGTTTGGATTATCCAATGCACCTAGTGTCTTCATGAACCTCATGAACAGTGTGTTCCATCCTTTCCTTGACTCTTTTGTGATTGTGTTCATAGATGACATTCTGGTGTACTCAGATGACCTAGCCCAACATCGTGACCACCTGGGTAGAGTCCTTGATATCCTAAGAAAGCATAAGTTTTTCAAAAAGTTCTAAAAATGTGAGTTTTGGTTAAACTGAGTCATGTTTCTTGGACACATCATCTCAGGAGGAATGATCGCCATAGATCCAGCCAAAGTATCGACAGTTCGAGACTGGCTGGCACCAAAGAACCCCTCTGAGATTCATAGCTTCTTGGGGTTGGCCGGATACTACTGTTGCTTCATCAAGGATTTCTCAAAGACTTCTTTGCCGCTGACCATGTTAACCCGGAAGGATGTGAAGTTCGTGTGGTCTAACATATGTGAAGCTCGCTTCCAAGAGTTGAAGGAGAAGCTAACAACCACCCCTGTGTTGACTCTACCTTCTGGCAATGAGGGTTTCATGATATTCACTGATGCTTCCAAGATGGGACTTGGCTGTGTGTTGGAACATAATCGACATGTGGTTGCATATGCTTCCCGAAAGCTCAAGCCCAATGAGGTGAATTATCCGACACATGACCTAGAGCTAGCTGCTATTATCCATGCCTTGAAGATATGGTGACATTACTTGTACGATGCTACCTTCGAGATCTTCACCGACCATAAGAGCTTGAAATACCTGCTGACACAAAGAGACATGAACCTACGACAACGAAGATGGATGGAGTATATGAAGGATTACAACTTCACCATCGCCTACCATCCTGGTAAGGCAAATGTCGTCAATGATTGTTTGAGTCGGAAACAACTTAAGTGTCCAACTGTTCTATCTAGTCAGTGGAAGAGTTAGGAGGAGCTTGTGGAATGGACTCCACAACCGTTAGAGGACCGAGTTCGGTTGGCTAATATCCAGATCCAATCTGAGTTGTTGAGTGAGATCATAGAAGCAAAATTGACCAGTGAAGAGCTAGACAAGATGAAAGGTTTGATGATGAAGCCACATACTCATCTATCTGTGGGAGTAGATGGAGGAATCAGGTTTGAGAATCGCATATGGGTTCCAATGGATTCATCGTTAAAGGAACGCATCCTACAAGAGGCTCATGGATCCAAATACACCATGCAACCAAGAACTACTAAGATGTTCAAGGACCTACATCGGTTTTTCTGGTGGCCAGGAATGAAGAAAGACATTACGGCATGGGTGGCCAGTTGTCTTACGTGTTAGATGGTGAAGGATGAACACCAACAACCCGGTGGACTTTTATAGTCAATAGAGATTCCAAAGTGGAAATGGGAACAGATCACCATGGATTTTGTGCTAGGTCTGCCCCAAACCAAGAAGGGTCATGATGCAATATGGGTCGTGGTAGATCGTCTTACCAAGTCAGCACACTTCCTTGCCTTAAAGACCACTGCTAAGGTGTCAGACTTAATTGATTTGTATATCGGGGAGATAGTGCGATTACATGGTGTACCGGGATCGATCATCTTGGATAGAGACCCAAAGTTTACTTCCAAGTTGTGGAAGCAAGTTCAAGAGGAACTTGGTACCATGTTGAAGTTTAGTACAACTTATCACCCCCAGACAGATGGTCAGTCTGAAAGGACAATCCATACGTTAGAAGATCTGTTGAGAGCTTGTGTGCTCGATCGGGGTGGCTCATGGGAGCAGTAATTACCTTTAGCTGAGTTTGCCTACAACAACAGCTACCAAGCCAGTATAGGGATGCCTCCGTATGAAGCTTTGTACGGGAGACCGTGTCAGTCCCCACTGCATTGGGATGATGTGGGTGAGAGGACCCTGTTGAGGTCAGATGAACTCCAAGTGTATGCTGATAAGGTTGCTTTGATCAAGCAAAGGCTGAAGAGAGCCCAGGATCGACAGAAGTCATATGATGAGCCGCGACGGTTAGCATCCCCGGGCGACAGCCGTTTCGTGCATAGGGAGTAAATACCCTTGATTTGACTGACGGGACCGTCGTCTCGGAAACGACATGTTGACGCGCGCGCCCATATCTGCCCCATTTACCCCCAGCTGAGTTTGCTATATATAGCAATGTGGGCTCAACGTGTCGGGGTGCCTCACTTCTCTTTTCAGCCACCTGTAACACATGCAATGATCCACCTTTGCTCGCGTGTCGGCCAACTTGCCTTCACCCTTATATCGGGGGATGGCTCCTATGAGCAAAGGTATCACCCAACACGCTTATCGCCCGACACGAGTTTTCATATCGCGCTTCTTATCGGGTTTTACGAGCCTTGCCACTTTTTGTATCGCCCAACGCAGTTAGGCACGAAGTAACGGCCAATAGTGCTCGCCCGATACACCATATCGGGCGACATGTTTTCTTTTGTACAATCCTATCGGGCAGTTGCTTTTTGGCAGTCTTATCGCCCGATATACCCCTGTCGGGCAGTCTGTCATGCCGCACATTCCTCGTGTCGCCCAATTTTGTATCGACTTGAGTTTTCTTTTGACGGACGATACCCGGAGCTTAAAATAAGTTTATCGAGTTTCTATCTAACATATAAATGGTCAATGATCTTGATAACAGGAAGAATGGCGACCGCAGCTGAAGCAACAACTGTCGAGCAGAAACGTAGAAATCCCAAGAAAGCTAGCCGTCGACTACAGCAGATAGAGAGTGGGAGAATTTTTCTTGATATGGTAGCTTTAGAGGAAGGTCACTTTCTTATAATAGTATGTCTTCTGTGATGGTTTAGGACCATCTACAGAGACAACACGAGTCTTTTGCAGGTGACTTCCAGATGGAATCTGGGCATTCCGGTTCCATCTTCTTGAGGAGGAAGCAGCCACAAGTGTTTTCAAGAGCTCTCAAGCTTCCATCTTGAGAGCTTTGCACTTGTTCTGTGTGTTTCCAAATGAGAAAAGAAGGAGGCTGCAGCAAAGAAGCATATTGCAGCTTCTCCAAGGCACAGGCGAACCCTCTAGTTAACCTTCATTGAGCTAACATGAACTCACCCTGTTTACTTTGCTACTCTGGGACAGAGTGCGGAGTAAGTTTGGGGGGGTACCCATGTACCAGTGAAGGAGGTATAAAAATTTTCTTCACCTCCACCCTCTGTGCCATTTTGTTCTTGCTCTTTATCATGTGTATGTATCCATACTCGTATAAAATGTCATGATCATATAAAATTTTTTGAAAAATTTTTCTTTTATTCCCATGCACATGTACAAAGTTGCTATAATAAGTAAAAACATGTTGCGACTTCTTGAAAGTTAGTTCTCTTTGTGCTTAATGAGATACAAGTTCCGTTATATTTTTTTTAATATGCTGCCTCAAACGAACAAAAGATTATGTTTTGCCATGTCAAAAATTTTGAAAAATATAACAATCTCGCAAACAGCTAAGAGACGAGTATGGAGAAGGAAAAAGCTTCCCAAATAGCAGAAATCCCTTTGTTTTCCCTCACCCAACGACGATCCCAAAAAGGGAGAGAAGCCTTATGAGTGCAAATAAAAACATGGGAGTTGTGCCCAATAAAAGAAAAGAATATATATATATATATATATATATATATATATATATATATATATATATATATATATATATATATATATATATATATATATATATATATATATATATATATATATATATATATATATATATATACATACTTGTTTTCCAAGAGTACCCATCTTTAGGCATGGTAGATCCGGGGCAGTGGTACGTAGGATGTGAAATCACTGCTCTAAAGCCAACTAGCTTGGACTGCAGGGACCACTTGCCCGCTAATGGACCCTTACCTGGATGGACTGATGGGAAACAAGAAAAATCCCAAAAAAGCCTTAGCCTACCCTATACACAACTTTCTACCCCAAAAATAAAGTTTTTTGGTGTATAAGCTAACTTCGAAATCATACAACAAAGTCTCGCCGAAGCTATAGAGAAGAATCTTACTTAAACAATAAGGCAGGAAAAACTAAGTCTTTTGTTCGTAGGGAGACAACATTATCTCTAAGGCATTACGATTCTTGTTTCACCTTTTAAATAGAAAGCTACTCCGAGCAGAAGAAGCATCACTAAATATAGTTTAAATATTGATTGAGGACAATCAAAATGCTAAGTTTGGGGGAGTTGATAACACCAATTTTTGTGATATTTTAGACTGTATTTCTGTTATCAAAACTGCCATTTTTAGCTATTTTCCTCTCTTTTGTATGATCTTTCGCAATAATTGGCCAAGCAATGCTCTTAATCCTATATTTCCATCTTTTGCAGAGTTTCTCCTCATTTTGGTGCAATAAGGCCGTCCCAGCCCACAGAATAAGTCCAAGTCTGCACCGGCCTTCCGGACGCCCGATACAACCTCTGCCCGGTAGGGTGGAACGACACCACGACGCACGGCAAAAGGGTGTCGCGCAACGAGGAACTGACGGACGACATGCCTCTTACCCGACAGGGAGCCATAGTCGCCACCACAACCCAAGTATGTTGGGCGACACAGCCACCCACCGGCAGGCGCCGTTGCCCGTCACGTGACCAACGGCTGACAACCCTGCGTCGAGCGATACGAGTATCACCCGTCCACTGACCCGCAAATAAGGAGGACACGTGGCACTTCGAGCACCATAAGTTCCCCCACTCGCTGGCTATAAATAAGAGCTACATGAAGCCGAAAAGACAGCTTGGTCAGTTCGGATACTTCGGAATTTGGACAGTAGGGAGAGTTGAGTGTTCTTCGAAGGAAACTGCGAGAGCAGGTGTATCGCGCCCCAGTGCTCGTGCCGGGCAACACTAGGTGAGCCTTTCCTCATCCCGAGATGGAGGGGATAGTTCACTTAGAACTGTCCCGGGCGACACTGCGGGCCGATATTGGCCACGACGATGAGCGACACAAGTGCCCGACACGACGAACGCGTCGCTCCGAGCCTGACATGATATCGAAACTGATACGCTTCGCCCGTCGTGCGTGCCACCCGAGAGGGTCCATCGGACGACATGAGCGTATCGGCCAGGATCCTTGAGCGATACAGTTGCCCGTCGGGAGTGTCGCTCGAAAGGGTGTTCCACCCGACACGGCTGTATCGGGCTAGGCCCCTGACCGATATCGGGCTGGAGAGCCATAGTGATCTGTCATCCTTCTACATCAAGAAGGCGGCACCTATCTTTATTTTCTGTCATTTAATTCCTTACTTATGCATTGTAATTAAGACCCTTTATTTGTCTATGGAAATAGAAGATGCTTAATTACTTGCTGCTCTGTGCTTGATACAATATGTTGGATGACTGCTATGTTTGATATCCGAACTCTAGCTTGCATGCTTGCATCACGTTTCGCTTAGCTACCGAATCGTGTTTTCCTGTCGCAACAACTTCGAGAGTCGTGTTGTGGCTCTAGTGTTTGGTCCAATTCTGGAGTACGAGAGTGCCTAGAACGGAGTCGTTTCAGTGACATTCCACTTTAACTTTGAGCCCAGCAACCTCGAGAGGGGTGTCGAGGCTTGGTTAGAGGTATCCACTCTGAGAGGAGCGGTACAGGATGTTACCGGTACTGTTTGTTATGTTGTAGTCTTATCCTTCATACCTTGCTCTAGCTCTAGTATTATCTTTCTGTTTTTGTTGCATGAAAACCCCTAAAAACTGCTAAATGACTAAAACCTTAAATGTTTCTAGTAACTCCACTTGGAGATAGTTTTCTTGTTTTGTTTGTGACACCTTTCTATTTCCCTTTTGGGGAATTTATCATCTCTTTATACATGTCGGAGTGTAGCGTGTCGATTCTGGGTTCTCAACACTACCACCCTTGTCCCTGTGTTCGACCCCGTATATCTACTTCGACCCCGTAAACAAATTTGTGGGGGCCTAGAAGGAATCAGGTTTATAAATGTAAAAGCTCAACTACCTCAAATCCGCCTCCACTTTTGGACGCGCAATTTAGGCCGGTCAACTTTTTGGCGCCGTTGTCAGGGACAAGGAAAAATGGCACTGTTGACAAATCTAAATCCACTAACTACACTCTTGTGCCTCAAGCTTAGCAATGAGTTTGACATCACTCTTTTTCTTCTTTACTATTATTCTCTGTTTGAATTAATAGATCTTTCTTCTAAACTTGATTCCTCGTGCCAATAATAGGTACTCAGAAGGACGGTGATCTGTTCCACTGAGCACCAACTCCAACCGTCATGCCACCTCACATTAAACCACCCCATTCTGAAGGCGAACACCAAGGGAGGAGGTCTGATTCGCCCCCGCCTGAAGGCAACGAGAGGTACGACGGTGACCATCAACAAGAAGATCCAGACTCAGGAGAGTACGAAGAGGACCATCACCGACACAGACGCCCTCACCGTCAGAGGCAAAGAAGAAATCGGAACGATCGGGAACAACGTCGGGGAGAAAGTGACAACAACAACTCCGAAGAGGAGGAGAAGACGTTAAGAGAGTTGGCGTCCACAAAAGCCAACAACCCCAGATGTCCCGTCATCACCCCGCGGTTCAACGCGGAAAATTTTGAGCTTAAGCCGTCCGTGATCTCTATGATTCAAAACAAAAGCTTCAGGGGGAGTTCGAAAAGCGACAATCCCTACCACCATCTCGATGCATTCAAAAACATATGTGATACGATAAAGATGCGGGGGGTCCCTCAAGAGGTTATCTATTGTAAGGGCTTCATCTTCTCCCTAGAAGACAAGACCCTGTCCTGGTATCTTGGGTTACCCCACCAGTCTTTGAACGGATGGGGAGCTTTGTCCGATGCGTTCGTAAACAAGTTCTACCCCACTAAAAGAACGGTCAGAAACAGGCAGAAAATAACATCCATCATGCAAAAGCCGAGTGAAAGCCTCCATGACGCCTGGGAGCGGTTCCAGGAGTATCTAAGGGATTTCCCCCCATCATAATTACAAGAAGGGCTTCCTCATCACCACCTTCTACAATGGACTGACTCCTGATGAAAGGGTGTCACTAAATGCGGCAGCAGGCAGTGACTTCCTCGGGAAGAAACCAAGCAAGTCTGAAAAGATCATCAAGAATATGGCTGAGTTGATGGCCGACGCTGACTTTGATCGATCTGACTGAGGACAGGTCAAGAAGGGTGGTGAAGGGTCTACCCTTGAATCTAAGGCGTTGCAGTCCATCACCTCACAAATATAGAGAATCGCCACTGATGTTAAACAACTACGAGAAGCTGGAGGGAAAGGTAAGAAGCCAGTCGAGAAGGTGATGAAATGTGTCACATGCGGCGAAGGAGGACATGGGGTAGACAACTGCATTTACACCCGATCGGACACAGACAGTGATTCTGACTCGGAAGATGAACGGACCGAAAATGTCTCCTTCGTGAACTTCAAAAGGCCAGATCATCTTGGGTTCAACTACGACAACAAAGATGCAGCTGAGAATTCTCACCAGCTGCATGCTATATCTAAGCCAATAAAAGCTTTTGAGAAGAGAGGGAGGTCTGGTCAATATACCAAGAATAGTCAGTTCCAGTCAGCGAAGGGAAACTTTCAGGCACAAGGTAAATATCAAGGGTCGAACAAAGATCAAGACAAGGGCTCGAGCCAATCAGACGTAATTGGCCATCTTTTCGACTTCGCAAAGAAGCAGGACACAATTAATAACCAGCTAGCGCAAAGTGCGCTATCAAATTCGGGTGTTTTGAACTCATTGCAGGTCCAGCTGGCAGATATGCAGACGCATCAATGCCAAATTGATCAGCAATTAGCTCAAATGGCCGAATTAATGAAGAATCCTTCTGGCAGGATACCGTCCAACACCAAGGCTGCCAAGAAGGTAGGGATGTGATCAAGAGAAGAAGGGATTGAGTTGCAAAAGATGGACGATACTAAAGGCTAGAGGATGAAAAAGCTGGAACCGTCAAGCTGGAGACGAAAAACTACATCGCTTCTCGGGAGGCAACCCGAGCTGTTTTTAAATTCCTAGTATAGGGCGCATTTACTTTCAAGCAAAATGAACATTATGAACATTATGGCATGTAATAAGGCCCAAGTCAGAGCACGCATCGAACGTGCCGACTCTTCTGTTTTATGAGTCATCGTTGGATTTTACGAGCTTTGAGGAGTAACGCTTTCTGAGGACGGGGACTTAACCCTTAACCGATGATGGTTTTCGGTCGCCTGTTTTAAGCAGTGTCGGGCAGCAACTCAGCAGGCACGCAGTCACGCTTGTATCGGGCCGGAGTTTCTTGGGCGCCGCAAGCGCCGCGACGGTTAGCATCCTCGGGCGACAGCCGTTTCGTGCATAGGGAGTAAATACCCTTGATTTGACTGACGGGACCGTCGTCTCGGAAACGACATGTTGACGCGCGCGCCCAGATCTGCCCGATTTGCCCCCAGCTGAGTTTGCTATATATAGCAATGTGGGCTCAACGTGTCGGGGTGTCTCACTTCTCTTTTCAGCCACATGTAACACATGCAGTGATCAACCTTTGCTCGCATGTCGGCCAGCTTGCCTTCACCCTTATATCAGGGGATGGCTCTTATGAGCAAAGGTATCGCCCGACACGCTTATCGCCCGACACGAGTTTTCATATCGTGTTGCTTATCGGATTTTATGAGCCTTGCCGATTTTTGTATCGCCCAATGCAGTTTGGCACGAAGTAACGGCCGATAGTGCTTGCCCGATACACCATATCAGGCGACATGTTTTCTTTTGTACAATCCTATCAGGCAGTTGCTTTTTGGCAGTCTTATCGCCCGATATACCCCTGTCGAGCAGTCTACCGTGCCGTACATTCCTCGTGTCGCCCAATTTTGTATCGACTTGAGTTTTCTTTTGACGGACGATACCCGGAGCTTAAAATACGTTTATCGAGTTTCTATCTAACATATACATGGTCAATGATCTTGATAACAGGAAGAATGGCGGCCGCAGCTGAAGCAACAACTGTCGGGCAGAAATGTAGAAATCCCAAGAAAGCTAGCCATCGACTACAGCAGATAGAGAGCGGGAGAATTTTTCATGATATGGTAGCTTCAGAGGAAGGTCACTTTCTTATAATAGTATGTCTTTTGCGATGGTTTAGGACCATCTACAGAGACATCACGAGTCTTTTGCAGGTGACTTCCAGATGGAATCTGGGCATTCTGGTTCCATCTTCTTGAGGAGGAAGCAGCCACAAGTGTTTTCAAGAGCTGTCAAGCTTCCATCTTGAGAGCTTTGCACTTGTTCCGGTTGTTTCCAAATGAGAAAAGAAGGAGGTTGCAGCAAAGAAGCATATTGCAGCTTATCCAAGGCACAAACAAACCCACTAGTTAACCTTCACTGAGCTAACATGAACTCACCCTGTTTACTTCGCTACTCTGGGACAGAGTGCGGAGTAAGTTTAGGGTGGGGGTACCCATGTACCAGTGAAGGAGGTATAAAAATTTTCTTCACCTCCACCCTCTGTGCCATTTTGTTCTTGCTCTTTGTCATGTGTATGTATCCATGCTCGTATAAAATGTCATGATCATATAAAATTTTTTGAAAAAAATTGCTTTTATTCCCATGCACATGTAGAAAGTTGCTATAATAGTAAAAACCTGTTGCGACTTCTTGCAAAGTTAGTTCTCTTTGTTCTTAATGAGATACAAGTTATGTTATATCTTTTTGATAATGCTGCCTCAAATGAACAAAAGATTATATTTTGCCATGTCAAAAATTTTGAAAAATATAACAATCTCGCAAACAGCTAAGAGACGAGTATGGAGAAGGAAAAAGCTGCCCAAACAGCAGAAATCCCTTTGTTTTCCCTCACCCAAAGAAAATTCCAAAAAGAGAGAGAAGCCTTATGAGTGTGAATAAAAGCATGAGAGTTGTGCCCAATAAAAGAAAAGAAAAAGAAAATATATATATACATACTTGTTTTCCAAAAGTACCCATCTTTAGGCATGGTAGATCCGGGGCAGTGGTACGTAGGATGTGAAATCACTGCTCTAAAGCCAACTGGCTTGGACTGCAGGGACCACTTGCCCGCTAACGGACCCTTACCTGGATGGACTGATGGGAAACAAGAAAAATCCCAAAAAAGCCTTAGCCTACCCTATACACAACTTTCTACCCCAAAAATAAAGTTGTTTGGTGTGTAAGCTAACTTTGAAATCATACAACAAAGTCTCGCTGAAGCTGTAGAGAAGAATCATACTTAAACAATAAGGCAGGAAAAACTAAGTCTTTTGTTCGTAGGGAGACAACATTATCTCTAAGGAATTACGATTCTTGTTTCACCTTTTGAACAGAAAGCTACTCCGAGCAGAAGAAGCATCACTAAATATAGTTTAAATATTGATTGAGGACAATCCAAATGCTAAGTTTGGGGGAGTTGATAACACCAATTTTTGTGATATTTTAGACTGTTTTTCTGGTATCAAAATTGCCATTTTTAGCTATTTTCCTCTCTTTTGTATGCACTTTTGCAATAATTGGCCAAGCAATGCTCTTAATCCTATATTTCCATCTTTTGCAGAGTTTCTCCTCGTTTTGGTGCAATAAGGCCATCCCAGCCCACAGAATAAGTCCAAGTCTGCACCGACCTTCTTGACGCCCGATACAACCTCTGCCCGATAGGGTGGAACGACACCACGACACACGACAAAAGGGTGCCGCGCAAGGAGGAACTGACGGACGACACGCCTCTTACCCGACAGGGAGCCATAGTCGCCATGACAACCCAAGTATGTCGGGCGACACAGCCACCCACCGGCAGGTGCCGTTGCCCGTCACGTGACCAACGGCCGACAACCCTGCGCCGAGCGATACGAGTATCGCCCGTCCACCGATCCACAAATAAGGAGGACACGTGGCGCTTCGAGCACCATAAGTTCCTCCACTCGCCGGCTATAAATAAGAGCTACAGGAAGCCGAAAAGACAGCTTGGTCAGTTCGGATACTTTAGAATTCGGACAGTAGGGAGCCTTGAGTGTTCTTCGGAGGAAATTGCGAGAGAAGGTGTATCGCGCCCCAGTGCTCATGCCGGGAAACACTAGGTGAGCCTTTCCTCATCCCGAGAGGGAGGGGATAGTTCACTTAGAACCGTCTCGGGCGACACTGCGGGCCGATATCGGCCACGACGATGAGCGACACAAGTGCCCAACACGACGAACGCGTCGCTCCGAGCCCGACATGATATCGAAATCGATACGCTTCGCCCGTCGTGTGTGCCGCCCGAGAGGGTTCATCGGCCGTCATGAGCGTATCGGCCAGGATCCTTGAGCGATACAGTTGCCCGTCGGGAGTTCCGCTTGAGAGGGTGTGCCGCCCGACACGGCTGTATCGGGCTAGGCCCCTGACTGATATCGGGCTGGAGAGCCGTAGTGATCTGTCATCCTTCTACATCAAGAAGGCGGCACCTATCTTTATTTTCTGTCATTTAATTCCTTACTTATGCATTGTATTTAAGACCCTTTATTTGTCTATGGAAATAGAAGATGCTTAATTACTTGCTGCTTTGTGCTTGATACAATCTGTTGGATGACTCCTATGTTTGATATCCGAACTCTAGCTTGCATGCTTGGATCACGTTTCGCTTAGCTACCGAATTGTGTTTTCCCGTCCCAACAACTTCGAGAGTCGTGTTGTGGCTCTAGTGTTTGGTCTGATTCTGGAGTACGAGAGTGCCTGGAATGGAGTCGTTTCAGTGACATTCCACTTTAACTTTGAGCCCAACAACCTCGAGAGGGGTGCCGAGGCTTGGTTAGAGGTATCCACTCCGAGAGGAGGGGTACAGGATGTTACCGGTACTGCTTGTTATGCTGTAGTCTTATCCTTCATACCTTGCTCTAGCTCTAGTATTATCTTTTTGTTTCTGTTGCATGAAAACCCCTAAAAACTGCTAAATGACTAAAACCTTAAATCTTTCTAGTAACTCCACTTGGAGATAGTTTTCTTGTTTTGTTTGTGACACCTTTCTGTTTCCCTTCTGGGGAATTTATCATCTCTTTATACATGTCGGAGTGTAGCGTGTCGATTCTGGGTTCTCAACACTACCACCCTTGTCCCTGTGTTCGACCCCGTATATCTACTTCAACCCCGTAAACAAAGTTGTGGGGGCCTAGAAGGAATCGGGTTTATAAATGTAAAAGCTCGAATACCTCAAATCTGCCTCCACCTTTAGACGCGTGATTTAGGCCGGTCATAGAGGAAAGATGAGTCCCCGATACATGGGTCTGTTTGAGGTGTTAGAACAAATTGGTGAAGCTGCATATCGTTTAGTGTTACCCCCTCAGTATAGCATGATGCATGATGTGTTTCACGTGTCCAACCTAAAGCGATATGTGCAAGATCTGAGCCATGTGTTGAGCATTGAACCTATTGAGCTTCAAGGGAAGCTGACTTATCCTGAGACACCTTTGCGGATTCTAGATACCAAGGTGAAAGAGCTCAGATTTAAGAAAATAGAGATGGTAAAGGTTCTTTGGTGGCACCATGGAGAGGATGAGGCCACATGGGAGCTGAAGGAAGACATGGAGAAAGCATACCCTGAGTTGTTTGTTTGATTGCTTGAATTTTGAGGACAAAATTCCTATAAGGAGGGGAGGATGTTATAACCCCAATTTCTTAAGAATGTAGTAAAATGATGTAATTCTCTTTTCAAGAATAAAAGAAATTTATTTCTTTGATTTGTGATGAATTTCGTGTGAAATGGCCTTGATTGATTGATAGTGGGCTTTGTTGGCCATTGAGCCCAATTGAAGAGAAAAGAGAAATAAAAAGGAAAAGGATTTGTTAAATAAAAGGGAAATATGAGAAATAGACTTTTAAAAGAAGATAAAGGCAAACCAATATTCCCCAATATGGGAATTCGTGCCTTTAGGATTTCTTGAGGTCCAAGGGACCCAAAATAACAAGATAATCACAAAGGAAAAGGGAATATAAATTAATTTGGATTAATTCATGAGATAACTTGGGAGAGACGGAAGTCTTATCATTCATTGCAATTTGTTTCCCAAATTTTGTACAAAACTAGGTAATATTACGAGGAACCTTCCCTTAAAATTTGAGTTAAAAAGGAGAAAGGGTTTGGGAGATACGAATTTCCTAAGAAATTGCCAAGATTGGAATTTATTCAGAAATAGGAAAATGATTTTCTTTTTTTGTTTAACCATGGGCAACTCAGACCGTTGGATCTTAATCCTACATCATGCGGTCATCATCTAAGTCCCACTGGGACTGAGACTCTGTGAGATCCAGAGGATCTTTCCTCTCCAATTTCCTCATGATCCAGGGAAGATGCGAGCATGCAATAATTCCCATTGCATTCCGGAAGGGAATCTGCACAGGATCAACCCGACTTTGTCGGGGTTTGGCCGATAACTAGAGAAGATCCCAATCTTCGTGGGACTGCCTCTGACCCTATATGTACGGGGTGGCTTCCAAGGACTCCAGCATGCAAAGAAAATAGACGCTGGCATGTGGGTTGTTGCAAGGAGCAATTTCGTGCCCCCAATTGGACGTTTCGTCCTGACCTGCACCTCCATCACCTTGGAGACCCTCACCGCAGTCCGACGAGTAGGAGAAACTTGGGCATACCCTTGGTGAGCAATTGGGCCCCTGGTCGAGTTCGTCGACGGAAGACGAAGCTGCCTAACCTATTGGCACAGTCGCAGGTGGCTAGGATCGTGAAGTCAACCCTGAGGTTGACCACCATAGTGCAACAGGGAGACGACGCGAGGTTGAAGAAGGCTTCCCACGAAATTACCACTTTTCCCCTCACCTCCTTCAGTCGCACCAAGGTTAGAATGGACTTTTGGTTCTTTTGCTTGCAAAGAGAGGGCGTGCGTGATCCTGGACGTTGGATCCTATGTGGACCTGCAGACCACGGATCAAACGATCCGTGTTTTTCCCAAATTAGCAAATAAATCAAAAAAAGGAATTTTCTTGATAAAATTGTATCTTTTGCTAGAAACATCAGATGAAGGAAGTTAATACTTGAAAATTGATCAGAAAAATACGAAGGATACATTAAAAATTGTTTGCACACCTAAATCTGTATATTTTTTCAAAAGTGGATATTTTGGATAGAAAATGTTTTAATTTGTTATTAGAAACCCTAATTGTTGATAAAAGATATATTTAATCTTGCAATTAGGTTAATTCAAGCATGGTTTACTTGATTAATGATAAAGATGGTTTTCAACCTATTTTGATGATAGAATTGAAAATTTTAGGGTTTTAAACCTAATATAATGGTTAAGATGCTTAGAAACCCTAAATTAGAAAAAAGGAAAAGAAAAGTACTTATAATCTGAAATTAGGGTTTCGTGTTACTAAAAGATGAAATTAGAATCTTTTGTGAGAGAAAGATGAAATAATTAGGGTTTGCAAGTGATTTGGTAAAATTATGATTTAAAGTAATAAAAATAGAGTGGAACCCTAAATTATGCTCAAAACCCTAAAAAGGATAAATAACCCTAGAAAACAACTAGGATTAATAGATCATGATGACATGATTAATGATAGATAAATTGGATGCCTTTTACGGGATCAACCTGGGGGTACTTTCTTGATTTCTTGATTGGTTGAGTTATTTCTGCATTCAAGTCTGCTTAACAGGTATGCGGTTACACCTATGAATATCCCAAATTAGTTTCCCAAGGATTTTCGAGGTTTTATCGATGACTTGAATTAAACTGTTGGATTGCATTAAATTCTAGCAAATTATAATGTTGATATGACTATCACCTAAGATATGTTCCTACTAGCTCAGATCCTAGTCCCCTCTGTAGCTTGATAGATTGACCTAGTATATGGCTACCGATGGGGTAGGTCCATCAGGTCATTGAATGACTTGGTACATGGATACCAATGGGGTAAGTTCATCAAGTCATCATGAGTCAAGGATTGGGCTACCTTTGGGTAGGACCATGCGACTCCATAACCCTAAGTATTGGCTACCTGTATGGTAGGGCCATGGGGGTAAGGATCTACCATATGAGAGAGGTAGTATCCATGTCCATTGTAGGGACAACACAGAGATATGGGATAAGAAAGGATTGAGTAGTATTGCTTAAAATGTAATCTTGGATGTTAAAGGATATTTGAATGACTACATTGTTAACATAGTTGCATAATTATTGTTTCCCCCACATACCAGCTTTGGATGATCGATGTTTTGTTTGTCGGCGTTTTAGGTACAACCCTGAAATGAACAAACAATAAAGTGACACATTGTGAAATGAAGAAATAAAGTGCAAGGAGGATTAGATAGATTAATTCAAGCTCTGGATAGATAGATTTCCAAAGTTTTAAAAAGGTAAGCAAAGTTTAAATTTTCTACCAAATTTCACTTTAGACAGTAGAATTTCATAATTATTATTGATTATTTGTTGAACCTTTGATCCTATTAATTGAATAACGGCTCTGACCTTCGGGTCTCCCTTAATTGGGGGATACCAGGAGGTGGGGTCATTACAAGAACATATGTGAGATCCACATCCGGTATCTAATACACAAGATGATGAAGTAGTTAGATTTATCTCAATAATGTATATACCTAAAGTGGATATCACCATCCCCATCCCCATCCCCATCTTCTTCTTCCTAAAATCCTTCAAGTACAAAGGATGAGTTTCACTTCTACTCTTCTTTCTCCTAATCTTGAGTGTTGAAGAATTATACTTAGGCTTAACCACATAACTCTTCTCAACCATGCTTTGATCCTTGGACTTACCTTTGTTGATCACCATCACGGGCTTGTCCTTCTTTGCTTTTTCTTCAGCATGAATCAACATGGCAAGAAATTATGGCATCTGTCCAGCCGAATTACACACATGGTAACATGCAATATAATGGCTACATGATTCTGGCATAGTCTTTAGAATCACTTCAGTAGCCAACTATTATCTCAAGGTGAATTCCATCTCTTCAAGATGATACACATGTCCAATAATATTGAGCATATGTTCTTCTACTGAGGTTCCCTCTGTCATCTTTGACTCAAGCAACACTTTCAAGATAGTGTTCCTTTCTTACCTGTCAAGACCAAGTGTTACCTTCTTAAGATGTTTCACCATCTCAAGAACACTCATGTCCTCACATTGCTCATGCAACTCATAGTTCAAGCAACTTATCATAAGGCACTTTATCTCTAAGCCATCATTGGCATGCTTCCCATAAGCATCCACTTGTGCTCTAGGTGCATTAGGAGCAGGTATTTCAGGAACTGGTTTGTCAAGGACATAGAGCTTGCACTCTTCATTGGGAATCCTTCTCAAAGTCCAAAACCAGCCATGGAAATTTCATTAGTCAAGTTTGTCCTTCTTCACGACCAATCGCAGATCAGATTTTGTTTGTCATTGATTCTACAAGAAAAAATTTGCATTTGTTAAAAACTATTTTTGATTTGAAAATTTTAATGATATTAATTAGGTCTTTATTTTTATTGATTCCACTATTTTACTCGAATTGATAGCCCTCAATATCAATTTGGAATATTGCAGTGTACAATATTCTAGTGGGCCAAGATCCATATTTCATCAAGTCATGAGCCAACTTTTGTCAATTACCCACAAGCTACCTATTTAAGTAGGCCATCATGTCAATCACATCATATGCAACTCTTAGATAAATGATATGTGTAACACCTTTCCATGATCATCTGCATGCCTTAGGGCTTGGGCTCTCCAAGTCACCAATTAAGCCAGACCTAGTAGATACGCACCATGCTTTGTGCAAATCTACATATCTATCATCACACTTCCATGAGATAGATAGTGCACCATTCTTTGTGAAAATCTATGCTTAGTAGATCAAGCTTTTCATGTGTACTACTAATGGAAGGCATCTAAAACTTAATATTTTAGTTGAGGGAGTTTGTATAAATATATATATATTATCCAATCACCACATATATAGTACATATCATATACATATTATATCTGACAAAAAAAATATGCAATAACCAAATGTGATGGTTAAGGCTAGTCCTAATGTAATCCCTTGGAGCCACAAGGACTTACGATCATATATGTCTACATCATATGCAGAAACATATTGTTGATGAAGATTTCTGATTTTCAATATGGGTAGATCGATTCAACTCTTGAACCAATCGGCTCACCTCATGACCAGTTGTTAGGTCATCTCACTAGCCGTCTAATTCTTATGTACACCATCAATTGGTTCCTTTAGTCGATCAATCGGGCCCACCAGGAAATCAGTCTGGCTTGTCTACCATGTCCTCCAAGGTCCTTCAGTCAGTCAACTCATCTTTGACATACCTTCATCTTCATCATAATAGGAGAGTAAACTATCCTAGTTTTACATGATTATAGGAAAACCTTGAGTTACATTTGAGGGGAGCAAAGGTAGAAGAGAATTAACTTTGCATTGGGAATATGAGATAGAGGCATGGTACATAGACCGAGATAAATAGGTAAACAAACCACATACAACCATGCACACATAGGGGTTACTGTCAATAACCATGATACACATCCACAATCAAAACTGCTTTTAGGGCAATGCGTGTAAATTGCACATATATCATGTATATATCAGTTTGGAATCATCGTGGTGTTTGGATTTGACAAGATATTGTTCACATCACATGCAATAATAGAATGACAAAACCAAAATTCGATCATATCGATTATCTCGTAATATTGTAAATTGAAGTTGGCTCTGATACCACTATTGGAAATATGGTATAGAGAAGGCAGCGAAATTTTAAATTTTATCAACCATATTCCCCATAATCAGTAGATCACGTCAATAACTATAATGCAGAAAGGATAGTTTATGGGATATATCTGGTCCTAGAGCAAGTCCAACAAAAATCCTCATCGTTGTAGATGCACAACTCTAAATCCTAGTTGTGTTGGGGCACGTCTGACTGTTGCGCCTCCTGGTCTACACCACAGATTGTAGCCACAAATTTCGTCTACTTCAACAACTCCTCTTATCACATACTGTTGGTTGATGTTGTTCTCTGAGTGCTACAGAACGGCTTCCCACCTCTATGGTAGTCCAAACAGGCTGCCTAGAACTCCTGTCATCCTCCTAGAATGACCAGGAAAGAGTTTCCTCTCTCCGTTGGTGTACTAGTCATTGACTTGCTCTCTCATGACCATTCTCTGTTGTGGCTATCCCTCCCTTATCAGATAGGAATTGTCTGGTCTCTCGTGGTTACCGCAACCAAAGAGGACAACATTTGTCAGAGGAACTAATTCTCAATTGTCTGTGTTGTGCTCTAGGAAATGCCCAATACCCCTCTATTTATGGTAGAGGTCAGTTTCAAGGTTCTCAGTTGCTATCTGATACTAAATTAATGTACGAGGGTGGAAAGGACCAGAATAACTCGAATTTTTGCAACAATTATCGAAACTATGCAATCTGCAACAGTTGAAATGGCCATTTAGCAAAGACAAATGATCGTCAGACATAAGAGACAGTCATCTAGAACTATGAGATGATCGTTTATAGTTTCCCATTTGTACACAAATTTGGAAAATCAATTCCCATCAATGTTAGACATTGATTTCCTTGTGCAATAAGTATTGCCCAAGCAAAACAAATAGGGAAGCATCTAGAACCTTCACCGACCAAAGTGGACCATCTCGCCCATGCGAGACGACTATTTCGGTTCACCTAGATGGTCATACGGTGACTCAAGTTGAGCCCGTTTGTTGGGTCAGTTCGTTCCTTGGCCAAATTCAACTCACAACCAGCCTGACACCAAACATCTGTCTTAACTCTTGAGATGGTTGTTTGGCACTTCCAAACGGCCGTCTCAATACTTGAGATGGGCATTTGGAGGTGTTGTTAGCCTATTCATTGCCTGAATCAAATACCTACACACTTTAGCACTTAATTCAACCGTCATTCGAGATATGAATTCCTCATCTATGTCAAGACCTATGTATGTAACCCTATAGGTCCCATATTATGTTGGCAGTGAGTGTCCATAACAACTTATGAAATCACAAGCAAAGAGTTGTGCCTAGTCTCACATCATTACCACCCAAGTAAATGGAAGATTTGGGGAACAACTTCAACCTACAATCTATGTATGGTGTTGCAGTGTTTGTATAGTTCCTTTGTTACTGATTTCTAGATTGAACTAGAGGAATGGAGCAATCATCCTCATCATTATTCCATCTTGTTTCTGGAACCAGAGAAGACCGTCTGAGATATGTGTTAGCTCAATATCATGTATTAACTCACTTGCGCATGTCCATGCTTTTCTTAGTCTCACTAATCAAGAGGCCTAGGACATCAAACTCCCATAGGAGGGACAAATCCCATATCTACCAATCACAATCAATCCCCATGTGTCAAAGCCACCCAATTATCACCGTTATAGCAACCCATATTTCATGACTGTGTTTGATGATTTCAATGTGTATTGAAAGAAATGTGTTGAGTGCAGTGATTTTAGGTCTAAGAACCACAAACACCACCAACACTGTGAGAGTTGACTATGACTTCAATGAAGATGTCTTACATGTGTTAGTCTCAAGGTGGGTCTGTTTGATACATTATTCTCTAACATGTATCTATGTGCTTGGTTTGATATCGCCATATCATGACTAATGAGATTTATTCATCAACCAACTCACACTCTGATCTTATGTGTCATTTTTGTCTATCAACCTTCCATAATGACAACTGATCATGAACATAATGAGAATATGTATATTTACTCTTAACATCTATATAATCTCATCCATATGGATAGTAACTTGAACACATATGTTATTGAGTAAAATAGTTCTTTAGATATTTATGATGTTACATCATTATCTCATAACTAAACAAGAATAAATTGGAAGTTTGCCTTTTATTAATAATAGAATCGTTTTCCATGATATGCCATTACAATCATCACATGATTGGCTCTCTGGGCATACATAACCAATGTGGTTTAGGGTTTTGCCTCTCCCATAGGACCTTTTCCCATTCTTGGGTTGACCCACCTTAGGTCAGAATACCAACACTAAAAGTTGCATTGTGGGTTTCATACATTTGAACATGCCTTTTTGGTTATAACTTATAAACCCTTGTATCTCAATCTCTGGGGTCTACCCACTCAATGGGGGTAACAATCATGACACACCCACTTTCTCAAGGTAATACCAATAACATACCCACTAGTTGTGGGTAGTTCCAATAGCATACCCACTCAATAAGGGTCTCGTTGGGAGTAATTTCAATAACATACCCACTCACTAGGGGTAATTTCAATAATATAAACACTCATTGGGGGTTAGTTTCAATAGCATACCCACTTGTTCGGGGTAGCACACCCACTCGTTGGTATTAATTTCAATAACATACCCATTCATTGGGGGTAGTTTCAATAGCATACCCACTTGTTGGGGGTATCTTCAATAGCATACCCACTCATTGGGGGTAGGATACCCAATTGTTGGGGTATCATATCTACTTGTTGGGTGTATTATTTATTCATCCATTCCTCCATAGATAGCATTAGGGTGATGAGCAAGGTATATTTATTTTATGTGCCACTCATAGGTTGCTTACGTTTCTTAAAACCCTTTACATGAATCATAAATGCCTTGTTTCACAAACATGCATGCATGGGAGACTGGGTCACTAAAGCTCATTTTAATTTTTCTTATTCCCTTTACCCTAATAAGGGCTCATATTGGTAGGGTTTCAATCTCACTCATGCTACTCCCATTTCCTAGGATTAGGGTTCGGCTTAGGGACTACCCCTGGACATTATGGTTTTATGACTCCCTTAACTCACCAAGATTTTTCCTAAACCAACCCTCACTCCACTAAGGTTTACCCTTTCAAAGAAAAAATCCATAAAAGATTTTTATTTACTATCATTAGTTCCACATTACATATGCATTAATTGGCAGAGGATGTATTAATCCTACTTCTTTTCAAAAACCCTGACTTGAGATGATGAGGGAATTACCTTTTGCGATTTATTAAGAAAGAGGATGAAAAGTGGATGAAATTTGAGATGAGAAGACTTAGAGGAAATGTGACAGGCAAACCCTAGGTTCTGGCCAGACTTGTATCACATTGGCTAAGGGATTCCTCGTACGCCAACACAATGGTGCGGAGGAAAATATTTTCATCCCCCAAAACAATGATCCATTCTACAAACCATTACCATCAGGTTATGCCTTAATAATTTTCCTTATATCGCTATGGATTATTTGAAATCATAAACTATTAAATATTATTTGAAAATTTTAGTGCTCTGATACAAAATGTAACAACTTCACTTTCAATGTCTCCCAATTAAGGAAGGACCTTAAAGTCGAGAAACATTAGTTAAATCCCTAAGATCCATATTTTAACAAATAACAAATCATAGTAAATAATTTTCATTAATTCACAAATACTATTTACAAGAACGATAATGATGCTCCTCTTAGGAATTACATGAATTTCTTATATGAGAACTATGAGAAGAAGTATCTAACAAATCATTCTTTAGTTATCTTTAATGCCTTTAGTGGATTTCATTGCATTCATCATATCTTTATATATTCATATATTATATTAACTAATACAGTGTGAAACAAATCACATATCACGATATTGCTATATTGTGTAAGTGGGATGCATACAAAAGTATGCAAGTAATATTACAACATATAATCAATAAATTACTTGAAAATAAGAACTAGCATTTTTCTTGCATATTCTAACCCACACTTGAAATGCTACCTTCTGCATGATCACTATCCCTTTCTGGGATCGTGTGCATCACCCCTTGAAATATACCAACCTAGGGTTCAGAATATGATATCTTACTAAATGTGATACTCATAGTGGCATTATAATTGAGTAGAAAGTAAATAAACATCCAACAGTTTATTTCAACAATCCTTGAGAAGTCCTCGACAAACATCAGTAGTTGGTAATGTGGGTATTCATAGCCATAACCATGTACCTCTTGTAGAAACTTGCAGATCATGCAGTCATACTTTAAGCATATCATCCAATCAAGAAATCAAAGAGGATTCCAAGAAATCAACATTGAATTTGCATGTATGTAAATCCTAAAATGTCACCATCATATGATTTAGATTAAACCCTACTAGGGTCCTAATCTAGGGTTTAGGGTTGTGTTGGTTTTGCAGAAGGAATAAGCATACAAACCCTAGTTCCATTGTGTATTAATTATTGGGTGAAAACATAATTATGATATCCATCATATCCTTTCATTATGAACACTTGGATCAGATTAAGTACATTAAAATTATCACAAGTTACGAACCTTGGTTTCAAAACCCTAATTATACATGAATGTTATTGTTGGTCTAGAAACCCTAGTTATTATCATGATTATAACGTCATCTGAATTTCTCATATTATTCAACAGTATCAGTTTACATTTCAAAGAAACATATCTAACATGATAAAGTATAAGTCCAGGGTTTTCATACATTTTAACACTTATTAACCATGTATCCAAGGTACTTTCAAAACTACAATGAGAATCATGCATTCAAAGTATCATATTTGGATTCTATGCATTTTCCTGATTAATATGATATAATTTGCATATATTTGGATTATCCTAGAAACCTCTATGATTTTTGGAAAAATAAACATACAAAGCTCAAATAAGGGTAATGTGGTAGCTTTTAATTGGTCCATAAGGCTATAGCTGACAATCATATTGGATGGGTGGGTCCCGCTCTATCCTAGTTCGATTGCCCCCCTTGGGATTCTCACAACTGACTCCTTGCCATAAGGCCTTTCCTAGTTTGGGGTTGACATGTCGATTAGCCGACCTATTCGTCATCCTTTTTCTCTGTGTGCAAAATCCCCTATTTCTCATGCAAGAATATGGCAGCACAATCGGCGTTGTCCCAGTGGTCACCGTGGCCTATAACTTCTTGAGAGGAGCAACTGACGGATCGACAGTTTTTGTTGCTTCGAGGAGGTAGGTCCCTTGAGGGCTGGGAAAGAGGAGCTTGTATCCCACATGGTAGCGTCGATGGATAGAGAATCATGGTGCTTGGGCACATAGATCATTGAAGAACTAAAAATAGGTAAGTTGAGGTTTTAGTGAGTCCCAAACAAGGCAGAGGGGAAGGTTTTTATAGTCTCAAGGGGTCAATTCTAGGTTTTCAATTTGGAACCTCATTGTCTTGGAAGGCATGGCGACAGTTGCCTTTTCTTGACTTAAAGCACCAAGTACCATCAAACCGATGTTTCGCCCCATTTGGTTCGGTGGAAATGATTAACTTGGGAAGTAAAATGAAAAGGATGGGAGGGTACATGCAAAGGAAAGGATTCTTGTTGTACTATTCTATGTTTGGATGCAATTGGATGGAATTTTTAGTGATGTCCAATTTATATTTATAATCATTTTTCGCTGCAATTTGACAAAGAGATAGAATAGTTGTTGCCTAATCATCTAAAAAAAGCAAAAAAAATAGCAAGTGGATCCACAATTAAAACAACTGACTCCCTAAAATGATGGTCATCATTGTGTGATCGCTGAATGACAAAGAAGAAAAAGGATTGACACTTTCAGGTACAATTGCTATGAAATTATTGGTCGGGAGCACTACTTGATTGGAAAGGAAGGCAAACAAAGAGCAGAATTATTATGTGCACCCCCCAAAAGAACGATAAGATGGGAACAATGTTTCCACCGGCTAAGTAGAGTAAACAAAACAATAGTGGTTGAGCAGGGCATGGCAATGATGGGCCTAATGACGGGTGATGGAAATGACTTTCCACACACCATCTTTCCTGAAACATCTACTTTTGGAACTATTGTGCCACTACAGTGGGTGAAGGATATGAATCAATAAAGATGGTGTCTCTGTGGTGTGGTTATTGTGATGAGTTGTTATTTCTATATGATGCACTCGTGCCATGAGTCCTGGTCCAACAAGTAGAAGATCTAAGATGGACATGATGGAGCAAGAGAGTGCAGCAAAACCAAAAGACAAAGTTGGGGAATACGTGTTAGGGTGTGCATGGCGTATAATACCACGCAACTCCCTGGGGTTATGACAGAACTTGAAAGTACCAAGGAGTTGAGACACTACTACCATCTGAATGCAATCCAAAATAAACCTTTAAGAAAACAAACATAGGATTACTTTTTCTAATAGGACTAGTATCCTATCCTATTCAGAATCCTACAAACCAAACAGGACCTCTATGCACTTGGCTGGAGAGAGAGAGAGAGTCTGAGGAGCATATTTTGAGTGAGAGGGAGGTTGGAAAGATATCCAGAGCCATCAACAAAGGAGATTAACTGGGGCAATACTTTCCCTTTTGGTGAGAGGTCAAATAAGGGGCAGGGATGGATTATAAGAACTGGATGACTTATGTAATTTTTTTGATGGTCTATTCAATTAAGGACTCACTAATATTTGATTTCACATTGCATTAAAAAGGAAAAACCTCACAATTTTCCATAGGCCACTAGGATTTTCCTTTTTCTCTGAAATTTGGATGGTAACTTATTGATGTCGTTCCAACCTTATATTTAATTTCTAGAATTTTTTGAGATAAATATCATACTTCAAATTTGTCAGTTAAGTATTTTATTTAATAAATTACCCACATCACATGGACATTCTTTTTTCTCTCAAAATATTGAATTATCTTCTTTTCATTATTATCTTCAAGTATACCAAAAGTTAGACCAAGATATTCTTGTTTGATGCCTCAAAACTTGTGTTGTCAGTCCTCGTTAGATAATTGCTCCATTAATTATCTAAATTACACATAATTTGGAATACTTTTGGAAACTCTCTCATTAATACATATTTTAATTATCTTAGAACCCATAAAGCCATTATTATTTATTTATGCATGCATTTATTTTGATTTCTTAAATGTGTGCCACCAGAACCTATTTGCAAAGCAAATAGTCTCATGGACCTCACTTGGGCCATGATTCACACCCTTGCCACAAACTAGATGGCTTTATTATTCTATTAATAATAAAAATTAGGGAATTCTCTTACCAAATCAAGTCTTATATTTATATTTTTCAAATTCATCAAATTTGAGGATATTACAATCATCATCATCATCATGATAATCACCATAAGTACATGTTAATTTTGTGTACCATACCAAACGATAGTAGGGCTGGTTTGGTGGACCCAAAACGATCATAAATATATTCCTTACTTATATAATAGAGTTACACATCTTGTCCAACTTGATTTGTCCAAGTTTGACATCCTATATGGAATCTAGACTCATTTTACTAATGGGGTATGCATTAATGATCCTTTCCTCAACTGGCAGAGTTGGGGAGTGAAGATTTAATGTTTTAGCTTAATTTATGGGAATTTAAATGGAAATTTATGAGTTCTCCTCTTCTCCTTACATTAATGTTTTTACTTATTGTATCAATAATGAAATGACGACACCAAGGTTAATATGATACACCCATATTTTAATTATTATTAAATGATTAGTTTTAGTTGTGCATTATGAATCTATTTAATATTTTTAATGCTCAAACATGATCCATTTTCCCCAAATTTCAAAATCTTATTTGGTCTTGAACTCGGATGATACTCACTCACCACTTCGTTTGAAGATTGGAAGGAAGTATATGTGATGTGTATCCTTAATAAAATGTGTGTAATGACGTAAGTCAAACAAATTCTATGCACTAACACTATACTTATATTTGAATTTCCTGAAAACGTTCCTAAGAAACATTAATAGACCATAAAAATCATATATCTATGATGTAACTAGCATCAAGTATACATTATTGACAAAACTTCATTTCACTAAATATCATATATAGACATAACTCTTCCCAGTTGGTGATCCTTAAACTTCTTCATCAGATGACCAATTACATTTTGCACATATAGGTAAAACATCTAAATATTTGTAGTAAGATTCATTCAATATGTATGTTGTAAACACATATAAGACTGCATCTTCTATGTTTTATTTTACCCTAATGTCCTAAAAACTTTAGCCTAACATCAATGTGTTGACTAAGATTTATTGGAATCATCATTTTTAGTATAGTATTTTTATAGTTCTAAGGTATTAGTTAAGTTGTTAGAGTGCCAGTATAACAATCAGTACCCTACCTACACCCCATTAAATGGATGTACTTTTTACTAGTCCAATAAATTCTCTAGTTTTCATACTATAATACATATCTCAGCCATCTAGGAGTCCACAAGGTTACCAATTGAGATATTTTATATCGATATTAGATTTTGACATAAATGATCCCTAAAAACCACTAGATATTTATTAATAGCTTAATCCAAATCTGGGTGAATAAATTACTTTTAGAGAACCAAAGTCAATTTTGTTTAACAAAGGTTCTCATCGGTCTCCTAGCCCTTTTTAAGGAATTTGATTCATGGATTTTGTCAATGGATAAATGTAGGTTGATAATTAGATATTTTGTATCTTTTTACTAAAAATAGTGGTAATTTATTACTCAATTTTAAAGAGGACCTTGGTGTACGCTCCAAGTAATGATTTTACAAGGTGTATCTCAAGAGATAGAAATCAAATAGATATTACATTCTAGGTTGTGTGCTTTTGTTGTTTTTTCATTCTCCCACCCCACCTTGCTTGTACACATTACTAATGATATAACACGAATGTCTAATTAACTTATTTATATTTTTTCAGCTCAATTCACCCCTTCTAGAGTGTATAGTTCTTTGAGGTGCTTCAAAGAAAAAAGACTACTCCAATCCAAGACTGCGACAAGTAGAATAAGATGAAAACAATTTTCTCAGTCTTCTCAAACTCAAGGGAAGTTACGTCACTGATGTACTGGTGTTTGACGATGCCAACTACCAATATTATCATAAGTCAATGTAATTTCAAAACCAAGACACAAGAATCAAAATATGGAAGATGGTGACTCTCCCCTCTGCATTTCAAGAAGGTGAGATGGTTACATTGAATGAATTCACATGGAAGAATTCATTATTAAATATTAGAAGAATTAGCATCCTCTGCTCTACACTTTCTCCTACTGAGTGAAAAGTCATATCCTAACGTGAGGTGCTTATGACTACAGGAGGAATCTCTCCATCGCCCCAATTATTCGACTCATGCCTCAAAAAATGAGTCCTCTACTTACTATTATGAATAAAAATAGTTGTATTGGTCATTATAAATATTATGCATATTTTCCATTAAAGGAGGAAAATAAATATCACAAATCTGAGGGCCAACGTTAAACTCAAACCCAAAGAAATAAAAGTGGCCTAGCATGTATTCTTTGTAGGATTCATGTTAATGGATTATTGGTATCAAATTCTAAAAGAACATGATGAGTAGAAACATTTTTTCTATCCAAGCAAGAATAAGAATGTGCATCATTTAAGGTTGGGAATAATGGAATAAGAAAGTAAAATGGAGGAGGTGAAGTAAGAGATTAATTTTGAATTGAAGAAGTATTTTTATTTTATGACAAACATTGCATTATTAAAAGTATAAATAAATTATGACAAGAGATGAGAGTGCATCTCCTTCTACACCATTGAGGTTCTCCTTCTTATTATATGATATCCACTTTTTGTGATGTATACTAATTACTTTCCAAGTTTCTTTAGTGTCACAATGAGAGTGAGTGAGTAGATAAATTATAAGGTGGGGCATTATCCCTCTGGAACATAATTTCTTGTTCTATATTAGTCATACATTTTAATTGAATAGTTGAATATAATCACTTCTCCAAGATGCATGTTGGTTCATATGCATGATATTTATGTCTACTAGTTTCTGATTTGAATAACATCTTCAGAGGGTACAAGCCAAATATAACTAACAAATATGATTTTCTTGTATAAGAAAGTATAAGATATATTGGTGAAAATAATCTCTTGATTAATATTATATTAATGGGTTGACTATTCAGAAGGGTGTTTATGTCTCCTTTATGACATATATTTCTTCTATATACCAAAGAGTAAATAGATACTAATAATTAAAAATATTAATTGTAAATGACAAAATAACGTTTCTAAAGAGACAATAACTAGTTTTCAAGCTTTTAGTGGTGGCAAAACCCTAAACCTAATACTCATTCTGATCAATTATTATTACTATAGTACTTAATTGTATCTTAGATTGACCCAACTAGTTATAAAAAATTTAATTGTTTGATTCACCTTGTAACTTAATCTAACTAACAAATACCTATCAAAATGTGGGATAATCCTAAGTAGTCATTCAATAATTTAATGTTGTGCGAGATCATTGTTGTATGATTATTGCTAGGTATTTGTTTTTTTATTAGAAACATATACAACTTGGGCTATCATAGTTGTAAAGATACTCATCATCGGTCAGAGATTTATTGTGTGTATCCTATATAAAATAAGAGTAGTTTTAGCAAATACTCCTCTTGTTTTCCATTTGTCTAGTTCAGAAAGATGATGAGAGGATACATGGTTCATTTCTTATAACTATTTGATAAATTGATAGAGCAATAAACATAATACATGAAGAAATATACTACCTTGTGACTCTAGTATGATGCAAGGATGCTATTACTGTGGTGCAAAAAATGTCTTGGCTTTTACATATTGATCCATGATGCACTTGTGTACAGAAAATAATTGGCTTTCAACCATAAATTAGAATGCATGAATACCTAATTTAGAGGTCTAGTAAATCCAAATAGAAAATATAGTGAATAGGGTAGACTTGAAAGACTTCTAACTAGTCTTGATTTCTCTTATACTTGTAGTACATATGGAATTTGTGTATTGGATGAGTAAAAGGATATGATTGCCAATTACATAAAAATAATTGAGCTCAGAAGGAAAACAATATCCTCTTCATTGAAATATTTTATCAAAGTCCAAAAAAAATTAGAATTCAAATTATATACATTATAAATTGAAAGATTTACTAAAAAATAAATATGTCGATTCGTAGATTATCCACTAGGTGAAGATTAAATCATAAAGTTTGGTTTTTCATCAATGTAGTGTAGCAAAGAAGTATATTAGTTCTACTATTAGCCTATAATAAAGATATCATGTGTGTTTGTTTCTAAGAGCCAACATTCGCTACATACATTTTCTTATTCCTTTGCACTTGCATTGATTTTGTTGTAATATGAATATCTAAATCACATGTTACAATTTATTGAATACTAGATACAGAACCAACCTAGTTCATTCCATCATTGAGTTATGCAATCAAAATTCAAAATTTAATAAGTGGAATGAGTGTTGAAGACTATGTGTAAGTGTTAGAAAGAGAGAAATCTATATAGAGATAGAAAAAGGGGAGAGAAAAAGAGGGAGATTAGTTGTATGAAAACTGGTATCCTATTCAATCAAGAAGACTTTATGCAACATTAACAAAGAAGAAGAAAAATAAGAAACTATTACATGAGAAGATACCAACCAATGATATATGGTACACATTTCTCAATACATTGGGGTTGAGTGAAATTGAATTACATATGAGGAAGAAGAAACCTATGATTTATTAAAAGAGGAACACCCAACATATTTTTCCATATAGGGAATATTCATATCTCCAACACGATGAGGAGGACAATTGTGACAAGGAATGTTGTCTTTGTTGGGAACTATGATCATTGGTTTAATAAGGCATCAGGGCACACATGCCATGAAAATGAACTACTCGGCCAATAATTATTGAGAAAATTGGGCTTTTGTGGATAGAATTCATCAAGTACATCATTGTGACAATAGTTAGATGTGGATAAACATTGTCACCTCGATCAAAAATTATAAGTTATTTTATATCATCTGATCAACATTGCACAACAAATACGTCAAATGATGAAAGACAAATCAACAAATGCAATGTTTTTAACTAGTGACGTCTAGACAAGAAAAAAAAAAGTTAGGAAAATCACAATAGTCTTTGTCTCATTCTCCATATAATTTGTATGTACATGAATCCTCCCTGGATGTACCAACTACAATATGAGAGGTGTATTCTTCTTTACTGAGATGGCAATCCTCTATACATTAATTTTGAACCTCAACCGCACTTTGCATGAGATGAATATGTGTGTCAGTGATTCCTTTATATCTTCTTCTTCAATGATGGCACCCCTACTTTGAACATTCCATAGGTCTCTTCATATTCATCTAACATGTTACCATAGTCTTCAACCATGCCATCATATCCCCATTCTTTTAGAGTCATTAGGGCATGATGGGTCAGAAACAATCGTCGACACCGCAAATATGGATAAGTTTAGTTTTGCATCCATTTATTCTATAATCAGATCGATGATCTCTATGTAGTCACCCATGAATTCATCAACCTGATCATCATAATTACTTTCTTTCTCTTCCTTCATTCTCTCAATGTATGAGTGTTTTGGGAATAGTCAATTAAGCAATGATATTATAGTGATCATGGTGGCTTTGAAAACTAGAGGGATAATCATGTATTTGGTCTTTTGGTTGTTCTAGGTGGTCCCAATGTCCTAGGTATCTTTGGTGATGAAGATGATTTCCACGATGCTAGTTGTGATCTTGGGGTAGTTTTGTCTTTGTTAGCCTCTTGCATGAGGTATGGAAATGTCATTGGGATGATGTCTTTGGCTCTGTCAGGTCCTTATTCAGTTGTTGCAATAATATATGGAAATTAAGGATGGGGACCCCTATGTTTGGGGCCTAGGTTCTATTAATACAATAACCTGATCTGACACTCTTCACCTAGAAAAATTCACATTACATGCTAACTTAAATAATGGGCAAGAGGTAAGAAGTTGAGATGGCTTTTTGATTTAATTCATTTGTAGTGGCATAAAATGCTACAAGCCTCTAGTTTGGTGTCCACTTGGTAATTCGAGTTCATGCATATGATGGTTCTTATAATTCTAATCCCAATCTCTAATACTTGGTAGAAACTGATCAATTTACTTACCCCATGTCACATGGCCTCTAAGCTTCAATCTGAATCGATATTGATTTCCCTTATTTGTTGTGCAAAAAACTTAGGGTCATATGGGAGACAGTGTGGTTCTATCTTCCACGGAAGTAGATCGTTGGTAGAAAAAACATGCATTATTTCAGACATGAGACTGAGGCCATCTGATTCTATGAAAGTTGTGGTGGAGCTTGGTTTATCATGTGTGAAGATACCATGACCCAGTTTGTACTTGAGATTCAAACACATTGATGAGTGGACTACCTGATTATGGTGAATCCATGTCCTACCCAGAAGGAGGTTGAAGGAAGGATTCAAATCCATAACCACAAATGGAATTGATCAGTTTGTGGTCTAATAACTTGAGATCAATTTCTCCAAATGCATTTTTTAGTTGCCATCAAAGGACATTACTGTATTGATCATTGATTGTAGGTTGAAAAGACTCTTTTATGACTGATAAGAATCTTAAGCAGACATCCATGAGGCATTCCCCAATAAAGCCGGAAGGAATCTTGAGACCTCTATAGATAGATATGACTAATTGGGGTGTATTTTGTTTTCCTCCTCTGTGTATCTCATCTATAAAAAAAAGAGATCAGGCATGGAGTTAAAATTAACTTGATTATAGGTGCAAGAGATTCTAGTATCACATCTTTGAAACCAAAATATCCTTTGAGTCTCTTCATTACAACCTCCATTTAGATAGTAGAACTTAGCATAACCATCTAGGGACACGTCTCCTTTTGGCTCATCAATAATTTTATTAATTTTGGTCCTTTCATATTGGTCTCTTCACATAATTGTGGAGCGAAGAAATTTCATGGTGTTGATAGTATGACTGCAAACTTTGATAATATTTTCTTTAGGGGAATGGTAGGGACTCCTTCATATATGGTGATCTTTGTTTTCTCCTTGTTGAGGGGTGAAGGGACCTCCACTAATGTGATGTAAGGCTACCATATATGTTGATGTTGAATTAGTGCTTCATATTGAATCATCACATTAGGGGTGGAAAGAGTGGCCATTGTAGGTTGAGGAACCATAATCTAGTGAGTGTTTGTAGGTATTAGCGCTCTTAGGACCTTCATTGGGTAGGTCCTTTGTCCTAGATGTATGCCTAGTATGTTGACTGGGCTTTGAGTACTAATGTGGATCACTAGTTATTTCTCCTAAATAGTAGCAATAACATGAACACTTTTGGACCAATTCTTGAGAGTTCATCTCAAGGGGATAATTTGCCCAAGAGTTGAATTATCTAGAGATAATATTACATATTGTTTCTTATTTTGATGGTGTAACATCTTTGACCTGGATTATGAAGTAACCCTAGGTGTTTTGCATAATGAGAGCAATTATATGCATGTTTTTTCTTTGAAAAGTAATTAGGGCTCAAGGGGAATTTATATTACAATTTTAGTCCTTTTTTAATATTGTTGAATCAATATTTTGTCTATTTTGGACTAAAGTGCAAATTACCCAAGTTGAGGGGTCTATTTGCAAATTGTGCATAATAATATGTTCCTCATGTGTTAAGGAATCACGGGAATGAAGATGATGTAGGGGTATGGCTTGTGATAGCCTGAATCCCAAGAAAGAGCTGATAAAGCAATGTTTGTGCATGAAAACCTAGTTTTGGTGTAATGTGCAATTTACTCAAAACCTATTGTGAAATATGTAAATTACCACTTCAGTAAGGTCCCTAATGTTTCTTGGCATCATTTGGAGCAAATAAAATGAGGGTGGCGCCTCATTTGATTTAAGTTGAAGGAGAGAGAATATTGATATTAAAATAATCCAGATTTTAGCATAATGGATATAGTAATGGAAAAATAAATAAAATAATTCTAGGGCCTTCAACCAAAATTAATTTGGTGTAATTCAGATGCATGAGTGACCGTCCTTGATCTTGCAAGGATCGAAAATATCTTAAGGAGGTGAAATTCCACTCACCTTATTATAAGGAAAAGAATTCCCACTCAAAAAGATATATTAGTATTATAATGGATTAAGGTGCTTATTTTCTTTTCCCTTAATCCATGGATAATGGAAGGGAGTTCGGTGGATTTGAGTTGCCTTTGCAGGAAAGCAAAACAAGGAGGAAGAGGTGGTACCATTTTTGGAATTAATTGAATTTTAATTAAATATTTTCTCTTTCATCAATTTCTTATAAAAGAGCCTTTTTCAACCCACCTAAGGGTCTTTTTGGATTCCTATTCTTCCCCTTGCCTGCAAAACCGACCAAGAAGGCTAAGGAAAGCAGGGAAAACGTCCCCAACCTGTTGGTAAGCCTTTGATCTTCGTTCTTCATGATTTCATGGTGAAAATCATAAAACAATACACGTTTTCTTCATTTCTTCACTCCAACTTCAACCCTAGCCGATCCTTTCACTCCAAAAGCTTGAGAAACGACCTTGGGAGGTTGCTAGAGCTTCAACCACCATTGGAGCCATGAATCTTGTATCTTGAAATATATTGATATGATTTAAAAAAAGTAGATTTTTAGGTATGCTTAGTGTGGGTGTTGAAAATTTACTTTTTCAGAAGCAATCCCATAAAAAATGAAAAATGAAGAAGAGAAAGAGAGAAGCCTCAAGTTGACAAGCAATCTATTTTCTAGAAACATGTCAACCATGTAGATGAATAGGAGGAAATCTTTCTCATAAAATAAGGATTCTGTTATCCTTCGCTTTTTTACTAGACTTTAATTATATTTTAATTTGTTTCTTAAAAGGAAAAGGGAATAAGGATGGAAGTATATCTAAAACCTTGAAAAATCAAGAGTCCCCATAACCCTAAATAGGAAAGAAAGCCCAAACCCTTAAAAGGGAATAAAGCAAACATGAAGGAAAAGGAAAATAATAACAAAGAGAAAATAACTAAATAGATACCAAATCGAGCAAGTGAAAGAGACGTAGAAAAACAAATTACATACTTGAGTTAGAAGAATGCTCAGACCCGTGGCAATGAGGGTCTTTCATGGGGTAGAATTATGGTTCACACTTCTAGATGAAAGATTTTGGAGTGACAATTGATCATAAAGATGTGATACTAGGGCATGTCTGAGGATCAAGATGATCTGCCACATTTCAAACAGTGGATGGCTACAATCCATTTTGTAGCCCAGAAAAGATAAAGCATGAGAATTTTAATCAAGCTATTTCAAAAATATGCTAGAGAAAATTTAGATTGAATTAGTGGAAGGTGAGGATTTGAATATAATTTAGAATAATATAAAAGCAATGTGAAAAGGTATTAATTCTCGATTATTCTTCATTATTGCAAAAAGATATATATTTATTGTGGGGATAAAGATAATTGGATATGTGTCGTAGAAAGAGGGAATATTTTATTCAAGATAATCTAATTTAGAAATTTTATGAGAAAGTATTAAAAATTTTAAATTTTCAGGAAAAATTAAACTTGAATTTAAATAAGAATATTTGTATGAAAACTCCAAACTCAGTGAAAATGGATGGATCAAATAGAAAAAATAATGTGGAAAAAATATATAAATGGATAAATATGAGAAAATCTTGGAAAACATAAGAATATAGATACATGTAAAAAATGGATTGAACTCCATAATTAGTCATAGAATCAACATATCATGATTTTGTGTTGAATGAGCAAAACTGGGGTGTCAACAATCACACTATCAATTTTGTCAACTACAGAGGTGAGTAATTGTCATTGACTGAACATGTCAATGAAGGAATGTAGTTGAAAGGACGTTTTGTTATTCTTGGTCTTAAATAAGATCAAGCTATTGCACTTTATGATAGTATGATTGCCACAAATTTGGTAAATGGTCAACTGCGTGTTTACTTTTGGTGGGTCTATTGTCAGTTGAATGTCTACATTACAGCATCTGATACTTTGCCAAGTATAAAGATGAGTATATGGCATTGGTAATACCTATTAATGAAGGTTTTTGTAGAAATGACTTTTCAGTAATATTGGTCTTCAACAAGATCAAGAAATTGCATACTATGATAGTATGATTTCCATAGATCTAGAAAATGACCAATTGCATCCTTTTTTGGTGGCTCCATTGTCAGTTGAATGTCTGCATTAATACACTATTGACTTTGTCAACTACATAGGCAAGTACATGGCTTTGGCTGCAGCTGTGAATGAAGGAATCTAGTTGCACATATATTTCAATGATCTTTGTCTTATACAAGATAGATATATTGCATTATAAGATAGTGTGATTGGCATAAATTTGGAAAATGATCAATTGCATATTTAGTTTTGATGGGTCCATTGTTAGTTGGAAGTACACATTGTAACACTGTTAACTTTGTCAACTATAGATGCGAGTATATTACTATGACTGAACCTATCAATCAAGGATTCTAGTTGAAAGGATTTTATGGTGATCTTGATCGTCAACATGATCAAGTTATTTCATTCTATGCTATTATGATTGCAATGAATTCGTGAAATGATGAATTACATCTTTACTTTTGGTAGATCCATTTTTCGTTGAAACTCCACATTGCAACATTGGTGACTTTGTCAAATATAGATGTGAGTACACACTACTACAGAAACAGCCTTTGGCGTCGGTTGTTTAACCCCCTTTGGCATCAGTTTCTGAGCGACGCCTATGTGGGCGCCGCTAAAGGTCGAACACTTCGGCGTCGGTTTTTTAACCGACGCCTATTTAACATATAGGCGTCGGTCTTTTAGTAGATAACCGATGCCAAAAGGGTTCGCGCCACAGAAAACGACGTCATCTAGGACACATTCTGCGTCGGTTATCTACTAAAAGACTAACGCCTATATGGACTATAGCGTCGGTGTTTACTTGGTAACTGACGCAGAAAGAGTCCTAGATGACGCTGTTTTCTATGGCGCGAACCCTTTTGGCGTCGGTTATCTAATAAAAGATCGACGCCATACTTCAAGACGACACGGCCGTGCTTCCCTGCACGGCCGTGTTTAGTACTATAGGCGTCGGTTTTATATGAATAAGCGACGCCTTTTCCACCACGGTCGTGCTTTCCTGCACGGCCAGGTTGTTTGAAATATTAGGCGTCATTTTTTATCCAATAACCGACGTTGTAGGTCTTTGCTGACGGTTTTCTGTAAATAACTGACGCCTATATCTATTTTTTTTTATATCAGTTTGCAGGCCTGCTGTGGCTGGTCAACAGGATGAGAACCTGCAGTTCAGTTTTCTGAACTGTAGGTTTACGACATCCATTGATATCAGCCTACAAACAGGCCACAAACCTGCAAAAGTCCCAAGGAAAATTTCACACAAGTAGATACATTCAGACATCAATTCAATTCTCACTTTCACACATATAGAAACATTCAAATACATGTATTAACATTCAGAAATATTCATTTACAAAGTATCATTCATTATCGCTATCAACATCCCAATTATATCTTACAGTTGCCACTGCTTGTATGGCTTTTGCCCATTCTTCTCTTATTTCATTTAATGCTTCCATCGTATATGGAGCATATATATTTTTTAAGCGTTTACCTATAGTGTGGTCAGTTTTAAACACCTGCAAAGAGAATGATGTATATATATAAGTAATAATATTAAAATAAGATTGATATATTTCATACTAACTAATGAGACTATATATAATACCTCATGTATGGTATCGATGTCCAATGCGGCATGTTTGATAATCATCTGCATAAATCACATCACATAGTATGTGCATGCCCAACCATTGTCTTGTGTAGCTCACTATAAATTAAAACATACAAAATAATATAACTAAGCACAATTCACATCAATAATATATACATTGGAGTCGGGAACTTACTTGTACGTTCTGCCAATTTATTGGTTGGTTCTTTTTCCTTGGGACCGTTCCTCCAGCCTTTTTGAATGCATCTAAACCCCTACATGTTAATATAACACAGTAAATTACATAAGTAAACAGTAATGTAATAACATATGTTAACAGATACAAAAATGAAATATTTCTCACCAGAATAATGGCATTCTCATTACGTGTCCAATTTTAGTGTTTAATGTACTTCCCGCGGGATCTAGATAATAAACAGTGAACGTCCCGGGGACAATAACTAGTAACTCCCAATGTTTACCGCTAGAGGTAAAAAGTTAACAATTAATAACTCAAAATGCACAATAAAAATGGAATTTTCTTAAGTCCAAATTATAAATAAAGTAAACTTACTTGACATTGAATGGAGCTATTATTATCGTCTTGTTTTGCTGACCAAAAATTGTAAAAGCATCTATACATTATTGTTGAACATTATCAGGGTCTTTAGTTACCATACTAATCAATGATGGAATCAAAAATCCCACATGATCAAATGCAAATTGTTTGCAATGATCTTCGACTAAGTAGCTGCAAAACATGTATTACGTATGCATTAATGTATAAGAAACCAGATCACCGGATCTTACACAAGGTATATGGATGTATAAATAAGATCTCACCTTATCCATGTCTCTATCATTGATGTATTCAGCCAATCATACATAAACAGCTCAATAATATCTTGTATAAATAAAGAGTTATCGTATGATTGACCTGCATAATCTGCATCTAAAGAAACAATTATCGGGCAATGTATATTATGTGCCCGTAGCCAACATGCCATTCCCCTACAAGCAGGACCTAACGGGTATGTTAGGTCAGTTGGAACCCAAGTTGGTACTGCGGGAAGTGGAGGTGGAGGCCTAGGTGCTCCTGGTGTCTTCTTTTTAACATGTATATATAATTTCAGATCAGTTGACATCATATATACACATTAACAGTCTAAATCAATGTAAATTTATCTTACAATTTCAGTAGTGTAGACGACATCTGCTTTGGGCCAAAATATGACCCCGCCTTCTGCCTCAGCAAGTGTATCAATATCCGGGTGGGGATATGGCAATGTATCTTCCCTCCAATCGGGTAACACACGAACGTAGCCCTGCGGCATTGGAGTCCCGTGAGTAGCCGCAGACTCCGCCTGTAGTCTTTGGTGAATGCTTGCATAGCCTTTTGGACCCATAGTGTGGTCATGCACATTCAGTGCACGCCTTGCTTTTTGTGCGTCACTGAGGGCCTAGTTAGTATGCACATTAATGATCTGGTTAGTAGCACTAAATGTTAATCTTGAATAGGTGAATACAATGTATATTAATTAAATTGGGAGTGACGCCTAATACCTTGAATTCTTCAGATTTTCTTGAAGCAACAAAATTGTCCCAATCTTCTTTGTCCAAGAAGTTCCATTGTTCAAGGGCTGACTTCTTTTTCTTATCACCCTCTTTTATGTATTCTCTGTTCAGATTTGTCCTATAATTCCTAAGCATCTTTCCAGCGCGTTGCATCACACTTTTACGATGCAACTTCTCATCCAATGCAAACAGATTCTGTAAAATAGAAATGTTATTAACTAGTATCTAAAATAGAATTGCAAATAATAGAATTTGTAATCTACAAAATAGAATTGCAAATAATAATAACTCACGCATAAATCCTTCCATATCAAGTCTTTTTTCCCCTGAGGAACTTTATGCCAATTATCATACTTAACACCACAATGGCTCCGAGTGGTACACCCAAGATAGTTTACAAAATTATTGCGGTTCACTCCAATTGCATTTCCTCCATTATCAAACTCCACAACCAATTTGGATCCACTGCCACTAAGCGCTATTAACTTCTTCAACAAGGTGATGCCCCTTTTCTTGTTAAGTGTTTGGTGCTGCGCATCAAGTTGCTCCAGTGCTTCAGTGGGTACATGTGCATCATCAACCTAAAATTTGACAAAAATAAACACACTGAATTAGCCCAATATAGAAATATAAGATATATGACATAACTAGAAGATAATGAATTTTATAGAAATACATGATATGTTTTTAGAACTTACATTGGTATCCTCTCCATGCTCGTCATGGACAGCATGCTCATCATGGACTTCATGCTCATCATGGACATCATGCTCATCATGGTCAGCCATCTGAAAATGTCATTAAAAAGGCAAACATTTAGCATTTGTATTAACTAGAAAAAGGCAAACATTTAGCATTTGTATTAACTAGAAAAAGGCAAACATTTAGCATTTGTATAAACATACATGTCTCTAAAATTGTGATCTTTTATCAATTAACAATCCTTCATTGTGATCTCCGCGCACATATAAGTCATCATTAGCTTCAATATTTTGTGGAGTTGGCAACCCAACTGAGAATGGACTGGAGTCATCATACTTATCATAGTACTCTTCTTCATCTATAGGATCTTCAATGAACTGTCTTTTACCATGAAGAACAACCGACCATTTATCATTTGCAGGATCATCGATATAGAATATTTGTTCCGCCTGTGATGCCAATATGAATGGTTCACCCTTCTCGCCAATCTTTTCAAAGTTCACCAAAGTGAAACCCAATTCATCCACTATAACTCCTTTGGTGTTATCAACCCAATTACATTTAAAGAGCGGAATTTTGAAATCTATGTAGTCAAACACCCAAATGTCTTCAATGACACCGTAATATGACATTTTAGCTTCACGTGGACTCTTATCCTTTGCACTTGCAAAGTACATAGTCGACGCTTGAAGAGTGACCCCACTATTTTGGACGACACTCTTATCATCTTGGCACTTTGTGTAATATGTGAATCCATTAATGTCAAACCCTTCATAAGACATAACATTCGGTTTTGGTTTAAAGGCGAGGCATTTGATAGTTTCTGGAATATCATTTGGTGTTTGAGATAGTTGATGTAAGACTTTATCTTCAAACCACTTAGTAAAAGTCTTATTATGCTCTCTAGCAAGCCACATTGAACTTGCTCGAGGATGTTGTCTCTTTATGAAATTGGTATGTTCCTCGATATAAACACTCACTTCGTCCATATTGTGTAAAATATACATGTGAGCTTGTTCCAACTGCTCACGGATGATTACTTTCACCTGTGATCCCAAAATTCCTTTGCCCTCCTCAATATTCTTGTCATTATCAGGAGTGTCATTACCACTGAGAAATTCATTACAAAAATCCATAACCTCTCTCGCCACATAACCTTCAATAATACTCCCTTCAGGCCGATAACGGTTTCAAACATCACCTTTAAAAACGCTCATGTATCGTTCAAAGGGATACATCCAATGCAAGAAAACTGGTCCCAACATTTTCACTTCCCTAGTCAAGTGGACAACAAGATGTACCATGATATCAAAGAATGAAGGAGGGAAATACATCTCAAGATGACATAGGGTAACAACCACTTCTCTTTGCAAATTATCGAGAGTATCAGGGTCAATAACTTTGCTGCATAGACTGTTGAAAAAGAAACAAAGTCTGGTAATTGCAAACCTTACATGCTTCGGCAATATAGATCGAATTGCCACGGGCAATATTTGTTGCATTAGAGTGTGACAATCATGAGATTTAAGACCTATCAACTTCAGATCTTTCATTGATACCAATCTACGGATGTTGGATGAGTAACCATGTGGCACCTTAACATTTACCAAGCATTCACAAAAAGTTTTCTTCTCCTTTCTAGACAACGTGTAACAAGCGGGAAGTAAGTATGTTCTTTTATTACCCATTTCACATAATTCTATTAATTCTGACCTTATTCCCATTTCACATAGGTCCAGTCTAGATTTTATCCCATCTTTAGTCTTACCTGGTATATTTAACAGAGTACCAATGATGTTATCACAGACATTTTTCTCAACGTGCATTACATCGATACAATGCCTGACTGTCAAAGAACTCCAATAAGGAAGATCCCAAAATATTGACTTCTTCTTGAATGAAGAATTGTCACTCCGTGTGGCCATACTACATTGTGATTTCTTACCAAATTCATTGACAATGTCTTTTACTCTTGCATAAACAACATCCCCTGGTATAGGTTTAGGTGCACTCCGTTCATCATTCCATCCATTGAATGTTTTGCGCTTCCTACGATACAGATGGAATTTTGAAAGAAACCTTCGATGACCAAGATATACAGTCTTGTCGCCATGTTTTAGTCTTATTGAATCAGTGTTTTCTTCACGTATAGGACACGCTTTAGCTCCTTTGACACTATATCCAGACAAATTCCCATATGCTGGAAAGTCATTAACAGTGCAAAACAACATAGCGTGCAAACGAAATGTCTCTCTTGCTGAAGCATCATAGATCATCACACCTTCAGCCCAAAGTTTCTTTAAGTCATCAATCAAAGGTTCAAGATAAACATCGATATCATTTCTGGGTTGTTTAGGGCCCGATATCAACAACGACAACATAACGTACTTATTTTTCATACACATCCAGGGAGGAAGATTGTATATAACAAGCATGACTGGCCAAGTGCTATGTTGGCTGCTCAATGTCCCGTACGGATTCATCCCATCTGTACAAAGCCCAAGTCTTAGATTCCTATCTTCTTCACCAAATTTGGGGTACAATAGATCAATCTTCTTCCACTGTGGGGAATCAGACGTATGTCGTAGGATCCCATCATTATTTTTCTTAACATCTGCATGCCACCTCAAATTCTTCGCATCTTTCGGATTTGCAAACAAGCGTTGAAACCGTGATATTATAGGTAGATACCACAACACCTTGGCAGGAGAACCAGTTTTGGACTCCCCCGAAGTCGTCAATTTATACCTTGACACACCACATTTTGGACAATCTTTCAAATCTACATAGTCCTTTTGAAATAATACACAATCATTCGGGCATGCGTGTATCTTCTTGGCCTCCATTCCCATTGGGCACAACATTTTCTTTACCTGGTATGTTGAGATTGGCAGCTCGTTTCCTTCAGGAAGCATTTCTTTCAACAAAGTCAACAATGAAGTGAAGCTTTTGTCGCTCCATGTATTGTTAGCTTTCAACTTATACAATCTCAACACAGCGCTAAGCTTCGTAAACTTAGCACAGTCTGTGTATAACGGTATCTCAGCATCATGCACAATGTTTCTAAAGATAGGAGGTGGATCAGTGTGCTCTACCCTACAACTATGCAGCATCGCATCAACGATGTCTACTGGAACTGGTTCATTCACATCTACGTCATCGGAGGCAATTTCTTCTTCCACCCAAGCACTGCTATCGACATCTACTGGTTTCGAGTTTGAAATCTCTCCATGCCAGTGCCATTCTGTATAGCCTTGTACAATCCCGTTGCACATGACATGACTTTTGATTTACTCACCAGTGTTGACTTTCAAGTTGTTACCGCAATGCCTACATGGACAGTAGAACCTATCTGTAGGTTTTTTCCTATGTTCCTCGGCAAATCTAATAAACTGATCAAGACCGGATATAAACTCTGGGGTGCAATGATTACGAATGGACATCCATGATCTATCCATTCTATGATCAGAGAAAACAAGTATATATTAGGAAACAAGTATATATTAGGAAAAGATTAGGGTATACACTTACATCCTAAGTGTATAATGTGATGTCATTCTTATATATAATAAATGTGTACCACCTATCCCATCCTTGAACACCTAATCTCACTAATATGTGTATAATGTGTATTGGGTTTTCAAGAAAATTTCGACAACATTTCCCCGCTGTTCTCTAAGTACATATGTACTTAGAGAACAAATGGGGAAATGCTACCGAAATTTTCTCAAAAACCCAATACACATTATACACTTACATCCTAAGTGAGATTAGGTGTTCAAGAACAGTCCCAAACCGGGGACTATCCAAGATTTAATCCTAATGAGTCAATCTTGGACGGGTTTCTAGGCCAACAAACACAATAATAGATATCTACAATGAAGCCGGACTCCATACAAACAGTATATAATTTAGTGATTGTTCATTCTAATTTATACCAATGTACAAGTAATATAAAGAACAATGATTGTTCACTTTCTAGGCCAACAAACACATGTGATGTCATTCTTATATATAATAAATGTGTACCACCTATCCCATCCTTGAACACCTAATCTCACTAGTAAGTGTATAATGTGTATTGGGTTTTCGAGAAAATTTCGGCAGCATTTCCCCGCTGTTCTCTAAGTACATATGTACTTAGAGAACAAATGGGGAAATGCTACCGAAATTTTCTCGAAAACCCAATACACATTATACACTTACATCCTAAGTGAGATTAGGTGTTCAAGAACAGTCCCAAACTGGGGACTATCCAAGATTTACTCCTAATGAGTCAATCTTGGACGGGTTTCTAGGCCAACAAACACAATAATAGATATCTACAATGAAGCCGGACTCCATACAAACAATATATAATTTAGTGATTGTTCATTCTAATTTATACCAATGTACAAGTAATATAAAGAACAATGATTGTTCACTTTCTAGGCCAACAAACACATGTGATGTCATTCTTATATATAATAAATGTGTACCACCTATCCCATCCTTGAACACCTAATCTCACTAGTAAGTGTATAATGTGTATTGGGTTTTTGAGAAAATTTCGGCAGCATTTCCCCACTGTTCTCTAAGTACATATGTACTTAGAGAACAAACAGGGAAATGCTGCCGAAATTTTTTCGAAAACCCAATACACATTATACACTTACATCCTAAGTGAGATTAGGTGTTCAAGAACAGTCCCAAACCGGGGACTATCCAAGATTTACTCCTAATGAGTCAATCTTGGACGGGTTTCTAGGCCAACAAACACAATAATAGATATCTACAATGAAGCCGGACTCCATACAAACAGTATATAATTTAATGATTGTTCATTCTAATTTATACCAATGTACAAGTAATATAAAGAACAATGATTGTTCACTTTCTAGGCCAACAAACACATGTGATGTCATTCTTATATATAATAAATGTGTACCACCTATCCCATCCTTGAACATCTAATCTCACTAGTAAGTGTATAATGTGTATTGGGTTTTCAAGAAAATTTCGGTAGCATTTCCCCGATGTTCTCTAAGTACATATGTACTTAGAGAACAAATGGGGAAATGCTACCAAAATTTTCTCGAAAACCCAATACACATTATACACTTACATCCTAAGTGAGATTAGGTGTTCAAGAACAGTCCCAAACTGGGGACTATCCAAGATTTACTCCTAATGAGTCAATCTTGGACGGGTTTCTAGGCCAACAAACACAATAATAGATATGTACATGTTAGGGTTTCATCACAATTGATGTTAGGGTTTCATCAATGTTAGTGTTTAATCAAATCAAATTAGGATGCTAGAATGGACAAGTTTAAATCAAATTAGGGTTTAAATCAAATCAAACATGGCCGTGGCTGTGTTGGACTACCACGGCCGTGCTGCCCAGCACGGCCGTGGTAGGCCATTCTTCTCAGTTCTCAGTGAAAGAAGTAGAACACTAACTAGCAGCAAGCAGAGCAGAGCAGCGGGCGGAAAGCAAGAAGGTGCTACGGCTAATACCTTGTGAGCAGCGGAGGCAAGCAAGAAGACAACGCCGCAGTAGGGCGTGAGCAGGGAGGAAGGAGCGGGCGGCGGCGGAACAAGGAGAAAGGCGGAGGCGGCGACGCAGAGCAGCAGGGATCGTCGGCGGCGAGGGAGAAGCAGCAGGCAGGCGGCGATTTTGGGAGAGCGGCGTAGAGCAGCGCACATGCAGGAGAATCGATGAAACAGGAAGAAAGGGGGAAGAGTCGGGTGATCGGGCCTCTATTAAGTTGGTCAACGGCGTCGGTTATCTAGGACAACCGACGCCTATTATCTTCAGCGTCGGTTGATCGTAATAACCGACGTCCAATTAGACAATCTTTACCCCAAATTAATTGGCGGGAACTATTATCAGCGTCGGTTATCCAAGGATAACCGACACCGAAAGTGGAATTTTTCATGCAAAATTTCATTTCACATAGGCGTCGGTGAATTGTTAAACAACCGACGCTGTATGTGACCCAGATTTTTTTCTCTCGAAAATTGGATTTCGCGGGCGCCTTTAGGCGTCAGTTGGTTACACTCAGCCGACGCTGAATACAAAGCAGTACCCGTGTCTGGCTGGTCTTCGATTATAGACGTCGGTTTGCATAAATAACTGACGCCGAATATTATAGGCGTCGGTTGTCCGAAATAACCGACGCCCAGAAAAGCGACACTGAACGCTATTTCTGTAGTAGTGACATGTCTATGTTTGAACCTGTCATGAAGGAAATTAGTTGAATGGAATTTTTAGAGATCTTTCTCTTCAACAAGATCAAAGCATTGCATTCTATGATTGTATGATTTTCGTAGATTTGGAAAATTGTCAATTGCATATTTACATGGTGGCTCCATTGTTGGTTAAAAGTCCACATTACAACACTATTGACTTTGACAATGATAGAGGTAGGTACATGGATTTTATTGAACTTGTCAATGAAGGAATCTATTTGAAAGGACATTTAAGTGATCTTGGTCTTCAAAAAGATCAAGATATTGCATTATACAATAATATTATTCTCATAAATATGGCAATGATCAATTGAATCTTTATTTTGGTGGCCCATTATCATTCGAAAGTCCTTATTGCAACACTATTAACATTTTCAACTACAAAGATTAAACATGGCTTGGACGAAACCTATCAATATAGAAATATGGTTGAAACGAAGTTTTGGTGATCGTGGCCTTCAACAAGATCATGTTATTACACTCCATGACAGTAAGATTTCCATAGGTTTGGAAAATGATACTGTGGTATATCCATTTTCAATTGAAAGTTCATGTTACAACAATATTAACTTTGTCAACTTAGAGGAAAGTATATGGCTTTAACTTAATGTGTCAATCAAGGAATCAGGTTGAAAGGACTTTTTGGTGATCTTGGTCTTCAACATGATCAAGAGATTGAATTCTATGATAATCTAATTGCCATAAATTTGGAAAGTTAACAATTGAATGTTTACTATTGGTGGCTCCATCACCAGCATAAATTCCACATTGCCAAACTATTGACTTTTTCATACACAGAGGCAAGTACATAGATTTGACTTAACCTATTAGTCTGGTCGAAAGGACTTTCAAGTGATCTTGCTCTTCAACAAAATCAAGATATTGCATTTTATGATAGTATGATTGGCATAGATTTGACATGATCAACTACATCTTTACTTATGGTAGCTCCATTTTTAGGTTAAAATTCATGTTACAACACTATTATCTTTATTCAACTATAGAGGCAAGTACATCTTTGACTGAACTTGTCAACGAACAAATATGGTTAAAAGGACTTTCAGTGATCTTGGTCATCAACAAGATTAAGATAGTGCATTCTTTGATGAATTATTGCCATAATATGGACAATGATCAACTACATCTTTACTTCTCGTGCCTTCATTATCAGTTGAAAGTCCATATTACAATAATAATTACTTTGTCTACTACATAGGTGAGTACATGGCTTTGAATGAATCTATCAATGAAGGGATCTAGTTGAAAGATCCTTTGAGTGATCTTAGTCTGCAACTAGATTATGTTCTTGCATTCAATAATTGATTTCCGTATATTTGAAAAATGATCAATTGCATCTTTACTCTTGGTAGATCCTTTGTTAGTTGAAGTCCACATTACAACATTATTGATTTTTCCAATAGTACAGGCAGGTACATGCCTTTGACTAAACTTGTAACAATGACGGAATCTCGTTGAAAGGATTTTCTTGGTGATCTTGGCCTTTAAAAAGATCTAGGTATTGTTGCATTATGTAATAATATGATTGTAATAGATATTGAAAATATCAACAACATCTTTACTTTTGGTGGCTCCATTATCAGTTGAAATTCCACAACAAGACACTATCAACTCTTTCAACTATAGAGGATAATACATGGCTTTGAATGAAACCACCAACAAAAGAATCTAGTTGAAAGGATTTTTTATTATCTTTGTCTTCAATAAAATCAAGATATTGTATTATATAATAGTATGATTGCCATAAATATTGCAAGATGATCAATTTCATCTTTACTTTTGGTGGCTCCAGTGTTAGTTGAAAGTTCACATTTCAAAACTATTGACTTCTTAAAATATAGAGTCCAATATATATATGAATGAACCTATCAATGAAGGAGTTTGTTTAAAAGGACTTTTAGGTTATATTGGTCTTCTATAAGATCAAGATATTTCATTTTATAATAGTATGGTTTCCATATATATGGAAAATGATCGATTTCATATTTACTTTTGTGGCTCCAAGGTCAGTTGGATGTTCAGATTAAAAACTAATTATTTTCAAATACACATGAAAGTGAGTGTATGTAACTAAATTTATCAATGAAGGAATTAGATTGAAAGGAGTTTTTTGGTGATCCTGGTCTTGCATAGATCAAGCTATGGCATTCTATAAATAGTATAATTGTCAAAGAGTTGGCATATGATCAATTGCATCACTTTTGATGGTTACATTCTCAATTGAAAGTCCACAATACAACACTATTGACCTTGTCAAGTACAAGTTTGAGTATATATATTTTGACTGACGCTATAAATAATAAAATATAGTTGAAACTTCTTGATGATCTTAGTCTTCAATAAGATCAAGTTTTTGCATTCTACGATAGTATGATTGCCATATATTTGGCAAATGATCAAGTACATCATGAAAAAAGTAAGCACATTGATGTCAAATACCACTTTATCAGGATAAGAAACATGATCAAGGAGAAAAAGATTAGAAATCACGTATATTCCTATCAGTAGGTTTACAAGGGAGCTTCTAGGAGCAAGTTTAGATATTGTTTGAATTTTCTTCTATAGTTGATAGCTAGCAGAATCTCCACTTATGGTGCACTTGGCGGTGGAAGAAGTTGCATCTAATTCTTCATCCTAATATTCATGGATATTTTGGTATTTGTTTAGTAGAGTAGGATGAGTCTCAATATGAGTTTGACTTATTGGGGCCTATACAAAAGACCAACCAGTTTATATATTGTATGGTGGTTATCCATCGTATTTATCCATCTAATAACCCTAGTATGGTCTAGTGGATAAATTTCCACAGTCATTGGAGTAATTTGTTTTGGTGAACCACTTAAATATTGTGCTCTTATGGTGTGTATTTCTCATGTTCAATAGAGTTTGGGGTGTAAAGTAGCCATTTTGGGTGAACCACATGAGTTTTGTGTTTTTGTGGTGTATGTTTGTGGTGTTTACTCAAATTTGATGTTTGTGCAGCTTTGATAACAAAAAGTTCGTCTCTATCTATAACTAGAGGTGAATTACACCCTGTAATGTGAAAGGTAGTATTTTGATTTCGTTTTGATTCAGGGATGACAATGAATATGATCACTTTAGCACGCAAGACATTGGGGGCATGTAGCGGATGGAAGACGCTAGACACCGCAGATGCTCATAACCACCCAGCCAAACTATGTTTCTCCCACCTGTAACTGGTCCCACCCCCTACCTCCCTTCCTCCTTTCTACCTACACCACTTCCCCACCACATAATCTTTTGCCGCATTTTTTGTTTTCATATCTTTCTTTGGGAGAGAATAAAGCAAAGAGGGGGTAAGTGAGGAGAGAAAGGAGGAAAGTGAGAGAGAAAGGAGAGAAGTAATAAGGGAATAGGAGGGAAGTAATGTTAATAGGAGGAGAGGATAATGAATAAGAGGGAAGTAATAAATCATTAGAGGAGGGTAAATATGAAGAAGAGGGAAATAACAAGAGCAAGGAAATAATGAATATGAGAGAAGTAACCAAGAAGAGGGAAGTAATGAAAGAAAAAGTAAATGGGTATACGAACCAAAATAGGATGATACACACCCATTGAAGGAGTTACATGTGCCTATCACACACATTATGTAATGGCACCCAACTATGTTAATAAGAACCAATAAAAGGAGTTACACACCCATAAATAGTTATAAGCACCCAAAGTTGAGGTTAGCATGGTCACTTAAATGACGATATGCGCCCATAAATGGGTGTACATTCCCAAACATGTTGATGCGCGCACATAAAAAGGAGTTACATGTGCTCATAAAAGTCTTTATACGTACATATGAATTATGTATTGATGCCCAATTAGGTGGTATATGCACCCAAACATTGTACATAGGCACCCATTAATGTCCATCGATGTGCAAAATGGGTATATACACACCAATAAATGGGTATGTGCACTTATTTTATGTGTATGTGTGGTTATTTATGTTAAATTTATACCTATTATTGACAAATACGTACATAGACATTGTTCATACTTGCCCACAAATGCCCAATGATGTGTAAAATGGATATATACATGCCTGTAAATTGGTATACATGTCTTATGTGAATGTGTGCCTATTTATGTTGAATTTACGCCTATTAATGGTGACTATGTGTCTACTAATGGTGAACACATATTAGCGCATAATCATCATTTTTGGGCACTATTAGACATTTCTAGGAGCATATTTTGCCATTTTTGGGTGTTTTTACCCATATGTAGGGGAATGAGTAATGAGAAAAGGGGGAGAGGAAGAAAGTAGTGAGGAAAAAGGATGTAAGTAACGAGAGGAGGGGAGATGAGGGAAGTAACAAAATAATGGGGAAAAGAGGGAAGTAATGAAGAAAGAGGAGGGAAGTATGACAAAAGAAGAGAGAAGTAGTGAAGAATGATGAAGCAAGTATGAAGAGATAGGATCAAGTAATAAGTATGGCATTTCACTATTTTATGGGCACATATTCATCATTGTTAGTGCTTTTAGCCATTTTTATGTGCCATATTTCACCGCTTTTACCCATTTTTTGGCGCATTTCCTAAGTAATAGATGGTTATACGTAAAAAATAGGCACACATATTCATCAATAATAGATTAACTTATGGGCATGTATTCTTCATCATTCTTGGGTATTGAAGTCATTTGTAGGCACATATTCAATAAAAAGAGGTGCACATATTCATCACCGCCTCCTCTCTTCTTTTTGTTTCCCTCATCTCTTTCCTTTTTTTATTTGTGAATTAATGTGTTAGTGAGAATACAAGTATTATCTCCGATTTTCAATACTCTTTTCAATACTTTGTATGTCATTTTTTCTCAAAAGTATATCAACAATAATCTTGTTGGAATATATTTCTTACTAGGAATATAATGTATTTTATTTCATCAAAGAATTCATCACACTGTAAAACTTATAAAATCACTTTGTCTCCATGTACCACCTAATGATACTCATCTTTATATTTCATGTACAACAACAGTCTAGTTGAAACACATTTTTGTAAGGAATCTAATAATTTTTGTTTAATCAAAACATTATCACAGATTAAAAATTATAAGAAAAATATATTTTAGTCTCATTGTATCACCTTCATCTATCACTCAATAAATGACCCGCAATGTCACCCCTCAAAACTATGTTTCTCCCCTACCTACCCATAAAAATATCAAGCCTCAACATGTAAGACGCACATCATGGGTTGTCGTGCGTGATCTGATCATTTTTGTTGTTTATTTGTTTGTTGTGCAGGCTTCACTTTTTCAGTAGAAGACAATTAATAAGGTGACCTTTGTATGAAATGGTTTAGTACCCTTGTTTGGGATAGGGTTATATCAAATGAAGGGTTATCTTTTTTCCACCACGTAGGTGTCAATCCAGACCAATTTAGTCGTGATCCAGTTCTATGTTGTTTGGTAAAAATTGGACTAACAGTTCCATTCACGATTTCGGGATCCAAATATTTTGACCAACAAAATCTTACTTTTAGAGAACTACATATCCTAATTCAGATTTAGCATTGTCTTATATACTATTTTGTTTATTTGCTACACTAAGAAAGAGACCAATCCAAGTTGGGTGAAATATAAACTAAAATTAACCCAACCCTGTTATCATGTTCTAATATCGGATTTAGGGTTCTCTATTTGGGATAGGATCTGATTCGTACTACGGCTTGTCTTTTTTCCACATAGGCATAGATTCTACAATCTCAATCGAGATCAAATTCGGTGTCGTTTGGTAAAGCAAGACTAACTTTTCCATTTTAGATTCAATAATCCAAATATGTAGACCAACTCAATCATGTTGATGCAAGATTACAAATATTTAGTGCGGGTTTAACTCTGTCTTATATACAATTTTATTTCATTTGCAACACGACAATGAGATTAGTCCAACCTAGATGCCAACTAAGTTGCCCAATAACACAAGATTAGACACCAGGTCAAATAAATCCTATCATTCTAATCCTAAACAACTTTTGATCTGAATCAAGTCCTAATCTAGTCCCAAACAAGTGTGTGCTGACAGGGGTGTCTTACCGTGTGTATAACGTGTCTATATACCTATAATAAAAGGGAGTCAGCTGGCTGCTGTCGAGCTGCTTCAGCTGCTCCCTTTTTTAAATGTTATTATATTGAATTTATTGTGTACTTTCCATTGGACTGAATGCTTTTCGAAAAACCCATGTCTCTGCTTACTAGCTCATCGCAGCTGCCTACTTGGTAGCCTAGACTTTACCTCTCCTTATAGTCAAGTTAATCTACAAAATACACCCGTCAGGTTTCTTTTGATAGGCTTCACTTTTAAAGTAAAATCTATATTTAAATCTATGTTATGCTCATCAAAATGTCTCTCAATTTGTTTTGCGTTGGTAAAAAACAATTACTGCATAGAAGGCTTTATGTAACAGCAAAGCATATGCGTTGTGAAAAAATCAATTCACTATTTTTTAGGCTTATCTTGATGTGGAAATTCAAATAGGGTGTATGTATTTGTTTTCCTCATCGTACATGTATGTTTATCTATTTTAGTATATTTCTGTTGAGTCATATTTATCCAAGAAATACACCCGCCAGGTTGCTTTGGATAGGCTTGACTTCTATAATAAAAATCTATATTTAAATTTTAGGTTTGTTTTGCACCCGTAAAAACGTTATTATTGAAATAAGGCTTTATGTTATAGAAAAATTTATGTGTTGTAGAAAAGTTAATTCACTATTTTTTCAGACTGATCTTAATTAGGAAATTCGTTTAGTTTTTCTATATTTTCTATTCTCATCATGGAAGTAGATATGATATGTATGTGACTAAACAATACATTTATGTACTTCAATAATTGTATGTGTGATTGATATGCTAAGTTTATTTGTATACTTACTCTAAAGTGATTTCAAACATTACATCTTTTCGGTTATAGGGAGTCAAATGATAATTAATTGAGTTATTACTTTTCATGGGCTGTGTTAATTACTCAAATATGAATTATATTTGATTGTCAACAAGAATGTACTAGTTAATGAAGCACATGTAAAGTTTCGTGTTGGAAGTAGTCTGCAAAGAATTAATCGAGTCGTTCCCTTTTGACGAGTTATATGTAAATTATTGTGAGTACTAATTATATATTTACCATTATATATTTCTGTTGTCGTTGGAAACATGTCAAAAAATGGTGACACGTGTAATTTTGATAATGACTTGATATAAATTAGAGGAAGTCAGTTGGTAGCTTATCAAGTTGTTCTCTGAAAAATACACTTAACGGGTGTTAAAGTAATTCAATTAGTAAGAGATAATTATTTTGACCATCACATGCTTTATGTTAGAGGGAGTCAAATAGAAGTTAATTGAGTTCTTCCTTTTAGTAGATTGTGTATAAGTTATATATATAGTAATTATAATAATATTTTAATTGTCAATAAGAACATATCGACCAATGAAGTGCATGTAAAACTTCATTCTCTATTGAGTCATTCTTTCTTAACGAGTTACATAGAAATTATTGTGAGTACCAATTATATATTCATCATTAATTTTTGGTGATAACACACAATGAAATGGAGTTAGCAGTAATTAATTGAGTTATTTTGGAGACAATTTTAGGTCTCTGCTTGCTAGCTCATCGCACCTGCCTACTTGGTAGCTTGACTTTACCTCTCCTTTGAGTCAAGTTAATCCACGAAATACACCTGTTAGGTTGCTTTTGATAGGCTTCACTTTTAAAGTAAAAATCTATAGTTAAATCTATGTTATGCTCATCGAAATGTCTCTCAATCTATTTTGCACTGATAAAAAAGCCATTAGTACATAGAAGGCTTTATGTGATAGCAAAGCATGTATGTTGCGAAAAATTTAATTCACTATTTTTTAGACTGATCTTAATATGGAAATTCAAATAGGGTATCTGTATTTGCTGTTCTCATCGTATAGGTATGTTTATCTAGTTTAGTACATTTCCATTGAGTCATGTTTATCAAAGAAATACACCCGCTAGGTTGCTTTGGATAGGCTTGATTTCTATAATAAAAAGTTGTATTTAAATCTCAGGTTTGTTTTGTGCCCATAAAAAAGTCATTATTGAAATAAGGCTTTATGTAATAGTAAAATTTATGTGTTGTGGAAAAGTTAATTCACTTTTTTCAGACTGATCTTGATTAGGAAATTTGATTAGTCGGCCTGTTTTTCTATTCTTATCATGTGTCTCAATAATACAATTATGCACTTCAACAATTGCATGTGTGGTCGATAGGCTAAGTTTGTTTGTATACTTACGGTAAAGTGATTTCAAACATTACATATTTTTGGTTAGAGGGAGTCAAATGATAATCAATTGAGTTATTGTTTTTATTGGGCTGTGTTAATTATTTGAATATGAATTATATATTGGTTGTCAACAAGAATATACTGGCTTATGAAGCACATGTAAAGTTTTGTGGTGGAAGTAGTTTGTAGAGAATTTATTGAGTCGTCCTCTTTTGATGAGTTATATGTAAATTATTGTGAGTACTAATTATATATTTACCATTGTATATTTTTGTCAGCGTTGGAAGTATGTCAAAAAATGGCGACACATGTAATTTTGATAATGACTTGATATAAATTAGAGGATGTCAGTTGGTAGGTTATCGAGTTGTTATCTAAAAAATACACTTAATGGGTGTAAAGTAATTCAATTAGTAAGACATAATTATTTTGATCATCACACGCTTTAGGCTAGAGGGAGTCAAATAGCAGTTAATTGAGTTCTTCTTTTTATGGGTTGTGTATAAATTATATATATAATAATTATAATGATATTTTAATTGTCAATAAGAACATACTGACTAATGAAGTGCATGTAAAACTTCATTCTCTAATGAGTCATTCTCTTTTAATGAGTTATACAGAAATTATTGTGAGTACTAATTATATATTTACCATTATATACTTTTACCGTCAATGTATGCATGTCAAAGAAAGATGACACCCGTAATTTTTATAATAACGTGATACAAAGTGAAAAGAGTATGTTGGCATGTGATCAAGTAGTTTTCCTTTAACAACAATCTGAATGTTGAAGCTGAGTTAATTGACAGTCAATCACGTTACTATTTTTGTGCGATTAATGTAAACTACTGTGAGTAGTATTTATATATTAATCATCAATATGTAGTTTAAAAAGGAGAACACATACATTTTTAGAGATAACACACAGTGAAATGAGAGTTAGCTGTAATTGATTGAGTTGTTTTGTCAAAAAAGATTTATGTATAGATTTTGTGTTTATGTCAGTGTAGAATATCATACATGATGCATTTAATGGTCGCATATTAGATTATATTAATTGGAAAACATGTGCTTAGCACGTGTACTCCTGCTAGTACAAAATAGAAATGCCTATAGAAGAAGAAAATTCGAACTAAAATGTTACACGCAGTACGCGACGTGCGTATAGGATGCGTACCTATCTGTTTCTCCGGGATTTGATGCGGGAAGGTAATTCAATTATGTGAAATTATTTATACAACACCCCATCCACAAAAACTCACACCCGTACCTCGAGAATATGCACATGACACAATTAGCATTGTGTGAAAAATATGTCATTATTGCTTTGTGATAGGAGAGATATATAATAGCTAGTGTTAGTGGATGGAGAGAGTGCATTGGAAAAAAAATGAAGACAGTGGAAGGAGAGAGAGACTGTAATTAATAGACACAAGGTGGCAGTGGATGGAGAGAGATGGAGTATTAAATATAAGAGATGGAGTATTAAATACAAGAGATGGATGGAGAGATATATAGAGAGAGTGTGTCACCGAATAATTTCTACAGATACTATTAACATTTACACTAATAAAGTAAGTATTGTAATACATATTAATGAGCATTGTTTAATTTTAAAATATGTATAGTATTTATAGTACTTGTAAAAAGTAATATTTATTTCAAAAATGCTCACTGTAGTATGTATAAATACAAAACTGCATAAATATTATATTATATATATATATATATATATATATATATATATAACTATAAAACATAGTGTACACAATTATATATATAGTACTGTTTAGTAATTATATTGGTACAATTTTGATTTAGAATCGGTACTTTTCTTAATGATTTTGATCACTAATAACAATTCTTTGTATAGTTTTTATCCTCTTAGTCGTTTCGAAACTCTTCAACTGCTGGCACTGTGCTAGTATTTTCTTTATACAGTACCAGACGGCTGGGTGTAAGTCTTGGTAGAAGAGGTGTGTTATATATCTTTACTCTTCAATTATTGTGAAGAAGACAGCGGGAGCTGGACGACGTTGGTACGGATGTGGTACGTAACGTCGAGAGGCATGTGGGACTATGAAGCTCGTTGTGTCCAGACAACGCAGAAAGAAAACGAAGTGAACGCATTCGGGCATCTGGGCAGGTACACCTATGTGGCTATATCTGTGACCTCTCGTCTCGTTACAAACGGTTGAGAATGTAAATCCGGAACCAACGAAGCAAAATCAAGGATCAAACTCAAGATAAACGATAAACGATTAAAGACGTTTAGTCAGTGTCCGTCCGATGTGATACGCCAATGGCAGCACCATCAATAAAACAAAAGTGTCCGAGAAACCTTAAGGGAAAGAAAGAAAGCGATCCATGTGTGGACTAGAGAGGTAATGCAGCCAAAAGAGTTAGTGGATCTGAACTAAAACACCTGTATTGAGGAAGCATCTAGGCATCTCCAACTCCGTTCGAATATTCTATCTAGTTTGGAAACGATAGGAAGGCAAAAGAGATCTGTTGTAGGGACCAGATTTGGGAATTTTTTTGTCCCTTTATTTGCTATAGAACAAAATAAATGAGGGAAGTTAATTACTTCTTCCTCTATTGTGTTCTATAGCAAGTAAATGGACAAAAACTCTCAAAACTGATCTCAAATCTGGTCCAAGTATCATGTTCCAAGATAAAAAACTCTACTATCGAATGCAAAGCATGAACCACAGAATGTGACAGCTGATTCACACAATTCATTCAACACCAAATTGAATTAAGGAAAATGATACGCAAAACACAAAAGGGATCAGAAATGAGAACCATTTTGAAATTATATGTGCATAACAACAAAAATGGAGGAAGAAAGTAACAATTTTCCTCCTCCATTTTGTTGTTATGCACACATAATACTCAAAAGATTTTTATTTCTGGTATCATTTTTGCTATGTATAACAAATTTCTTGAATTAATCGGACAAGAAATGTTGTACACGCACTTCAAATGAATCATGCACCATGCACACAAGTTTAGAGGCTTCTTTTAATTTTGGGACGTAGACCTCATGTAAAAATGGGAAGAAGATGACTTTGCTATAAGTAAGTTGAGACTAGTGCAGCATTTAGCAAAACCGTTTGATGTGATCAGATTGATTACCGTAAGATTTTATCTGGTGAAGCAAAATAGGACTCCGGTGGATTTTCTTATATCTAAAAATTAATACAAACACAGAGCAACCGATAGTCTTGTATTTAGTGGTAGCGATTACTATAGACTACAAGTTGCATTTGTATGCCCAACTACTGCATGGGAAATTATTTCCCTTTTACCAAACGAAGCAAATAGATGGTAAAATCATGAAGACATACTCCTCTTCTCAAATTCACCCGGGGAATTAAACAAGATATTAAAGACAGATATATATTATAAATCACAAAATACATGATTTTTTAAATTACATCGCGATGAAAGGCATAGGAGCAACAAGTAGCACCACCAGTCCATTCTAATTGACAAAACCAATCTCCCAAAATTGCACAAAATCATAATGTTACTATGCAGACGTTTTCAAACTCTCTTAAAAAGTTCCACATCTTCTACTATTAAGAATCTATAAGTATCAAACTTCAATGCTATAAAGAGTTATTAATTTCTCATGCTGTACCACTTTAGTTAATTTAGATACAATTTTGAGAGCAGTATGTTCCACATTACAAGCTTCGTCGCTCATGACCGCCCGTGGAAAAATTTCTTTTTCATCCACATACCCATTCTTCCCTTCATACTATTTGAAAATCAATAAATCATTTGATCTACGTGCCAAAGTCACGCTTGTGGGCAAGCCAAAAAATTCATAGATGCATCTTCCTTATAAAAATTGCATGCATGTCTTGCTTACATAATAGAGAAATATCTCTAACAAGATCATATGTATATTTAAAGTTTATAATCTTCCTATATTGAGTTGTAGGCTCCCCAAAAGTGTCCAAACACACATCATGGTAATTTGGACATGTCTTCTTAACTAGATATGAATTAATCATAAGAGTAAACATGAGGGTAGTACGCTACCTCCACGAGTGACATATACATGTCTAGATAATTAATAACAATAGTTAGAAGAGATTTTGATCATAGCCAATCTGTAGACATCCAAAAACTACTTTTTGAATGAAAGTCATTTCAATGATAACTTCAAATTCACAATAATTTTGTCAAAATAAGAACCCATCATATCTTATTAGTTTTTGGAGAGCGATGTAATTTTAAACCAAACAACTAAGGTTAAAAATCAAGAGAATGACATGCATATAATATAAATCAGAATAAAAATAATAGTACATATCACCTCCTCACAACATATAATCCTAAAGCGCCTGAAATTGATCCCTAGGAGCCCAAAAGTATAAGAAAAAACATATATACGACCTAGAACCGCTGAGTCCATGGGTACAAAAGTCAGCCACTATTGAAGATCCCCGAAGTCTAATAGAGTGCAAATACCAAAAACCCTACTAAAATAAGTGCATTTCCCCCAAGAAATCATCATTTTTGAATAAATCTAGAAAAATTCCCTAGAGTTTTACGAATCTTAAATAACCCCCTCCTGCTATCCCCACCTTCATCCACATGTGTGGACACCTTCTTTCATTCTTTTTTCATCTAATAACCCAATTGTCAATCCACTTCTTTTCCTTTTGTTAACTCATTTTAAGTTTTATTTTATGTTTTCGATAAAAAAACTATACATCATTATTAGTGATATAAAATTAAAGATGACAAGATTTTGAGTTAAAGATGGTTTCTGATCTAAAAAGGCAAATTGTACTAATAGTGAGACCTCTAAGAGACCTTCATCCAAATTTTATGTACTCAATCAAAACCCAAATCTGATTTTTTAATTTATAACTCTAGACCAACGAACCTAGATTTTAGTCATCTTGTTGTAGTTAATATTTACTACATTTTTTTGCAAAATTAGAGTCTAGAAGACAATTCAATAAATATTGTAGTTTTCATAACTTAGGTTTTGGCTAACCTAATCGGGATTTCAGATCCACATGGATTTATCCACATCCTAATAAAAGATAATTGTAAACGCTAAAAGTTGGAATAAAATTTGACCCAAATTTTGATCAATTTCTCTAAAGGATTTGCATTCACATTTGAAATTTTAGCAAAATAATAATACCAACATATGAATTCTAGTTTTCAACAAATAAAAAATGATAATACTCCTCCATCTTGTTATGTTTTGTTCTAGTTCACAAAGAGGAGGAATAGAAACATGATTCCTTTCATAGAACTACTATATAAAGTGGTGGATCAAAGAAAGTAATACATGAAGAAAAATAGTGTCTATCCATTCTACTCTGATGTAAGGTTATTATTATTGTTGGTACGAATATATTTCGAATATTATATAATGATCCATGACACATATGCATGGAGCGGCTAGTGACTTTCATCTACAAGGTAGAATGAATGAATGGCCGATATGGGGGACACATTCATTTGAATTAGAGTACTGATATACAACACACACTTTACACCATCTTTTACACGCCAGCCTCGAAACTCATGGTAGGAATTAAGTCTAGTCATCTCTGCATGGTATTGAGGCACACTAGCACAATGTGAGACAAATATAAGTACCGTGCAAAAAGATGAAGAGCCATCTATATATAAACCATCCCCACACCTATTCTCTCTCACTTTTAACTATGATCTCTCTCACTCCAGACCGTCATGCCGGCCGTTGCTACACCGCCTCCGCTCCCCATCTACCATCGTGAGCAGCATCACGCTCAGCCCGCTACTATGCTGAGGTTGCTCCCCATCTGTCGTCACGCGCCCATGTTGAAGTTGTGCTAAGCCCGCCATCATGCCATGACCATCATTATGCCTAGGCTGCATCTACACACAGTCGTCCCTCACCCACATTGTCGAGCCCAAGAACCCATGTTGGAGCCGCCTACATCCTCATGCTTTTACTATCATCACAACTGCATGACATCATTGTCACAATCGTGCTCAAGCCGCCACATCTGCTCCCACACTGTCGTAACACCCTCACGCGCTCTGCCACACCCACTCCTGTGTTGTCCTCGTGCCTGTGTTGATGTTGTCATCACATCTGCACCACCACCATGGTCACACCACAATCACACCCACAACAAGCCTCATTTAGCCCGCTTTGGCGACCATGCGGCCACGCCGACAACGTCATCTTGCCAACTGAACACTATCATGGGGAGGAAGAGGAGGGACATGGGGTTTAGTTGGCCGCTCATGCCTTTAATGTACATATATCATCATTGTAATGCATATCTTTTGTCATTACGATGTATCAAAAATAGTAACATGTATAACAAAATTATGGAATGTGAGCTCGTATAAGTATTGAAATAATTATATTTTTATCTCTTTATATTATGTATAAAAAGTATAAATGTATGTAAAATGATGAATAGTCATTATAACTTGTAATATATTTTTTAATCATAGAATTTCTCTAAATGTAAGCACTGTTTTGATTTATACTATATATAATGTTTTATATTTTGTGGTCATACCAAGAAGATTAATTAGGATGGAATGTGGAATTACCATCAACAAATGAACAAATGTGACACACATATTTTGATCAAATATGATCAATAACACATAATTTTTTTGTATATATTAAATTAAAGAATGTTTAAAAATGAATGGAAAATAAATTTTAAAATATGATGTACTCTGTTAATTTATTTTGGATCTAGTTGTAAATAGTTTTTGGTACTGTGTTGAACGTGTTTCAGTACAAATTTTGAACTTAGAAGTGAAATGTGTAAGCATATCACTAGACAGTTGAAAAGAGAAATTGGAGGGAAAATAAGAAAATTTTGAATTTGAAATTTGTGTTATAAAATGAAATACAATTGGTTAGTTGGTGGTTTCTGGTGGATGGTTGGGCGGCAATATTGCTTTATTGCAACAACGTATTGCATACAGCCATGCAGCCATACTAGCAGACTTATTGCCAAGAAGTTTGTGTCACACTGTGCTAAGAAAGGCATGTAAGGATGCTAATAGTGGCTTTTTGGTATGGTGTCATTGTGCAAGTCATACATAGCTCTTTTATTTTAAGTCTAGTTGTTGATATATTTTGGTACTACTTTGAATATGATTATGTACTTGGTGTTGTCTTGAATATATTTATGTATTATTTAAATTATAGAATATTATAACACGACCCCATGAAATGATTTTTTAGTATGACATTGTGGTTTTGTGAATTTTTTATTTTTAGGTAAAATGAAATGATGATTTGCTCATATGTACGATGAATAAAAAAATTTACATAAGTATAATAAACAACAAACTTTGTATTATTGTAGTTAATTAAATCAATCTCAAACTGCACACACTGTGCTAGTTTACACTTAATATATTTATTAACGTCTTTTGGCGCTACATTGAGTATACTCAATTGCTCATTCTAGACTTAGTCACAAAATGAGTATAAATTTATACATAGTCGGATTAAATATTATATTCTGCCAAAAAGTGGAGGGAGTTTGAAAAAAAATAATTTGAATATCAAATATGTTGTTTTATGAGTAAAAGAAGTAATTAATGCGACTAGTTGGACTACAATTGCTTTATTGCACCGAATCTTTCATTACAGCGGTTACATGCGTGCAAAATGTTGCATGTAGAATATAAAAAAGTTCATCAAAGAGGTTTGTAATAATAATGCATGGACAACAGGTGGATTATTGTTTTCCTTTCTAGTTACTCGTGTAGCACAATGTGAAAACTGGTTGGATGCGCCTTCCCGAAGTTGGAGTGTGGATGTTGGTGGAACATGTGTGCTGTAAATAATTTTCCTTGAATTAAGTATATCGTGGAACTTCACTGATAGCGTTGAAAGACTTCTAATTAGACTCCAACTTTACTCGTACTTATGGTAATAACATTACTTTTATATTGGATGATTAAAAGAATACGATTGAAGTAAATCAAAATAATTGAGATCACATGGAAAAGTATATCCTTTTTCTAGGAATATCATAAGATCGAAGGCCTAAGCTTTTCGGTAGATTATTCCATAGGTGAAGATCAAGATTATACTATTTGTTTTTCCATCTATTTGGCGTGGCTTGTGCGTTTGTGTCTAAGAACCGGCTACTTGATTGTGCTTTTTCCTTTGCTCTTGTATTGATTTTTGTTTTAATATGAAAATTTGAGCGATATGTTAGAATTCACTGAATATTGGTTATGGCACGAAACTTAGCTTACTCTATCATTGAGCCATGCAATCGAACTTCAAAATTTAGTAAGTTGAGTGACGTGTTGCGGAAATGGTTGTGTGTGTGTGTGTGTGTGTGTGTGTGTGAGAGAGAGAGAGAGAGAGAGAGAGAGAGAGAGAGAGAGAGAGAGAGAGAGAGTTTAGTTGTATGCTGACTGATATCCTAACCATTGTATATGACATTATGTAGCACAAATAAAGAAGAAGTAAAATAGGACACAAGTACTTGAGCAAAACTACCAACACTACAAATTAACGGTATCGTATATAAATTTGAGGGTGAAGTAAATCAAATTACATATGAGGAAGATGAAACCAATGATTCTTTTAAAATAGAAAGGACCTGCATATTTAATCATGTAGGATATCTTCATCTCTCTAACACGAGGAGGACAAGCCACATCTGCCATTGAATATCGCGTTTGTCCGAGACTGTGGCCATTGATTCTCAAGTGCATCAGACCACAGAGACCATGGAAAATAAACAAACGGTCTTTGTGAGTCGGAATCATCTACAAGAAATGAACTAGTAAGCCAAATATATTTATTGTAAAAATCGAGCTCTTGTTGATGGCATTCAGTAACTGCATAGTTGTGACAATTGTTCGAGTTGGATCAGCATCGATCCAGAATTGTAAACTATCTCAGATCGTCTGATTCGGCGCTGCTCAACAAAGAAGCCACATCTGTTGGTACGAGCTGAAAGACAAATGAATGAACGCAATTTGATTAAGTAGTGATGTCTAGACAAAAAAAAAAAAGAAACTCAGAAAATCAAGGCAGTCTTTGTCCCTTGCGCCATATGAGCCGTACGTACATGCATCCATCGCTGACGCGTCAACTGCGATATGTCCCGGCTGTCGGCGCACTACGTGATCAGCTGTTCAGCACATGTAGGTGTGATCCAAATTCATGTGGTAGGTCGATCTGTCAAGTCTTTGGCTGTCCATTATAGTGGGAGTCCGGCAAAGACGAGAAGGAGCCAACGACGTATCCGTCCGAATCTCTGGCCCACGTAAACAGCAATCAGACACCGCTGTCATGAACAACTACACAAACACCATGGCTGGAAATTTCTTGTAACCACTCGCCGATAAGCTGATCAGCTTCTTATATCTAGACAAGATATGAGCTATTGTTTCTACATACGTCCCTGCTGCACGGTTTCTGTTCACTTATCATGATTAGTTCAGAGGTTTAATTTGTGAGCTCTTGTTATTCCATTACAATGACCCCGCAATTTTTGTTTATCTTTTTTCCATATCACTTTGCTCTATACCTCAGAAAATGAATGCACTTCACCCGAGACTGATGCACAACAGATAAAAGTCTAAGCACGCTCTTGCATTCGAAGCAATTCTTGCATTGATTGGTCCGCACGTCCGATATCTTACGATTTGTACTTTCTTTATGATTTATATACAGGCATCTGGATCAAATCCCGCCGTATCTTGTCCAGAGATATTCGTGCCATCTGTTGATGGGACACCAACGGTTAAAATCCATAGGGATTTCGGATTGAGGTTTGCTATTCATGCCTGAACCAGAAATGGAACCCCATTTGTCATCTTGCATGTGTTGTTACGCATGTAAGATGACAAATTTCTGGTCCAACTTCTCTTACATGTAGCTTTTCTCTTTAACCTTGGGTAGCACTGACCAAGATCATGTAGCAACAACAAGTGGATAACGAAATTTAAATTCCTTCCCACCACAGTGCTTAACCATTAACTTCTGTGTGGGTATGTATCCTAACCAACTTTTCTAAAAGAATCTGATTGATTGCTTCTTTAGAGAGTTTTGAATGTTTCGGCTAGGAGCTCCTTCCCTTGGGTATATGGTGGTGGTAAAAGAGTGGAAGCAGGTTGTTGAAACAATCAAATTGATGTGTGATGTTAGATGTTTAATGGTTGCATATAATCCCTTCCCTTCAATATACAAAAGGTGGTAAGAAGGTCAACAAAGAAAATGAAGGAAACAAGAATCGACCTTAGCCTAAATAGATTCGTCTTTGTAGTGATACATTGACTCATGTGTTACGATAATTAACATGGGTTAGGATAGGTAAATATGTGTGCCTCTAGATTACACAAAGAATTAGATAAAAGTACAAAGAAGTTGGCATTGAGGCTGCTATGTGATGTGATGTGATGGCTGAGAGGAAGGTAGTTATCACTATTTTATCTAAGAGAAGCATGTATAAACACGCATGTAGAAAAACCATGTTGTTTCAAAAAAAATTGATAGTTGAGGTGTTATATGTACTATCGTTAAGAGTACATTAATACAACAAATTATGATAAGGGTTATGATTAAGTCACTGGTTTGTGAATCTCTGTCACCATCTTGTTGATCACGACCCAACTTTGATTTTTGTTCCCTGAGTGAAGGCTTGGTGAGGAAATTTTTTAGTTAAGATTATCTCTGATAAGGAAGATATAAAATCCTTGAAGGCCCAAAAAGATACATAAGTAGGTGCTTGACCTCTACAGCCTTGATCCTTGACCTTGATGGCTAGACCCTAGATAGTGTCTTCCTAGGTTGATGGGTTGAAGGGTTAAGGCTTGAAGGTCAATATGTTAAAGGACATTTGACCTCGATGAATATTGAGGAGGAGACATTGATGGCTTTGATACTCAATGAGTGATGTGAATATTCTGAGTGGGACACAAGAAGGGATCTACTTGTAAGGAGTGGGATCTGAGAGAGGATCCACTCCCTACTAAATCAAATAAAAAGAAACACCCAAGATGACAATTATGAAAAACACTTGCCATTAGCAGTTTATAAGAGTTGTGCTACAAAAGTACACATAATGAATTTAGGGAACAAAACCCATCGTAGTAATATTCAACCTACATGTATGTGAGATAGGCATAGCACTAGTGAAATGTAAATAACAATGTAGGATAATGTGCATAACTTTAAAACCTCATAGACTAGGACACAAAACCAAACTTCCAATACAAAGTGGGCACATAACCTCCACACCAAAATAAATGGGCACATAACCCAGGGTATGGGGCACATAACTTCCATTCCAAAAATAAGGACACATAGCCCCATAAACCAAAGCACTTATAACTCCTTAGGGATACAGAAACACAAAGCATGTAAAATATAGAGGAAAGTGGAAGTTCAGTCATATGAATAGAACTAATGAGATTGCCATCAAATAAATGGACAATATAAAACATACATCACATAAGTGGGAAAAATAGTTTACACCCACAATTAGAGTTTCATCATGAAGAAGAGTTCAAGTTAGAGACAAAAGAAATATCCAACAAAGTAGAATTATCACATGATCAGAATAAACATAGAATCTTTCACATGAAATAAATTTTCAAAAGAGAGAGAAACTATGTAGGCTAGTTTGTCCATAGGACCAAGAGAGTGATAATTATTTGTGATTTCTCAATGTAGAATAATAGGGAATGCAACATACATTTAGTGTGTGAAATAAAAAAAAACTCAATATGATTTGGAGATGCAACATACAATAGGAGAGAGAAACTTAGATCAGTTTCTCAATATAACTCATAGGGGATGCAATATACCTCAAAGATGTTTGTCAACTTGTCAAAATCTAAATCTTAGATCCAAGTCAGGGTTCCAAGGTTTATAACACAAGTGTAGGTCATGATGATATTACAATTCTTAGATGGCCTGTCCAAAGGAATTGAATAGTAGGATAAAGGAGAAGGTTAGGAGTCATGTCCTGTTGGTCAAGTAATTTTTGTGTGTGTCAAGGCCATGGAGAGGAGTCTATATATATAGAACTATTTGTCTTAGGTACCAAGAATGTAATGACCCATCCCCATGTTATCCCTTGTTCATATAGACCGAGAGGGCAAGGGCCATTACCATAATTATAGGATCGAGGTTTATCAAATAACAAAAAATAATTATCTAGACCGATTAAAAGGTTGAATTTGAGTTTAAACAAAATAAATGTAATTGGAAATAAAATCTATCTATCTATATCATCTAGAATTACATGAAATCTTTTTTCTTGTTTCCTTCTTCTCTAGATGACCATATTTTATTATAGTTGCATAATAACAACAAATTAACCTAAAACACCATGAAATAAAAACACTATCAATATAACAAGTTATACTGGTATGTGGGAGAAACAAAATATGTGCATCTAGGTGTAACAACATATTAAACCATAGCAACAAATATGATTACAGAAATGAACATGTATTTTCTTTCTAAATTCACAACTTAATCTTTGTGGTACACTATATCTATAGAGTGAAAAACTACTAGAGGGGGAGTGAATAGAGTTTTTGAATTATTTTAACAATTTATTGAATTCAAACAACCACAATTGAAATTGGAAGAAAGAGACAGGTGTTTAGAGTGGTTCCAACTATAGCAAATACTATAGTTGTCAGTCCACTACCCGGTTGCTTACCCAACCGGGATTTGAAAGTATTTATTTTATTACCTCTCGAGGATTTATACAAAATACAATACTTTCCTTTACACCCTTTGAACATCCTTCACCCTGAAGTAGCTGCACCAACTTTGAGGTAGCCTTCTTTGAAGTAACTCCAAGCTCCCCCTTGAAGTAGCCTTCCTCTCTAGAAGTAACCTCCCGTTGCACCAGCCTTCTGAAGTAGCTCAAAGTCTCCTTCTTTGCCAAGAAGATCTTTACCCTCTCCAATCCGCAGCCTCCAACCTAGGAGTAGCAAGGAGAGTACAAACAATAATAGGGAACAAGAAAGAAAATAGAAATTACAACTTATCCTTTGTAGCCCAAGGCTTGATTTGCCTAGATCAAGCGTATAGATCTCCTAACCAAGTATGTGAACTTGTGATTGCAGTGGGTAGGAGATACTAGCCTATAGGACACGAATTATGAGCTAAGGAATGAAATGGCCAATTGTCACAATGCTCAAATTGCTCACAAACAGATTGCACAAAGTATGCTCAAAGGTTTCTCAAGTGTAAACAAGTGTGTTTGAGTGTCCTATGGCTTGTCCTATTTATAGGAATGGTCTAAGGATGCTTAAGGACGTTCTAGACAACTTCTAGGGGTTTCTAAGTGCTTAACTAGCCGTTAGGTACAAAGTTGTTGCTTTTAACAACGGCTAATTAATTAATTCTGCAGTTGCTGTCAGAGACCATCTCGGTCGACAAATGGTCGACCGAGACACCTACTCGGTCGAACTTTTGTCGACCGACAGGCTCTCTGGAACAAGTGATTTGCAACGTCTTTCTCCAACTGCCAACTAACTTATCTGTTGTGTCTAACGGCTACTTTGGATCTTTCTCGGTCGAGAAGATTGTCGACCGAGAGTGTCTCGGTCGAGGAGTTTGTCGACCGAGATTGATCATGTTTCAAGGTTTCAATTTAGGCACTAATTATGTGTGTGAGTGTGCATAAGTAATCCTATTTGAATGGGATGACTTGTCTAACTGTGGTGTTTAGCTAGGGAAAATCTAACGCTTGATTTACATGCAATTCTAAGTACTTGTACATTATATTTTTGTACAAGTTTTTACAACAGTGATTACATTGCATGAAAATATAAATATGTAAGCTTGTGGGTTTTCCCTTGTTGCTTTGTCATCCTGCACACTCAAGTAGCTCGTTACATTAATAAGAATGAAATGTTTGTCATAATCAAAACAAAGGGATTTATAGATGTCCATTTAGCCAACAATCTCCCCCTTTTTGAAGATGACAAACATTTCCAAAATATAAATAAAGGAAATATAAAACATATGAGTTTCATACCTTTAGATTACCTTTTGTAGCTTTTTCTCTTGTGTATAAAATGTGTGCTTATTATTCCCCATGAATTATGGAACATGAAATCCAGATCATTTGGGAATATAGCAACTTTCAATGTAAAGCCAAGAGTTTATTTATGAAACTCATTAATTGAGTTTTACATAATTACTAAGTTTTAGTTTTATATTTATCTCTCCCCCTTTGTCATTTCAAAAAGATAACCGTTAAGAATAAAAACTCCCCCTTAATTAGATGTCCCATCAAATCTAATGAAAAAGATGTCCATTTAAAAGCCAAAAATGTAAATAAGAGTTTTTGTTTAAGTAGCACAAATATCAAAGATAACATCTTCCAAAGGAGTGATAAGCAATTGCTTCCTAATTTTGTTAAATTGATCTAGTGGAAGCGGTTTTGTAAAAATATCAGCCAATTGATCTTCCGTATTAACATGATGAAGGGAAACATGATTTTTGGAGATGTGATCCCTTAAAAAGTGATGACGGATTTCAATGTGTTTAGCTCGGCTGTGTAAAATAGGATTGTGTGCTAAGTTTATGGCGCTCGTGTTGTCACAAAAAATAGGCGTAGATGAAAGATTAAAACCATAATCGCTTAACACTTGTTGCATATAAAGCACTTGTGCACAATAAGACCCGGCTGCCATATATTCAGCTTCAGTTGTAGATAGGGCAACCGTATTTTGTTTCTTGCTAAACCAAGATACTAAAGCTCTCCCTAATAAGAAACAGCCACCACTAGTACTCTTGCGATCAAGTCGACAACCAGCATAATCCGCATCAGTATAAGCTTTGAAATCCAAGGATTGTCCTTTTGGATACCATAAACCAAAGCAAGTAGTACCGGCTAGGTAACGAAGAATTCGTTTAACTGCTAGAAAATGAGAATGCATAGGTTGTGATTGAAATCGAGCACAAAGACCAACGGAAAACATAATGTCCGGTCTAGAAGCCGTTAAGTAAAGCAAACTACCAATCATGGCTCTATATAAGGAATCATCAATAGGTTCCCCATTTTCATCCTTATCAATTTTGATAGAAGTAGCCATAGGAGTAGTAGCATGTTTGCACTGATCCATCCCAAAACGTTTTAAGAGTTCTTTAGTATATTTTTCTTGGCTTATGAATATTCCGGCAGGTGTTTGCTTAATTTGAAAACCAAGAAAGAAAGTTAGTTCACCCATGAGGCTCATTTCAAATTCTTTTTGCATAATATCACTAAATTGTGTGCACAATGAATCATTAGAAGCTCCAAAAATAATGTCATCAACATATATTTGCACAACTAGGAAATCAGATGTATATGTTTTGAAAAATAAAGTAGAATCTGAATTTCCAATAGAAAAACCATTATCAAAAAGATATGTCTTGAGCCTTTCATACCAATTTCTAGGTGCTTGTTTTAAACCATAAAGTGCTTTCTTAAGTTTATAGACATAGTCACCTTTTTCTGGAATTTCAAAACCAGGTGGTTGGGCAACATAAACTTCTTCTTGAATGATGCCATTTAGAAAAGCACTTTTGACATCCATTTGATAGAGTTTGATGTTTTTATGGGCAACAATAGCTAGTAACATTCTAATGGCTTCAAGTCTAGCTACGGGTGCATATGTTTCATCAAAATCTATTCCTTCTTGTTGATTATATCCTTGTGCTACTAACCGAGCTTTATTCCTGATGACTTCTCCTGCCTCATTGATCTTATTCCTAAAAACCCATTTAGTTCCTATGATGGTTTTATCATGTGGTTTAGGAACTAAATCCCATACATCATTTTTAGTGAATTGATTCAACTCTTCTTGCATGGCTATTATCCAATAATCATCCTTAAGAGCTTCGGATATCTTCTTAGGTTTAATGATAGAAACAAAAGCCATGTTTGCAACATCTTTGAAGGAAGACTGAGTTTTGACTTTATCATTTGGATCTCTAATAATTAGTTCTTGGGGATGATCTTTAATAAGCCTAGGTGTAGGTTGTGGTTCAACTTGGTGATTATTTGTAGTACTTTTCTCATTATTATTTGGTATGGTTAGATTTTCGAATTGATTTGTGAGATCTATGATTTCTAGATTTTCAGATTTGGATTCTTCATGAAAAGAAACATGAATAGATTCCTCAACTTTTCTAGATATAGTGTTATATACTCTAAAAGCTTTGCTAGAGGTGGAATATCCCAAAAAGAATGCTTTGTGTGATTTTGAGTCAAACTTATCTCTATCATCTTTGGAATTTAAGATATAGCATGTGGAGCCAAAGGTATGAAAATAGTCAACTCTAGGTTTCTTAGAATGTATTAGTTCATATGGAGTTTTCTTTAAATGAGAGTGAACAGTTACTCTATTTAGCACATAGCATGCATTGTTTACAGCTTCAGCCCAAAAGGTTTTGGGTGTGTTATGTTCAAGCATCATAGTTCTAGCCATTTCTTGTAGTGATCGATTTTTCCTTTCAACTATACCATTTTGCTGTGGGGTGCGTGGAGCAGAAAAATTATGAGTGTATCCTTGAGATGTACAAAACTCTTCAAATGTATGATTTTCAAATTCCCCACCATGATCACTTCTAATGGTACATATTTTATTTTGTAAGAGATTTTCAATCTTGGAACAAAATTGCATAAAAACATGAATAGTATCATCTTTAGTTGCAATAAAATGTACCCATGTATATCTACTATAATCATCAACAATAACAAAACAGTATCTCTTACCACCGATTGATTGTGTCCTCATTGGTCCAAATAAATCCATATGAATTAATTCTAATGATCTACTGGTGCTAAGTACATGTTTTGATTTAAAAGATGTTTTGGTTTGCTTTCCCATTGTGCATGGTTCACAGTTTTCAACTTGATCAAAAGATAAAGTAGGAAATCCACGAACAAGATCATATTTCACTAACTTTTTGATAACATGTGAACTAGCATGTCCTAGCTTTTTATGCCATATTTGTAAGGTATTGTCATTTGCAAGCAAGCATTTTCCCACTACTGATTTCATAGAGTTAGGTTTAAGAATATAAAGATTTCCAACTCTATTTCCTTCATAAACAACATTTGTAGTATTTTCTATTAATAACTTGCAGCAGGTTTTGTTAAATAACACATCATAACCACTATCACATAATTGACTAACACTTATCAAGTTATGGTGCAAACCATCAACAAGTAGAACATTCTTAATTTCGAGGTTTGTACCAACATTACCTATTCCAACGATTTTGCCCTTACCATTATCTCCAAAGGTGACTGTTCAACTTTTCTTTCTTCAAAGGTTTGGAATGCATCCTTGTTTCCGGTCATATGTTTGGAACATCCACTGTCAACCACCCACTCCTGCATTAAAATGTAGATTTTGGTACCCATGTGATGGTCCGATATGGTTAGAATCATTTAAATACAGATTTGTATAAAAGTTCTGAATCAGAAGTCCAGTCGGTCGACAATTGTTCGACCGACATATGTTTCGGTCGACAATTTGTCGATCGAGAAGATTACTGTAATACAAAACCAGAAAACACAGAAATGTAGCTCGGTTGAACAATTTTCGACCGAAATAATTGCTGTAAATTTTGATATGTTACAGACATTCGGTCGGTCGACAATACTTCGACCGATTAATGGTTCGGTCGACAATACTTCGACCGACTAAGTTTCTGTTTTAGTACAATAATGCAGAAAATTACCAATGAGCATAAAATCTTTTGTTTAGTTGAGATAAGACAATATAAATAGCAAGATGGAGCTTTTTGGTCATATCTCAACTAAGTTCTATTTGACTCTACTAAGTTTGAGGTTTTGGGACCCAAACTAATTCGGAATCCTTAGTTTTATAAGGGCATGAAAAGGAATAGTGTCCAAGACGTAAACAAAAATGGCAGGTAATAGAGTCAACTTCATTTCTCTTTCTAGCCATTGTGTTCTTGGGTACAAACCTAGTTTGAGTTCTTTTAGGTTGATTTTTCTTTGGAGCATATCCCAAACCTTTTCTTCCGTTGAAAACAGTACCAATGCTTAGAATGTTATCAAGTATATCTTTTCTTCTTAACTCATGAAGTTCTCTTTGCAGCTGAGCAATATCATTCATTTTCTTGTGTAAATCTTTTCTTGCTTGATCTAAATCAGATAGCAATGAATCTCTTTCTTTTATAACATTATCATAGTCTAGATGGTTACATAAAATAGGTTGAGTCTGAAAATCTTTTAGTTTAGCTAACAAGTCAGTCTTTTCTTTAGAAAGGAGATCAACATTTGTTTCTAGAGTGAGTAGCTTTCTAGTGCAATCATCTAAAGATGTTTTTAAAGATAAATTCTCAAGATGAATGTTATTCTTTTCAGAAGAAAGATTATCTAATTTAGCAATTTGCTCATCATTTGATTTTATAACCTTCTTTAGTTTCTTCTTGACATCAACATACTTATCATGAATTTCTTGTAGACTAGTGACTAACTCTTCTTTAGAAAGATCAAGTAGGCTTACCTCTTGAGAGTTTTCATCATCTTCTCTTGCCATTAGACAATCCACAGTTTCTTCTCCGCTTTCACTGTCACTTGATTCGTCCCATGCAGCTTTATAGGCTTTTTCTCCCTTCTTCTTGTGTGAGCTTTTCTTTCCTTTCTTTGATTTAGGACATTCATTCTTGAAATGCCCTTTCTTCCCACATTCAAAGCACCTAGGAGGGGTAGAAGAAGAGCTGGAAATTTTGTTAGATTTAAATCTTTTGTATTTCTTACCATTTACTATCAAGGCTTCTTCTCCCTCTTCTTCACTTGACTCCTCACTTTCTTGTGTGACAGCTTTTGAAGCTTTTAGAGCCACATCCTTCTTCTTTCCTTGCTGAAGTTCATGTGCTCTTCTTTCTTCCTCTTCTAGAGTTGCTTCATGAGCTTCTAAGTTGCCAATAAGTTGCTCCATTTTCAGTCGAGTGAGGTCGTTTGCTTCTTCAATGGCTGTCACCTTTGGCTTATATTTTGGAGGAAGTGAACGAAGGATCTTTGATACCTGATCTTCTTCAGGAATAGGTTTTCCTAAAGCACTTAAACCATTAACAATAGTAGAGAATTTTGCAAACATTTCACTAATTGATTCATTAGTATCCATACGAAAGTGTTCAAATTTTTGTTTAAACATGCTAATCTTGGAATTTTTGACTTGGACTGTACCTTCATAGGTTATGGACAGTCTATGCCAAATATCATATGCTGTGTCACAATTAGATATTCTATTAAATTCTCCTACCGAAATAGAACAATATAAAATGCTTACAACTTTTGCATTCATTTGGGCCAGCTTTACCGTGTTTGCATCCCATTCCGCAAATTCATTTTGAGGAAGCACATATGGAGTAGACACCATTCTCCATAAATCCCAGTTGATGCCTTGGAAGTAGAATTGCATCCTTCTCTTCCAATATTGGTAGTTTGTTCCATCGAACGCTGGGGGCCTAGCAACAAGTGTCCCTTCAATGTTGAGGTTGTTGAGTACTCCGTCACCCATTTCTTCAAGACCTTGTTAGGGTTCCTTGAAGCCTTGCTCTGATACCAATTGAAAAACTACTAGAGGGGGGGTGAATAGAGTTTTTGAATTATTTTAACAATTTATTGAATTCAAACAACCACAATTGAAATTGGAAGAAAGAGACAGGTGTTTAGAGTGGTTCCAACTATAGCAAATACTATAGTTGTCAGTCCACTACCCGGTTGCTTACCCAACCGGGATTTGAAAGTATTTATTTTATTACCTCTCGAGGATTTATACAAAATACAATACTTTCCTTTACACCCTTTGAACAACCTTCACCATGAAGTAGGTGCACCAACTTTGAGGTAGCCTTCTTTGAAGTAACTCCAAGCTCCCCCTTGAAGTAGCCTTCCTCTCTAGAAGTAACCTCCCGTTGCACCAGCCTTCTGAAGTAGCTCAAAGTCTCCTTCTTTGCCAAGAAGATCTTTACCCTCTCCAATCCGCAGCCTCCAACCTAGGAGTAGCAAGGAGAGTACAAACAATAATAGGGAACAAGAAAGAAAATAGAAATTACAACTTATCCTTTGTAGCCCAAGGCTTGATTTGCCTAGATCAAGCGTATAGATCTCCTAACCAAGTATGTGAACTTGTGATTGCAGTGGGTAGGAGATACTAGCCAATAGGACACGAATTATGAGCTAAGGAATGAAATGACCAATTGTCACAATGCTCAAATTGCTCACAAACAGATTGCACAAAGTATGCTCAAAGGTTTCTCAAGTGTAGCAAGTGTAAACAAGTGTGTTTGAGTGTCCTATGGCTTGTCCTATTTATAGGAATGGTCTAAGGATGCTTAAGGACGTTCTAGACAACTTCTAGGGGTTTCTAAGTGCTTAACTAGCCGTTAGGTACAAAGTTGTTGCTTTTAACAACGGCTAATTAATTAATTCTGCAGTTGCTGTCAGAGACCATCTCGGTCGACAAATGGTCGACCGAGACACCTACTCGGTCGAACTTTTGTCGACCGAAAGGCTCTCTGGAACAAGTGATTTGCAACGTCTTTCTCCAACTGCCAACTAACTTGTCTGTTGTGTCTAACGGCTACTTTGGATCTTTCTCGGTCGAGAAGATTGTCGACCGAGAGTGTCTCGGTCGAGGAGTTTGTCGACCGAGATTGATCCTGTTTCAAGGTTTCAATTTAGGCACTAATTATGTGTGTGAGTGTGCATAAGTAATCCTATTTGAATGGGATGACTTGTCTAACTGTGGTGTTTAGCTAGGGAAAATCTAACGCTTGATTTACATGCAATTCTAAGTACTTGTACATTATATTTTTGTACAAGTTTTTACAACAGTGATTACATTGCATGAAAATATAAATATGTAAGCTTGTGGGTTTTCCCTTGTTGCTTTGTCATCCTGCACACTCAAGTAGCTCGTTAGATTAATAAGAATGAAATGTTTATCATAATCAAAACAAAGGGATTTATAGATGTCCATTTAGCCAACATAGAGTACTCATGTGGGGAACCCTATCACTAGGGTTTGGTCCCTACAATGGACATCTCATGACCCCCAATTCCTGGGATCGGTCTATTATTGTCTTCCTTTACCGGCTAGGCCTCAGAATGACCATCCTATCTCGACTTGGTTTTATTGGTGAGCATCCTATCTCGGCTTGATCACTCCTCACCAGAGTGACATTTCTTAAATCCCTCAAGAATCACTTATATCCATCAAATATAGTTGGGAAACTTATACTTATATAATGTGATCATCATAGTTACTTTAAAATTGAAGGAATTAAACAAGCAACCAACAGTTTATTTGCAATCAATATAGAAAACCTCAAAAATCCTCAGGAGTCGTGTAAGTCAAGTAGTCATAGGAGTAATCACATACCTTCCTCATAAGTAACTTGATGTCCAAGAAAAAAGGTAAGTAGAGTAACCAATCAAGCAACTACCCTGAAAGTAAAGAATAATAACGATGTATCATTATTCTATCTAAAATCTACCATTAAGATTAACTTGGGGTTCAAGTTGGGTTTGAGGTCAAATCATGGTTTCATTAGGGTTTTGGCTTCCCAAATCCTAATTGCCACTTTTAATATCATTTTGGTTAAGAAACCCTAATTTTTCCATCATATGCATTTTTAAATCAAGAAAACCCTAATTTGCCAATTTGTGAATGATTAATCTCAAATTAGATCAAACATACCATTTTTATTCAAAAAGGTCAGTCTTTGGATATTAAAAGCAATTCAACCATCAAAACATAGAAATTAGGGTTTCTTACATATTAAACACATTAAAGATAACAACTTTAGGAACTTTGGAAGTACATATGTATTTAAACCTTGAAATTAGTTTTATTGCATTTCTTGTATTTTTCTAATCATTTTTCATATATTACTTGTTATTACTGGACCATCCTATTAATTTCTACAATTTTAGCAATTTTAATACATTCAAACCAATGGGGTTTGCCACCTAGGAAATGAGCCAGGGTGATGCTTGAGTTTTGAGTCACTTTTATGGGCTTATTTTATACCTATTTTGTGCATTTATTTGTCATTTTCTTGATTATATTTGCATAAATCACTATTGTTGGCATGTACACTCTATTTGCATCAAATTATGCTTATTTTATCATATTTATATGATTTTATGTATTCCTCAAACTTATGCATGTTTTTCTGCACTTTTTAGGCACTTTATGCACATTGCAGAGTCGGTGCCACCGACCATCCTTGTCGGTGGTACCAAGATTTCAATAGTAACTGATCCAGAAGAGGAAGGCATACTCGGTACTAGTGTCGATACCAGAGTCGGTGGTACCAAATCCGCCGGAATCAACACTTAATCTGATCATTCTAATCCAACGGTTGACTTTTTTTGCACCATAAGTTGGCTCTATGACTTAGGGAAAGGATGGCCAGACCAAGGAGAGCATCTCATTATGCACCGCACGAAAGCCAGAGAGGAGGGAGAGAGGAGATCGGAGCCAAAGGCCACCACCCGAGTGATCTGAGCACCTCCAACGGGCATTTTTGCTGCTAGAAGACTGCAAAATGTGTGTTTCTCAAGGAGGATTATCGAGAATACCTTCTTTCCCAGGGTTACACAAATTTTATTCATGTTTCCCACATTTTTCTCCCTTCTCTCCATGTATTCGCAACTAAAAACCATGCGGGGCTAATCCCCTCCTTTCCTTAGGACCCGAGAGTATCCCGGGGGATCGATGTATCAACTTTTTGCATGAATTAAATATAGATTTCTCTTTATTCTTGGATATGTAGTTGTGTTTTGAATGGTCTACCTATGCTTGATCACCATCGGTAGAGTAATAGACTTATAATTTCTCTGGAAGGAGAATTAAAGGTTGGAAAACCATAATCTATACACTTTCCTAAGCTTTCCTTGGAAAAGGTAATGTATGGTTACTATAGAGAAACCCAGAGTCTTCGATAATGCACCTAGACTAAGATATAAATTGCTACGGAAGTGGAATTGGCTTAGATCTAGGTAGTGAATTGCACCGTGGAAGCGAACAATTCTAACTACAGGCTCTCTATCCAGGTTAAGAGTAGAATTTTTGTTAATTTGGTAGAAATTAGGTATAACGAGACCAGTGGTGAATTTGGATATCCTAAGAAATCCATATCATTTGATTTAACCACCATCAATTTTCGCATCGTAGTTAGTAGTAGTCACTAAGACTACATCTTCCTGAGTTTGACTCGGGCCTCACATAGGCCTATATTACTCGATGCGTACACTTGTGTTTATACGCACGATTATAGCATGTCAAGTTCAGCACTACGAGTTTTGCGGTCGACCATTCTAGGCCACTTTTAATTTCTCATAATTTTATTTTAATCTTTTGAACTGAATTACAAATCTTATTTATCTTTTTCAATTATTAGTACCGGTTCATACACTGTTATTTGAAATTTCAGGGTACTAGTAAAGAAACAATGGGTGATGGAGCAGAAGTTGAAGAAAAGACCATATGGGAGAAGATCAAGGCGTCTTCTTCGACTGCTCAGCTGGGCCCGATAAAGAAACATGCATTTAATGTGGCACAATTCAAGATTGATCCACGGTTGATAGCATTAATTAAATTGCAGGCTTTTCACGGGCATACTCATGAAGACTCAGTGGCACACATCAACAACTTTGTAGAGAGTTGTGACATGGTGAAGGTGGATCAGTTTCCACAGACGGCTATTCACTTGAAGTTGTTTCCATCATCGTTGGCAGACAAGGCAAAAGAATGGCAATACAACCTACCAAAGGAATCAATTGAGACATGGGATTAGATGATTGAGATCTTCTTTGAAAGATACTCCCCTCTGGAGAAAACCAATGAGTTGGTCCGAAAGATTTATAATTTCATTCAACATTCTGAAGAATCAAATACAGAGGCATGGGAGAGATTCCAAAATATGCTCAGAAAAGTCCCTCATCATGGGATAGATCTGGAGAACCAGGCAAAGATGTTCTATTTTGGTCTTAACCATAATGAGCATGTCACTCTGGATAGTGCAGGTACATGGTTCTTTCTCAAAAACATGCCATTTAAGTGCCAAGAGATACTACAGAACATGGCCAAAAACCAATCATGGGGTAATGAGAGAGAACGCCTGGAGCACATCAAGAGTGTGGCAGAGTTAAAGGAAATCAATGCATTGAATGAAAAGCTAGATTTGATTGCTAAGAAGGTATATCAGAAGGAAGTGGAAGAAGAGGCTGAAAAGGCCAAATACATGAGGCAACAGGGGTACATAAACAATGAAGAAGATAATACCAATGAGATGATGAGGAAACTGCTCCAACAAAATGATTTTTTCATTGAACATATGCAATAGGCTCTTCTAAACCATGGGGCACAGATACAGAGCATGCAGTATCAAATTTCTCAAATGTGGAGGAGATGGCTTCCATGAATAATCTCATTAAGCAAGAACCTACTGAGAATGCAACACCTGTACAACAACATCAACATGTTAAATATATCTTGGTTAACAAGGAGCCTGAAACCCCTATTGAGGATATACCTGAGCAGAACATCATACAGTTAGATATGAAATATGTCCCCAAAGTTCCATACCCTCGCTGTTTGTATGGACTATCGGGAGGGTGCAAAAAGCCACACAAAGAAGAGAAAGTGAAGGCTCTACTCCATAGTGGAGCAGCGACAATCAACAAGGAGACACCCATAAACAAAGAGAAGCAGCCACAAGTCGTTCCATCCACAGAAGATGTGCCAAATTCTATCTCAGAAGGTGATGCTGAAGCAAGCTTAGGGGAGGAGACCCCCACAGTTCCATATGTTTCACCACACAAGCACATAGAGAAGCCAAGTGTGTCATTCCTGGATAGTCTGAAGCTGAGGAAAGAAAAAAGGCACTTTAGGAAATTTCTTGAGATCCTTTGAAAGCTCCACATCAACATCCCACTGGTGAGGTTATAGAGCAAATCCCTACATATGGAAGATTCATGAAAGACATCATCAACAAGAAACGTAGGATCAAAGATACAGATGTTTGGTGTGTTGATGAAGTGGTGAGTTCTATTATTCAAGGTAGGTTGTCAAGAAAGAGAAAGGATCCAGGAATTTTCTACATCCCATGTTCTATAGGTGGACAACAATTCCCACAAACACAATGTGACTGAGGGGCAAGCATTAACCTCATGCCTCTTGCTACTTTTTAGAAGTTGGGATTAAAGAATCCAACAAAAACCTCCATGACAATTGAGTTGGTTGATGGATCAATTGTAAAGGCACATGGTATGCGAGGATGTGCTAGTCAAAGTAGATAAGTTTATCTTTCCTGTAGATTTTTTGGTCATGGATATGCCTGAAATGAAAAGATCTGAGATGCTATTGGGTAGGCCATTCCAAGCTACGGCTGATGTGATCATTGCCAATGGGTGAGGTTACTTGACACTTGGGATTGCTGATGATAGAGTTGAGTTTAAGCTTCCATCTGAATCATCAGGGCCACCCCTTGACAACCCAGGTTGAAGGTATTCCTCATGTCAAGCCTAGGACATTAAACAAGGGCACTTGTTGGGAGGCAACCCAACTTTTAGATTTTTTTCTTTATGTTCTTTTAATTTTATACATTTAGTTTTTCTTAATTTTTTTTAAAAATGGTACCTTGATTCGTTTTTGGAAGTGTGCATAACATACGAGGTCAGTACCACTGACATCCATGTCGATGGTACCAAGATTTGATCAGAGTTGCATCGGCTTCGGAAAGGCAGAGTCGGTACCACTGAAATTCAAGTTGGTGCCACCAACTTCCATGATGATTTTTAGAAAGTTACCGGCGTGTATATCTGCTAAATCGTCAATACCACCAACTTCCTAGTTAGTGCCATTGACATTTTTTATTGTTCCAGGTTCGGTGAATTCGTCGGAAGCACCGACATGTTGGCAGAGTCGGTACCACTGACTTCCTAGTCAGTGCCACCGACTTCCTAGTCAGTGCCACCGACTCCTCACAGATAGCAACATGAGAAAGGTCGTAAACAGCACCAAAATAGTTTCTTTTAGCACCATTTTTTGTAGATCAAAGGAAGCTAAATAATTTCATGTCTTAGCACCACTAAGGCACAAAAATGGTCCACCAATAAGAGAGAGATTAGCAAGCAAAACTTTGTAAAATGGGCCTCCAACCATCCACCTCCACCACCCTTTAGAGCAAATGGTACCACTATTTCACCTCTTAAGTTGGAATTTTAACTTTGAGGCCATAGTCATATTCACTCTTAGGGGGGTGCTGGAATAGCCTTTTATCTTAGCTTTTCTTTATTTCTTTTATGATGTTTTATTTTTGAAAAATTTAGTTGTTCTTGTTTCTAGGTTTATTCCAATTTTAGGATCCACAGTCTATCTAGTGTAAATTGTGGAGAAGTAAATGCATGGTTTCATTTGAGTATGTCAATCTCTGGGGTTGTGTGCACATGAAAATTGAGTAAATTTAAAATTTTGTGCACTTATCTTGTGAGTAATTGAGTTGCATAACTGAGGAAGTGCTTGGGTAAGTCAGCTTCAGGACATGGGGATATGAATGACCATCTCAATTAACCAAGGAAAGTGATTGATAAGGTTGTTGAACCCGAACCGACCAAACACTAATGTGACCTTAAACTAAAATTTAAGAGAGAACCCCCTTGATTACCCTATACACAGGCCATTAAAGAGGCACATATGATTCTTTCTGAAGGTTCTATCTCTTCGTCATGTGTTTTCATCCACCGCATACATCCTCTTTACACTCTACCATAAGAAGATTGAGTGCATGTTATCATTCTTTCTTTTGATTGTATTTACATTGCATAGTAGACCTTGCATAATAGTTGTTTATTTTGTCTTGCATTAGTGAAAAATGAAAAAAATATAGAAAAACATTCATGCACAACAAAATTCTGGTGCATGTCATTTAGTTGCATAACATCTTTGTTCATATAGTCACAACTGCATTACATAAAGCATATTGTATCATCATGTGCTACGTTTATTCTTCTAAAGCATGAGAAGGTAGTGATTTTGTCCATACCCTTGAAAGGAAGAAGAAAAACAATGTCATGATTAGAAAAGTGTAGTATAAGCTCGTAGTAGTATGTTTAAAGGGGGCTTGAAAAAAAACTAAAAAAAAAACTACACAAAACAAAAAAAGATTGAGTGTAGTTTCAGAAAGTGAGGGAGAAAGGGCATAGTCCTACTTGTATATAAGGGAGAATTAGTACATGATGTAGTTTTGTGGATGTTTCGTCTTATATTGAGATGAATTAATAGTTGCATTCATCATTCCACCTCAATGATTAGGCATTATGATCATTTTATAATTTTCATCATCATAGATTCATCATAATTTTTGATTGCATGAATGATTTTATGTGCTCATGATTCTTATGCAGCTACCCAAATTGACCACATGTTGCTCTTATTAGTAGGCCACTCATTTGTTTTTCTCCTCATTCATTATCTATCAGGAGAAATACTTCCATCTAGATGGTAGTTAGAGAAAAAGAGCAGCGTAGATAGGAGATCACACGATACACCAAGTATGAACCAAATGAGTTTATTATATCAACTGTTGTAATTGATAATGTTTCATTGATTGGGGGATGGACATCTTTTATAGAGGTTTCTGGTCACCTAGATGGCAGTTAATGTTCAGTGGTCAGTGAGGGCCTGTATGAGGACGGAAGGTGGGGACTTTTTAGATGTACTTTATGCACTTGTGTTGATTTATCTCAATCAGATCCAAAGGTTTTGTGTTCGAGGATGATCAAGGTTTAAGCTTAGGAGAGTTTGATGCATGAGTTTTGAGTTGCTTTTTCAGGTTTATTTTATACCTATTTTGTGCATTTATTTGTCATTTTCTTGATTATATTTGCATAAATCACTATTGTTGACCTGTACACTCTGTTTGCATCAAATTATGATTATTATATCATATTTATATGATTTTATGTATTCCTCGGACTTATGCATGATTTTCTGCACCTTTCAGGGTAATTTATGCATATTATAGAGTCAGTGCCACCGACCATCCTTGTCGGTGGTACCGAGATTTCATCAGTAACCGATCTAGAAGAGGAAGGAAGACTCGATACCAGTATCGGTACCAGATTCGGCGGTACCGACTCTTCCAAAATCATCACTTAATCTAATCGTTCTAATCCAACAGTTGACTTTTTTGGCACCATAAGTTGTCCCTATGACTTAGGGCAAGGACGGCCAAACCTAGGAGAGCATATCATTACGTGTCGCACGGAAGCCGAAGAGGAGGGAGAGAGGGCAACCGAACTGAAGGCCACCACCCGGGGTGATCTGAGCACCTCCAACAGGCATTTTTGCTGTCGGAAGACTGCAGAACATGCTTTTCTCAAGGAGGATTATCTGAAATACCTTCTTTTGCAGGGGTTACATGAATTTCATTCATGTTTCCCACATTTTTCTCCTTTCTCTCCATGTATTCGCAACTAAAAGCCATGCAGGGCTAGTACCCTTCTTTCCTTAGGACTCGAGAGTAGCCTGGGGGATCGTTGTATCAACTTTTTGTATGAATTAATATAAATTTCTCTTTATTCCTGGATATATAGTTGTGTTTTGAATGATCTGCCTATTCTTTATCACCATCAATAGAGTAATAGACTGATAATTGCTCTAGAAGGAGAAATAAAGGTTGGAAAACCATAATCTATACACTTTCCTAAGCATTCCTTGGAAATGGCAATGTACGGTTAGTGGAGAGAAATCCAGAGTCTTCGATAATGCAATGGAAGTGGAGTTGGCTTAGATCTAGGTAGTGAATTGCATCGTGGAAGCGGACAATTCTGACTACAGGTTTTCTATCCAGGTTAAGAGTAGAATTTGTATTAATTTGGTAGAAATTAGGTATAACGAGACCCCGTGGTGAAATTGGTTATCCTAAGGAATCCATCTCATTTGATTTAACCATCAGTAATTTTCATTTAATTCTCTTTTTATTTTATTTAAACTCAAATTGAACCTTTTAATCGGTCTAGCTGATCGCATCGTAGTTAGTAGTAGTCACTGAGACTACGTCTCCCTGAGTTTGACTCGGGCCTCACATAGGCCTATATTACTCAATGCGTATACTTAAATTTATACACACAGTTTTAGCGTGTCACCGGGTCCCGGCCTTGCCAGCACAACTAGGCTGACCAATGGACCATGCAATTGGTAAGTCGTGCTTGCATGGGCACACACTAGTCTGTGCAAAAATTGTTCTTTAAAGTTTGTTCTAATTTATTAAAATGTCTCAAATAGTCCACATTATTGCAGTTACCTTAGTTTATATTTCTATAACTAATATTGTATTTGGAAACAAATTACATTTTAAGATTTTCCACCATATGGATTTTCCTTAGATTTAACGTGCATGTACAACATTGTTTACCTTTATGTTATACCATGAATTTATTTAGTTAAAACTTCACCTAAATTATATATGTACAAGCCTTACAAGTTGGCTTATACTATTGATTTAACATATTAGATGGTTTAATAATTAATTTAATTTTGTTGGCCTTTTCTTATATTTCTTTTCATAATGAAATTCGGATAGCTATGACTATTCAAATTAGGTGAAACTTGGCACCCAAGATTATTGGGAACCACAGAACATGTTTTTACCATTATATTTGGGTTTTAAAGATTCCTTCTATGAGTTTTAATACAATTAGTGTTTTGGGATCATCATCATTATATTATTATAACATTACATGATTACCATCATTATTTATTATTTACAGTCCCATTGTCTTCACATTGTTACCAAAAGTATTTCCTTATATTACTATGCACAAATTTTTGTATTTTACTTATTTATCATATCAAGCCCATCAATTCAATATTTATTTTGATAATGGTACATGATTCATATTTATGGAGATGGAAATAACAATTATTATTCTAAATCATAGTATACCTCTTATTGAACATATTCTAAATATTATTTGCATGTTAGTTAGAAAAAGAAACATATGTGACATGCTTAATTAATTTACTTATATGTTAGCACATAATTAAGCTATTAAGTTAATATCAGTGTATTTTGATATGTGATTTTGATTATAGAACTTAAGGCCACTTAATATGTAATATTTGTTTTTAAGCCTAAATATGTAATGGGTTACTGTTGAATTATTCATGTTATATGAATTAACAATATTTATTAAGTGATAACTTAATTCTTGTTTGGTCAAATATTAGGAGCTAAGCTTACTAGCCTCCTAATCATGGAATATAATAAGATCCTAGATCTTAGATTATAACAAATATGACCCTTACTGATGGGTTAGTGATGAGTCTCGACGCATTATTGAATGGAACCTCAATGTGTGTGATGGAGGTTCCTTTTGGGTGAGTTTGAGGTGCCACGATGGGTGAAGGAGGCTTAGACATTAATTGGTGACATGTGGAGGACCTTGATGGGTCTAGAGGAAGGAGCCTCAATGGGTTACACTGATGGATAGGAAGTTGAAGAGTTTGGATGGATATCTTTGCATGGGGCTCGATCAGTTCATAGTTATGAGTTGTTTTAGACTTTTCACTATAGATTCATATTTATACACCAACCATATCAAACCTATGAACCATTTCACACTAAAAGCCACTACAGAATGTGTAGGAAGAGATAAAAATGATGAATAGAGCTCTACAGATGTCGATGGCCATGTTTTGAAGCTTACATGTGCATGAAAGTTGAACTTGTAGCTCTCTTTTGTTGATTGAATAAAGAAAGATAACTTCATTTTTGGCCTAGATCATATAAGATCATCCTTCCTTTTTCACTTTTCTTACTATTTCCCACTCATTTTCTTTTCTTAGGTTTAGCTTTTCTTAGAATACAATCGTGGTTTTATCTTCTTAGGGTTAAAAATCTATCATTTCCTCTTTTTGTCCTAGTTGTTCCTAGATCTTTCTTGGAGGATATTTCTTGGATCTTTCATGGGGTGCTTTGAGGAAGTTTTCTGCTTATATCCTATTTTATCTTTCTTGGATCATGTTTTCTCCATATTGAGCCATATGATATAGTGCCTGCTAGTTGTCTTTTCCTACATCGTTACGTGCAAATCCTAAAAATGGTTGAGTCATTCCTTATATGCCTAAAAGTAGTTTTTTCATGTTATAAACTGATCATGAATGGTATTCCCTTAACCAAACTTCTAACGAAGATCTATGACATTAATCCCATGCCCTCTTAAGGATTTATGGGTTGGAATTTTGAAAAAGACATGTTTTAGTCCTAAAAATCTTCATAAGCAAGAGGAAGAAGAAAGAGAAGAAGAGAAAGAGTTCAAGACAAAGAAGAAGGATAAAATAAAATCCCAAGTTGAATCTATTGTTAGTCAAACATATCCATCCTCTCAAGTTGAAGAAGATGATATGTTCTCAAAAGGTAGACTCTACAAAGTCAAGTATTCTACCTTCTCCTAATGTTTCAAATGTGGAAAGAAGGGTCACTTCAAGAGATATTTCCCACAAGGAAAAAAGACCCATCATCACAAGAGAAGGGAAGAGAATAATAAGAAGAATCCACAAAAGCTCTAGTGACTCCTCCCGCTCAAGCTCAAGTGAAGATTCTAGTGAAGAATGTAGCTCAAGCTCTAGTGAACGTGGAGAATGCAATTTTTCTCTCATGTTAAGATCTAATGAAGACTTAAAAGAGGTAAATCTAAACTCAATAGTTAAAGAATCTTCAATTGTCATTATTCATGTCATTCGTGCCTCTCTTAAGTCTACTAAGAATCAAAAGAAAAATCTTTCTAAAATTGTCTATAACTTTCATGAAGAAAAGGATGATATTGAACATGTTAATATTTTGCTTGAAAGATGATGTTGAAAATCTCCTAAAGTATTATCTAGAAATTCAATTGGAATTCAATAGTGTTGAGATAGAAAACAATGCTTATCGTAAACAAGTAGATGCTCTTAAACTTGAAAATGATAAATTACTTGAAAAGATTAGATTTCTAGAATTTCAACCTCTTACGCCTAGTTCTAATGAAGATGCTGATTAAATAGTGAATTCTCTCATGCTTGATATAGATGTTCTTAAAATTGAAAATGAGGAAAAACACTTTATTTTGAAAGGAATAGAATTTGAAAATAGTGTTTATCTTTCTAAGCTTACTTTGCATGAAAAATAAAATGTTGCCTTGCTTGCCAAAATCAATGTCTTTGAATCTTGTTCTATTTCTACTAGAAGAGATAATAATGCTATGGCTATTCATATCGAAAAGGATCCTTACATGACTAAAGCTTTTTGCTTATAAATTGATCTTTTGCTTGATAGAGATGATATGAATCAATTGTCTTCCATTATTTCTTCTCTTATGCATGATAATCATAGTTAAGGATCCTCTTTGCAAAGATTCTTAGATGGTAAAAAGAATCTTAATGATATAATACATCCTTCTACTAAACAGATTGGTAGATATGGTATAGGGTATGGTTGTATCCAAAAGAAACAAAAAAGACAAAGGACCTCCAATTTTTCATGGATAATCCCTTAGTTTCAAGGATAAGGTAACTTGCAACTATTGCAATGAAATTGATCATTCATATTGCCCTTTTAGGGAAGAACCAAAACCAATGGAATTTGGGTTATTGAGCTAACCCCTCAGGCCTAAAAATATGATTGGGAGCCATATTATCTTTATTCTTGTAGGTCGTGTGCAATTGGATTGACATGAGGTATTAATTAGCAAATTGGTTTCTCAATCCACATGAAAGAAGAAAGGTGAGATATGTATGGGTTGGCAACAAGTGAAAAAGAAATGGTAGGTTTCTCAATCCATATGAAAGAAGAAAGGCAAGATGTGTATGGGTTGGCAACAAGTAGAAAAGAAATGATAAGAACACACATAGTGGTATTCTTGACCATATCCAATCATTACTTGTTTTTGCCAAGTTTATATGCACTTTAATATGGTTTTTAGTCAAAGTTGGTATATTTTTATTCTCATCATTTTCTTGCTATAAAAATTCCTCTGATGCTTTCATAGTGCAGTATGGACTTGCTTTTACATGTTTGGATATTGATTACATTTTTATCATGCCACTAGATATGTTTCTCCAAAATATATGTCCTTTCTGACAGGAACTATTGTCGGCTGAGTTTGTCCTGAGAAAATTCAATCGACAAGCACCAACAGGGTTTGCCAACAACTGTTGTCAGCCAAGAAGTTCAATCCAGAAACTCGACCGACAACATAGAGCATTGAATATGCAAATGGATTTTTAGATGAGAATTTCCCTCTCAAGTAGCTTTCTCAACCAATAGCCTAATTCTATGGAACTCCCCATGTTACCTCTATATGATATGCATTTTTACATACTTTAAATTTCCTATCTTGCATATTATTCCATCATTCAAATTGCTACAAATTGGTATCTCCATATCTTGTAATTACTTGTCTTGAGTTGTTATGCATGTTTTGATTATTATCTCTATGGATATCTTGGTTGTGAGTTAACTTTCTTCCATTGTGATACATCTATCTAGTTATATATCTTTTGATGCAACCTTGAGTTTCTTAGAAATAATCAACCTTCAATAATGATGCATATTTGCTTGTGAGTAATATCCTTTCATACTTATGAAGTTGCATCACTCTGTGTTTGCATATTTCTCTACTTATACTCATAGCTTGTTCTTTAACTTGTGCATCTATTCATATGACCTAGATCATACTAGTAGTCCTATCTTGTGATATCATCTACTAGTAGTTCATCTACATGTAGCTCTAGTCTTTTTCATCAATTAGTATTTTTGCTCATAAATTAGTATCCAACTTTATTCTATTCTTGTATCTTATTTCATTCATACTCAAGCTTGCTCTTTGATTTGCATATCTATTGTCTTGAGTTGATTACTCGCATAGTCATTTCCTTGATTATTGCTAGAATTACATCTAGGGTTGTTCAAATGCATGTCTTGATTTTCTTTACATACATTGCTTGGACAAGTCCTTAGTTTTTGCTCTTATACACTCCCTTTTGTTCTAAAAAGTTATATTTTAGCTCTTCAAACCCCCTCACTTTCTGAAATGACAAAGGGGAAGAAGACATGTCTTTTGTAAAGGGTAGAAAACATATATATGTAGAGCATATATGAGTAGAAAATATGGTTTCTATAAATGTTATGAAAGCTAAACATGAAGAGAAATAGAATTGATTAACGGAGAGTATGTGAACTCCATTAGCATCAATTCAGAGAGAGTATATGAATTCAATTTCATTAAAACCCTAGGTTTCTCCAAAGGTATGATTTTACTTAATTATTTTAACAAAATTAAGGAAATTGTTTGTCATATTCAAAAAGGGGGAGAATGTTGATTCAAGTTTCTAAATTGACTAAACCCTTGCTTTGATGATGACTAAAACATTACACTTATTTTTTCTAATTCTTCTACTTGAGTGATTTCAAATTAGATAAGACACACTCCAAATGCCTAACCACACCCTAACTTGGAGAAATCAAGTCATACATGCATACAGATCAAGATTGAATAATAAATAGTTTTCTCCATACATCTTTATTGTAAATAACTTATAATGATTGTATGGCTTGTAATTAATATTAATGAAAATTTAGGCACTTAAATTTAATATATAAACACTTCTTGGACATTTATAAAAGTGATTACAAGCAATCTTATCGTTCGAGTTTATCCTGGTGACAACTCAGCTGACAACCACTCCAGCTTTTGGCCAATGCCCATGATCAGCCGAATTTGTGTTGGCAACAAATTGACCAACACATGCACTTAAACTTGAAATACAGTGGCATCGGTCGAGTTTCCCAAAAGGAAACTCATCCAGCAACACTATATAATAAAGTAAAGAAAAATGTTTCTAGTTGTTGGAGTGTTAAAAAAATTGAAAATATATTTGTGGAACACTCACAATGGATAGAATTTGATCCTAAGTGTCTCTACTGGCTAGTAGGAAACCTCAATTATAAATAGGACCCATTGGGTTTTATCGCATGGTTAGTGAAGTACTATGAAGGTCCCTAAATTATAGTTGAGAGAGTTTTGCCTCATAAGAGCATCCTTCCACTATCATGATCTTAATCACTTGATACATCCATTAGAGTGAGAAGGAGATTTGTAAGAATATTCATACATATATATTGTGACGCTCTCACTTCCTCCACCTCCCAATATCTCTTTATACCATGAAGATGGAGATGATCTCTCTTGGCTAAGAGAGGTTAAGAAGAAGAAGGGAAGGAGTTCCTTGGTGAAAGCTTCTCTCTAGTGAAGGTCAAGTCGAAGGCAGAATATTCATGACAAAAGTGGGTAAATCCTTGAAGCGGAAGACTTGTTGCAAGAGTAGGTAAGTACTTGGAGAAGGCGTAAGACTTATTTCAAAAATAGGTAAGTCCTTTTTAAGGTATAAGACTCTTGGTCATTGATAGGTAAGTCCTTCGTAATGGTTGTTGGTTCCCTTGTCCTTAAAGGGAAGACTAGATATCCTTGACCTTGAAAAGGGAGGTCTTATGTTGTAACTCTTATAATAGAACATAAGAAGTGAGGCATTATTGAAAATCCTACAAATTGCCCTATCTAGGTAGTGGGTGTACATCTCCTAATTTGGAGGTTAGAATCACTATAAATAACTTGTTATTTGTCTCTTGTCATTCTTTCTCTCCCTTGCAATGAATTTTTAGTTGCACTCAGAGATCATACTTGAAGTATTATTCTAGAAATATCTTGAAGGTCTAATGAATTTTGTTGAAGTGTTTTTATCTCTATTCACCCCCCTCTCTTGAGCCCATTATAGATCCAACACTTATATGTGAAGAGAAATACACTCTTTTAGATAATAATGAACCATTATGACTTGTTATGGACGAAAGTGATGAATTGTGCTAAGTATGGGCACTAGATGCATAATATGAGACTTTTTGTAGTTTTTAGGGTTTCTTACACTCATTTTATGTTGTTGGACTAATTAATAAAGTGAAACCCTAATCATGTAGTGTTGTGTGACTATAAAACTATCTCAAGGTTTGAAAGGATGGATAGATAAATGGGTAAACTTGTAGTAGTATGAACTGTTAGTAGGTTCTCAGATCTTATACATTTGAGTATACCAAAATGTCCAATGGTTGTTTCCTATTCATCTTTGATTTATATGTATGGGTCTGGTTAAGTCACAACTCCAGTGCCATGTGATATAGTGAATGATACATGTAACGTGATTGTAGGGTCTTTATGCCCACTGCAATGAGGTTCATGGCCTTAGTACTGATAGATGCATACTATCCATTTTATTTTCATCTTTCAGATCTCTCTTTTCATCTTTCAATCATCTTAGTTTAGCTTTTCTCTAGTTAATTGGAGTTTTTTCTAGATTTACTATGATTTTGTAGGAATATGAACCAATCACTTCAAAACCCAAAAAGACCGAAGAATCATAGGCTTCAATTGCAAATTTTGACTTCCAAACCCTCCATGAAATCGATTGACATCCTAGTCAGTCAACTCACATGCAATAAATGGTCAAGTATGGAAACTCCAATTGATCAACTGACATTCCAGTCGATCGAATCCCCAACACGACCCACTCAAACTCAGCATCAAGAAGTCTCATTATTGCACAATAATTAGTCAAGACAAGACAAGCCAATCGATTGACTGACATCCTAGTCTATTGAATGGCTAGAAAGACTCGATCTAAGTTGGAATTGGGAAGGCTCATTATTACAAACAAAGTGATTGATTAACCACCAGCCAATTAACTAACATTCCTTGAGGCCCCAGTGAACATTAAATTCAATCGACCAACTAGATACCCAATCAACTGATTGGCATCATGGGCTAGGTCTCCCCAACCGCCATTGGGAGCAATTTTTCAAGTTTTGAACCTCATTTCCCTCCTATAAAATGAGTGAGAGTCCAAGAACAAAGGGGCATCTTTTATCTCATCTTTTACACTTCATTCTAGTCCATCTTTGATACCCCTTAGATACACGGGGTAAGGAAGGGAGAAAAGAATCTGCCATCATCCTCACGGAGATTGTTTCATTGTTGCATCTTTTCAACTTGACTCTTTCTATCCATGTCCAAAATTTTGTGTCTATTTCCATTATGTCTGAGTAAAAACTCCAGATTGGGTCATGGGAAGTAGCCCCATACCCCATGTCTTACCTTAACGGTATATGAATCCAACATCTTATTGATCAAATGTTTTCTATCCATGATGTGTACACATTATATGCTTAGATCAATTATATTTACCTTGTCATGATTGTGGGTGATTTACATTAAAAAAGCCATAAATCTCCCGACACAATCAACTAATGAAGCTCTATGATTGATATATTCATTTTATCTTATCAATTATGATCCATGGTTACGAGATCACTTGATGCATGGGTTGGACCACTGATTGGGACACACAAGTTCTTCATGATATCCCTAATAGAACTTTGTTGGATGGTTGAACAAGGATCCTCAAATGCCGAGATACCAAGTTCTAGAGAAGTCCGACCCTTTCTAGATTTTTGATTAACAAGGACAGAGTTCATCATGGTCCGAATCTAATTCATAAGAATCAAGGAGTTACATTAGTTAAAGTATATATTTGGTCTACGTTAGTGAGCCTGTGGACCTCTAATATCTCATAATTAATTGGATTAAAACCCAACATAACTAGCTTGTAGTTTCTATAGTTTCCATTCTTTTTCTAGTTTTAATAACTCTTTCCAAAATTGGATCTTAAATATTATTCCGAACAATTGGTTCGAATATAAACTCTTAAAAATATTGTTCCTTGGGACCAATACCTTTGTATACTAAGAATTTCTTGGATTGTTTACAAGTGTGTTATTGTCGTTAAAAGTTTAAACTCTAGGGTCAATTTCTCTAGTTAATTGTTGCGTTATCGATGCACATTAAGTACCCAGTACGGACCTAATAATGTTGGTCGGTTATTGAGACTGTGCTAGTAGGTTCCTTTTTGATATTTCCCTACTTATTGTACTCACTCTAACCAAGGCATGAAGGGATCCTATGTGAACTAGTAATCCTAAGATCTTTTATGGAAAGCTAGGTCACTTGTTGTCACTAGATAGTTGTTTGAGTAGTACACCTCAAACTACTTGGGTCTTAATAGTTAATATGGTAACTGAGCTGTGTAGTATATATACTTACAAGTTCATGGTGATTCACATTATGATGCTCACATTGATCTTCTACACCAACAAGGTATGGCTTATTACTTTGATATTACATTTACTTCAATTTTATGCCATCTAGAGATCATTATTTATCAATTAATCTTCCTTTTATTACTCTATTAATAGTAGGCTTGTAAGCATTGAATAATTGTGTTTTTATATCATATCATTGGGACATGGTTTCACCCTTGTAGTTATGCACATCTTTAGGTTGATCAACAATGTATCCAAGGTTTTGGTGATGAGGAGACTCATATTTAAGAACAATAATAGAAGGAGGTTGGTGGTAATCTTTCGATGGAGTCCTAGAGTCCTCCTTGTGGACTCGATTGTAGGGAGGGTGATTTTTTGAAAGATGTATCTGCCACTCCATTTTTAGGCTTGTATGTCTTGTATTTTTGTGCTCATGTTCTGATCTTGGCAGATGTATTTTTTCTGTAATTGTTCTTCATAGTAGCCACTAAACAATATCATGTAAAGTTACATGTTAATGAATAAAAATCTGATACTTGTATATTTTTTTGTGGATATGGAATCAAAAATTTTATACTATATTTTCTTTCCTCTCGTGGTTGATGATATTGAATAATGTAGGAATGGTGCTTTGTTTTGAGTACTGTCAACTCTGTGTGGCAAGTTACCATAATTTTTTGTATGGATCTTAAGATCATTGAATCTATGTTTGTTCTTGCATGATCTCCATCTCTAACTATTGTTTATGGTTATGTAGATACAGAAAAGCCACCTGAGGAGCATGTGAAGTGTAATTTTATAGTGCTAGAAGGTGGTGAATGTCAAAGGGTATTGAATAATGAAATTAACCCAAACAGGGATGGTGTATCCTTTACCGCCACCCTACAGTAAACAATATATTTTGAACTAGCATTCTAGGTGATGTTTGGACAACTAATTTCACTTTTTCTCTCTTAGTTGACTGCGTATCTATTCCTCCACCCAAGGTAATGTTATGAAGTGTCAAGTCTTCACAAGGCCTAGATTAGACCTTTGAAAGGAGAATGTATATGGTTCCATAGAATATGGTGGCAAAACAAAGCCAATAATTGTGGGTTTGTGGATGATTGATCTAGAGAATGCTTTGAGTGTTTTCATCATGGAAGAGGAGTATTAGATTAATCATTTTATCCACTTACTAAAGGGTAGTGCTAGCCATTAGTGGTCTGTAAAGGAGGAGAAAAGGACTGGTGAGGTCATCATGTGGGTTGAGTTTTGTAAAAAGTTTGAGATTTGATACTTTCCTTAGTCTTATCCAAAGGAGAAGAATACTTTGTTTTAGCATTTGCATCAAATTACATAGTTTTTTAATGAGTAAGAGGAACATTTAATGATGTTTTATCCTCATTTATCCACAACATATAAGGACATCATCTAAAAATTTAAGAAAGTCTTGAGTGTTTAGTTGATTTATTGAAGCCCACTCCATAAAGCATGAGTAGTTATCAACCTTGATGGAGGAAGTCAGGAGGATAGAGAGGAAGATTGTGACCCAACATGAGACTAATTCAAGGAATCATCTCATCCATATGAGAAATAGTTTGGTGGATTCAAGAAGCCAAGGTATTTGACATCACAACAACATGACTAGTGTTAGAGATGAGGGTGCATGTATAGTCTGATTTATCTCCTAGTAAGAGCATACTATGAGGTTTTTGCCTTCTATGGAGAAAATTTTAGGATCCAAGTTCAACGTCAGGGCCATCTAGTCTATAGTATTGGACATAGTGTAGATCATGCAACATCATTCATTATGGTGCTTTCACTTTGAGACAAGGTAGTTCTATAATTTTGGAAAAATTGGACAGGTCCATACCTTCTTTATGTAGTTCATCCAAGAGGTTACCTAATAATAGAGATAGTGCCAGAAACACTCCCAATATAGCAATTGAAGTGGAACTAGATAGCGCTAGACTTCTCAAGTAGAGTCGTTGGGACCAGTAGGACAAGTCAACATCAAGGACATCAACAGGAGACAATATAAGTCTATGTTGTGACTTTGTATAAAAGATGTATATGTCTAGGTTGACCCAAGCACGTCGTACTAGTTTATTACTAGAGAGGTGTTGTAACTTTCATGTTAGTCATGGATACAATCATCTCACATTGGAAACCCCTTTTTTGGTTCCCCTTTTCTATGGGAGGGTTCTTTTATCTTGTGTCATATGTTTCCTAGAATTGCATTTGAGTGGATCACATGCCATTTGACATCATGGATTTGAAGTGATCCTAGGGATGTATAGATTAGAGAAGTATAATATTTTTGTATTGTTTTAAAGTTCCTGAGTATAGGGATGGTGATATCTCCTGGTATTTCTAAAGACATAAGTAGGGTCTAGAGAATATTATGAGATAGTGTTGTGTAGATTTCTTAGCATGTTTAGTATATAACAAGGCAAGGAGTCCTAAGATAAAGGTTGTTCCAAAGGTGGTAGATTTTTAGGATGTGTTTGGATGTCGGTCATTATCTCACAACAAATTCCCTATGGATGGAATCCTAGCTTTTACCTTAACCAAATGTACGACAATCCCACCTGTAAGAAGACAGATCATATTGCAACATAAATATTAATATTTTCTTTGATTAAACAAATATTCCAATAAAAAAAGGTTGAATTAAAGTCTAGACTTATCAATGAATGGTCTAGACTTATCAATGAATGGAAACACCATGGTGGATGTGTTTCAACGCCATATATATCATTTACTCTCTCATTGCAACAAAATAAGAACAGACACACATATGTTGAGATAGATTAAAACCCCCTTTGGGCATAAGGATTAACATTGGATATATATTACACTAAAGTCATTGTCACGTTACCTAGAGATCATTTACCTATCGCTCAGAAAACACCTATCTAAAGTTCTCATCAAGGGTTTAACATGAATTAGATAATATAATAGATATTGGGTGCAGAGTTCTCTACAACTAAGGTCTAACAAACATGCAAAATAGTTGGACAAACAAAAAGTGCAAGCAATAAAACATCTGATATATAACAAGTGATATTAATATAGACATAACATAAGGGAAAATAGAAAAATGGGTATTAGGGATACTCATCACAGCCTAGTGAGATGACTAATCACTCATGGTAGAAATAGCAAGCACAATAGAGGAAGAGAGAAATAAATCCATCATCACAGTAAAGCACAGAGAAAAATCTATGGTGTGTGATATCCATTCTTCATTGATGAAATTAAGTCATCAATATCCTTTGCTGTTAGCCTAGCTCTACTTCTATGGAGGTGAAGTAGATGGTGGGTGCTGGTGGATTAATGGGTGGAAGAAGTCTTGGATCCAACTTTTTTTGAAGTTAGGAGCTCAAATTCTTTGTAGAGGTGGAAATCTCATCTATTGGTCAACTGATGTAAGTAACCAAAAGAAAATGAAAGCGGATTCCATGGACTTTTTTTGGCAGCCGATGACATTGGATGTGGATCCCTTTTGTCGAGGAATGGCCATGTACTTATAGGTGAAGGACCAGGGTTTATAGCCCTCCCCAGCTGCCTTGTGGTTAAAAAGTTACCACCATGGATGGAAAAGGATAACGGTGGAAGGTAGATGAAGGGCCTCATGACATTCATGATTCCCATTAGTAGACAAAAGGTAGGATGATCATTAGTGGGAAGATTTTGAAGTTTCATCTATGGACACATAGAGTCTTCATCAGTTGATCGTGCAGAACTCCTATTAGAGGTGTAGTGCAGGACGACCACTAATGGGTGGAGTCTGCCCAACCATCAATGGATGGAATCTGCCAAACCATCAATGGATAAAATCACGTAAATTGTTGGTTTACACCTTAATCAATGTTGAACTCACATAAATAAACATGCATAGGGTGACAATCAGTGGATATGCAACATGATTATTGGTGCATAATGCCCACCAGGTCATTGGTATTTTTTCAGGAATCACTAGACAATTGACTTGGCAAGACACACCTTAGGAACAAAACATGTATTTTTGAATTTATAAAGGATCTCTCACATAAACTACACTTCATCCACAAGCACATGAGGTCATGTTATAGTATATGGAAGCAGCAAGTTAGGTGTTGGACCCAAGAGACAAAGAGGGCACTAGAGCTAGGTTAGTTTTGGCTAGGTTTCTACTAAATAGTCTAGGGTTGAAGGGTTTGGATGTTGATTTTGAGTTAATTACACTAAGTTGGGTCAAACAAACAACTAAAGGAATTAATAAACAAAGCCTAATGTAACCCTAGATGATTAGTTATAATGAGCATGAAAAGGAAAATTAAGCAAGTAAGGAAGCAAATTACACTAAGATAAGCAAGAAGAGATCTACACTACACTAAGATAGAAATTATGATTAAATGGAAATTAAAATCTTAAACTATAAAAAACAATGCAAGAGAAAGCATAATTAACTAGGAAGGTAAGGAGACTAGAAAAGTAATCATGAACTAAATAAGATGGCAAATTAGGGTTTTAATGCAGTAATGGGAAGTGTGGGCTGTTTGGGGGAATTTACTTATAAATTCAGTTAGGGAGGGGGGAATAACATGTAAACATTACTCTTTCATTCATATTACCAAACCAAAGAACAAGATAGATGCTAATGAATTTCCCTAAACTACTAATTGGCCATGGATTAGGTGTGGTGTGTATAAGGGAACTAGTCTTTTTCACCTCCTATCCACCCTTGTGAGGCTCAATTGGATTAGGGTTTATGTGGAGTTATATTAGGATGGAATCAAGTCTAGGTTTCTAGGATAGATGCTCCTATGGAAATTGGAGACCGAGGGTAGTAATGGGAGGTGGAAATGAGGTATTAGGCCTCACATAACCTACCATATAATCTTTAGGAAGATCCATACTAGTGACACTAAATGCTTCTAGACTAGCTAATTATATCTGTCAAGGTGTAGAAAAATTGATTAGCATGTAGGAAGGTGAATAGCTATCTAGGGATCCACTAATTGGACCTTGGAGAAATTCCCAAATTAGCCACATATAAGAAATTTCTCTAGAATCCTAGACCGAAAACCAATTTATGGTAAATGAGATAAAAGTAGAACACAATCATTAGCAAATGAAAATTACAATTTTACATATCACTTTCCCCCAACATGGTATCAAAGCAACATTTTTACCCCAAACAACCTACCTAGGGGCCTAGCTACTCATAACAGTGGAAAATACAAAAATGGATAAAGGAGTAGATGAGTGGAAAACCATGGTAGCTCAATGGAGACTCCTCTTTCTCCACCTCTTAGAAGAAGCAGCTCGAGAACCCCCTCCTTCAAGGTGGAATGACATGGATGCATAGTGGAAAGTGGCAAAAAACCTTAAATAGAAGGGTTTATGGTTGTAAGGTGATGGAATGGAGGTAGAATGAAGTTGGAATGGATGAGAGGGGGATATGATGGGATGAAAGGTTGCTAAGGGTGGCTAACCCCATGATCCATCCTCCACTCAAGTATATATAGGTGGTGGGGAAGCACTAGGTGAAGTGGGGGTAGAATAGAAAATGTAGTGCAAAACTGCTGCTAGGTTTTCTTGTAGCACTGTCATGTTGGGTAGCACATCTATGTTGGGTAATAGATAGCATAGATGTGGTGGGGTGGAATGCTTTTGATGAAGAATGGAAATGGGTTGGGTTGTTTTTTGGAATTTGGGGAACTTGTAGCACGGTTATACCAGATAGCATGGTGATGGTAAGTCACATGACCGTTCTGGGCTAGAAATGGACTAGTAGTCCTTTGGAGCATGTTCATATTGAGCTTTGGCACCACAATCATGTTGGGCCACTTAGCTATTATGTGTCCCCCTTGGCATGGTCGTGCAGTCCAAGATAGACAAGTTGTTGAGCTTGATCTTCAATGCTCAACTCTATAATTTTGTTGTGAAATGGCTTGATCAGCACAGCCGTTCTCTATCACCATGACTGTTTTGGAGGCTTAACTTGCACTTTGAGCTTCAACTTTGAATTTATATGTAATTATTTTCTTCAGTTGAGTCTTGTTCACTAGGGGTAGGTTGGGGAAGCTCTAGGACCTTCCTTGGACCCCTCTAATGGTAGAGGAACCCTATAATCACCCTCCTCTCTCGTCTATCCAAGTGTGGTCCAAGTGCCTGCAAAACACTCAAAGAATGTACATAAGTGCATTTTATGACAATATGCATATTATGGGGAAGAACATGTAACATATTTAGATGTGATTGAAGTGAAATAATACACAAGAAGAAGCCCTAAAGGTTGCATAAGTCATTGGTAGACATTTTAATGATGGGGCAATGCATCTTGTTCATTGGTAAGATAAATGCATGAACCTCTTGTCGATATACGTGAGGTGGTTTCCATCAGTGTTCAATTAATGGAATGGAAGAATGAGCGACCGATGAATTTCCAATATGTAAAAATTGATGATTCCATGAGTATGCTTCACTAGTCATTTAGAATAACAATGTATTTGATATCTCTTACTTCCAAAAATATTGTCCATGTTTTCAAGGAAAACAAGATGTTTGGGTTCCTAGGACACATAACGTGATTTTTAGCCATTGGTTGGTTTCAAATATTGGTCTTTGTGAGGTATTTCTTCAAATAAAGGGATTTAAATGATGAAATATACATGGATGCAAGTAGGAAATATAAATCTAATCCATCTAGGTAATGTCTTTCATTTCTCTAAAGAATAATTTTTTTGAAATATCTTAGATAAACACAATTGGACATTCAATGATGAGATCATAAGTTACAAACAAATAGGTGTGAGTAGTGAGTATGATACGTACCACCCACTCTCCACCCCAGACATATATATTTTCTCATCAATGAAAAACACTAAATCAAATATGGAGGGAATAACTACACTGGTTGGACATCCATCAATGGTTTCTCTCCATCAGTAAGATTCAGTCACCTATAATAAAAATTATTAGAATGTATGATCTTGTCTTGTGATTCACTAACTAACTAATTCAAATATTAAGTAAAATGAAAGAATATCTGAAAAAGAGAGTAACACTTTGGTTGCCTCTTTAGAGGTTCCATTGTTTAACATTGATAGTATTATGCCTCAAGATCAATCATTATATGGAGGGGGGTAGTAGAGTGAGTGATTGGTTGTCCAACATAATGTCCATTGTGAAGTAGCATTTGAGATGTTGACCATTAACTTTGAATTCACCAATTTTCTTGATCCAAATTCAAACATCTCCCTGAGGGAAGATATGCTTGATTATTAATGGATTACATGAATTAAATGTGTGTGCTAAACACAAGGGTACGCGTCGAAGTAATAATGGGACTCAAGAGGCCTAGATTCAAACTCTGGAAACTGAGATAGATAAAGACTATTACTAACTGAAACAAACCAGCTACGCCACAATGGAAGAGTTGATTTGCTGGTTAAAAACTAAGACAAAACTTTTAAGTGTAGAAATCAAGTTGGTGAAAAGTCACATGGATGGTTTCTTTAGAACATTGGTTTCACCATGGTATTAACCAATACATGCATTCTATCATATCAACATAACTTTTAATTACTTCTTTAGATTTAGTGTATGTATATTTTACAACCCACTTTCACATTGTAATGCACTGTGTATCCTAGTTATCCATTGATTCCACATCATCAATATAAAAGACCAAATGATAAGGATTGTCTCTAGATATCCACTTTGTGGTAGTAAGCCTACTTTTGTATCACTTTAGTGACTGCAATGAAAATAACTTTTCCAACTACTAATCCTTCTTTCATAGAAGTCAATAGCCCATTACAATATTATTGATCAAAAATAAATATCTAATGAATTTTATAATTCCTATCCCTACTTTTGAGTATTTAACAAACCATGTTCAAGTTATGGTTATCAATCAAAATTAAAGTAGATAACTTTTACAATATAAAAAATCAAAATAATGATTATATTGAATCAAGATATAAACATGTACAAAGTTTACATTGGGATACTCTTGGGTCCTAAAGAATGAGGGTTTAGTCCCTCATGCTTAACAATTAATCAAAAGAAGGTAGGAGGAAGAAGAAAACCACAAAAAACTCGTGAAAGGTGACTATGAACTCTATCTCCTCCTCCTTAAACTCTAGTTCCTCCAAGGAAGGCCGTTGGGATGTCCTATAGATGAGATGCCTCTAAATGAGATGTGTTTCCCACAAGTGAAATGTCTTATTCCTAGGTGAGTTGCCTCTAGGGGCCTTCCCTTTTGTTTTATATAGGAAAAAATTACCACACTACTTGATTGTAGATCATTAGATGTGTGTTGTCTTGATCAAGTCCATCCGATAAATACAACACCACTAATTGAAGTTGGTTCCACCGACTCCATCTTTTTACTACACTTTAGGGATGGAATTATCAGTGCCACTAACTTGGGTCGGTGGCACCAAGATGCATTTTCCCCTACCACTCCTTCTTCTCGATCCAACTATGTGTTGAGGAAGTTCAACATCCTTTTTGTGTCAAACTTTGTTCTATTTTGACTTGATCAAGTCTGCAATTTAAGCAACAATACAGTAGGAAAATAATAAAATAGAGAAAAAATACCTAAATGCATTTAAATGGATAATATTGTTGCAGAAAGGATGTTTTGGGAAATTTTTGTAAAGTGTTCATAAAACACAGACTAGTACATTTTCTTACCACTGGTGTTACTTTCCTTTACATTGATTTTCATAGGAAATCAACACTACAGGCATATAGAATTGATCGGTATAACACAAATGTCACTAACGATCAAGTCTTGTCGATTAAGAAAAAACATGGGCATCACTTTTACTATAATGTTTGTTTCTTTCTAAAGAACTGAAGTCTAAGATATCCTGCAAAATTCAAAATTTCAGTGGTACAATTTGATATATCATGATAACTTAGTTGTACAAAAATTGACTGACAAAGTCCTTCTCGTGAAATAAATTTTTCCCCAAAAGGATTTTGTTGTTGGATTTTACTAAAAAAACAACGACAAAGGGTTCCCACCACTTGCTCCGCAAAAAAGTTCTCCCCCAAATGATGTTATGTCATCATTTTTTTTCAAATCAAAGAGAGGTTGGTGTCTTTTATTAGGAATAAGTACATGTGGAATTGGTTTTTTGGTCTGCGGTCGACGACTAAGATTGACCTATGGTATCGGTTTTTTACTTCAATCAATGACTAAACTCCTTAGTGAAGCTAGATTTTTATTAGGATAAGGGCATCTGTCATTGGTTTTCTTTGTATAAACAAATTGCATACTCTCACTCTATCATTAGTTTGTATTAAGCAACTGACATCTGTCTACTTAGTCATCCGTTTTTGCTAGCACTTAATATCACATGAAATTTTTTTGCTTCTACTTTTTGGGTTCTCAATATAGGCTCTACTTTTATTAATAAATTTTCCCAAGATGTCCCTTAAGTGATCATCTTGTTTTGATCCTTGGTCCTACTAGAATTGTCTAGGACCCTATTGTTTGTGGTGTTGTGCTTGTATTGAGTCATGTTGGAAGTTATTGAGATCTTTCCAAGAAAACTTCAAATTGTTTCTCCAACAATACTCATTTCCTCTATTAGGTTGTTTCATATACATGTAATTTTCTTCCTTTCCAGATGAGATTGCATTCTTCTTTTCAAGTTTTCTTGCCAATTCAGCCACTTGAGTTTTTTGTTAAAGGACTTCATGTGGTTCTTTGCATTTTTTATAGAGGTTGAGCATTCACACGCTTTACTCCATGACTGGTTTCTAGCCATACTTCTTAATGTCTCACAACATTTATTGATTTTATTATTTAAAAAGAATCATGCTCCAACACTATCAAGATTATTTTTCTCCTATGTAAGATATAATAAAAAGTTTTGGATTTTCTATACAAATTAATTTCATAGTCTGGTACTTTCCTTAACATATTTTGAAAATTCCCCATACTTCTGAATAAGATTTGTTAGAAAGTTGTCTAAACCCATAGATTTAATAACCAGATTATTATTCTTTTTAAAGGGTAATTTATCTTCTAAGAAAATATCTATTATTTCTTCTCATAACCATACAGATTCTGAGGGTAGACTTGAGAACCATGTTTTATCCCTATCGGTTAAAGAATATGGAAAGTTTTTGATAAATTATTGTAGTAGAAATGCAGTCCATTTTAATCATATCACAACTTATCACAAAGCTATTTATGTGGTGCATGGGTTACTCATTATTGTGATCAAGGAAATCTTTTGACTTTATTAGTGCAACATGATCGAAATCGATCTTATAACTTCCCACATTAACTTATTCTATTTTGACGGGCCCAGTTGTGCCTTAAAATACGAGGCTTTGATATTCTCCTAGATGGCTTACTTTCATTTGAGGTGACTATATCCTCATTTGTCTCCATGTTCTCAGATATGTTGTATAGTCTTTTCCACAAGATCTTCAAAAACTCAGTTGTCCTCAGGTGGTGGCAAAGACGACTCACCGTAGTCCATAGTTAGTGTTTGGACCATGAATAAGTACCCGAAAAAGAAAAATATATTATGAAATCACCAAAGGATTACCAAAACATAGAAATTTTAGAATGGATCTTTGTTCTGGAAAGAAAATGTAAGAAAAAGCAAGGGAAAAAAGGCCTAGAGTGGTCAATTTTTGAATTCGTAGTCTAGCGTTGCCAATTCGTTGAAAAAGTGCCAAAACTTGGCACTACTTAAATTTTTGTGCTAAATGTAAGTGTGCATGTTAAAGTAATAAAGGAACTAAAGTGGCCTAGATATTAAACTGAAGGAACTGGGATAGATTAAAACTACTACTAATCAAAATAAAACATCAAAGCCAAATGAATAGTTGATTCAGTGATTAAAAGCTAAGGATAAAATTTAAAGTGTAAAAATTAAAGTTGGTGAAAAGTCAAATGGATGGATTCTTTACGAAATCGATTTCATCACGATATTAACCTATATATACATTCTATCATATCAAAATAAGTTTTATTTGCTTGTATATATTTTTTATTTATAGCTAGTACTACCTGTGTAACATCCCAACATTTACATATATAATTTGAAAACTCTTAACAGAATTTTTTTTATAATTGCTAAGGAATGGACTAAATGGAAACAGAGCAATTTATATAATTTTGTTTAAATTATGAAATATGGTATGCTTTGTTCTTATGTGCACTAAATAAATTACATTTATCTTTGTATGCAAAGAAATAAGAAATAATTTTTCTTTTTTCTCTTTCTCAAGATAACTCCTCAATTATACATAACAAGATAATGAGTAAGTCCTTGAGTCGGTAATGACTCTCAAACTTGAAATTGGACTCAACTATTCATACATGCCAGCAGTCACGATGTGTGTTGGGATATGCTCATTTTTCTCCTTCTAAACAATTATTTTTCCTCCTATATTAGGAACTAGTTGCATAGAACTCACCCATTTTGAATTAGATATAGGGTAGATGATCCTAGAATGTAGTAGTGTTATCACCTCCTTTTACGCAATCTTCTTCAGAATTGGGTTCAATTTACATTGAGGTTGGATGGAAGGCTTGTAGTTGATGATCATGTTAATTTGGTGCATATAGAGGGCTTGCCTAACTCCAGTTGGGTCAGTCATTTTTTCCTGACATGCCTTATATCTCTTCCTCAATTCTATCAACAACATGTCTTCCTACTTAGTAGTGAGATCTACATTTATGAGTAATGGGCAACCCTTTTTCTCATCTAAGAATACATATTTCTTAGCCTCTCAGGTAGGGGCTTCATCTCTGGCGCGGTGTGAACCTTATCTTCATCTTCAATGATGGAGACAAATTTAACTTCCTTAAACTTAACCTCATTGTCTTCTTTATCAATCTAGGTGAAAAATATTTTGGTCCACCTTTTGTTCAAGCACCTCATGGAATTCACATTGATGAGTGATGTCTCAAGAGGATCTTTGAAAGTAGGCATATCATGCTACAACTACTTCAATCCCCATAGCGGTGGTCATAGATGAGTCTAATTTGATTTCCATGATGATTGAATCTTCATTGATGTCCATGATGATGAAATCTCAAGGGGCATTATATTTAGGACTCATTGTCACATGTATATTTTCTACAATCCCCATAGGGAGGTCATAGAGGAGTTTACAATTTCAATCACTATGCCAGTGGGTAAGAAGTCGATAATGAACCCTAATCCTTTTACATAAATTGTAAATAATTATATATATACTCACCCAAGGTCAATATACCTTTGGCATGTGGAATCCCCAACAAAGCAAGAAATTCCAAAAGATTCTAGATATTTGAGTTTTTTAGGCATCTTGGTATTGATGATATCTGATGTTCTACATGCTGGTTTCATAGTCTTGTACTCTTTTGTTGTGTACTTGTGAGTGAGGAGGTCTTTAAAGAGTTTGGTCCATTAGGGAATTTCCACAATAGCTTCAATGAATGTCAACATGCAGTTTATTCACCACTTCCTTGAACTTCATGAATCTTGAGTCTACCCGCATTTGAGCTAGTTTTCTCTGGAAAAGAATGTGTGGCTTGTAGAGAAACACCACTCTGATAGAAAGATTGTTTGATGTATCTTATGGGGTCACCTTGGGATGGAATGTCTGACTCATCTTTGGAGGCTTGACCTCTAGTTCTACTGGTATAGCCATTGGGGTGACTTCTTCAAAATCATCCTCTTCAAGAATCATCTTATTTTTGGTGAGTAGGGTTGGTGCACTTGGTAGCACATGCCCAGAATGTGTGATCGTATCCTTCAATTTCTCTCCTTGATGTTTGGGGTTGTTTACAGATTGACCTGTAAATGAACATGCTGGAGGGTGAATGACAATAGGAATGTGTGCTATTTGAGCCTATGTGAACTTGTTGTGTGCCTGATGGCTTTCTAATATCTTCTTAGTAGCATCCAAGTGGCCTTGATCATTAGGGGTAGGAATGTTCGATGATTTCCTTAACCTGGGATAAGTTGTCCTTGGTTATTATAGGGTTGTTGATCTAGACTATATTTTTTTACTTTTATTGAAGTTCTTATTGTATTATCTAGGGTGGAAGTTGTTTTTCTAAAATTTTTGACTATGTTGGAAACCAGGAGTACCTCAATCTTGGTTTTGAGTTGGTCCTAGATTGAGCTAATGCATGTTTGTTACTCTGTCTAGATTTCCATGTTGGAACCCTAGATGGTTTTTCAGTCAGTTGGAGTCATCATAGCCCTATCTTGGAATAGAATTGATGGCATTGACTTCTTTAATGATTGAGTTGATGTTGAACTGAGGCTATTTCATGTTCAATGTGGCTTGGTAGAGGTGATTTCACTATAGACGTGTGTGCCCCTCTGCACTACAGACCTGATAGACTTCCTAGGTTGTCTTAACTTGAATGAAGGAATGACCTCTTGTCCATACCTCTAGAAGGATGACTCGAGGTTGTCTTTTTTAAGTGTGAGAGCCTTTAGGGATTCAAAAATATACATCATTTGGATTTTTCTTCCATCATAAAAACCTTCAAAACTCCTCTCTTCTGTGATGATCCCCAATTATCTTAGTTCTCTGCACCCCTTCTCACCACCAACCAACCATCATCAAATCTCTACCTATGAAGTATCCATTGTAAGTGACATCAAGAAACTGTTTGATGTCATCATCAACTCCCTCATAAAATTGGTCAATAAGTTGTGTGCATGGATTGTCATGATGAGGGAATTTGTATAGTAGCTCCTTGAATTGTTCCTAAGATTCAAAGATATTTCAAATGGTAGTTTTTCGAACTAGGTGAATTTTCCTCATATTTGATATATGTATGTAGGTAGAATGAACTTCTAGAGGAACTTTTTATGAAGTTCCTCCAAGGTGGTGATGGTTTGATCATCTAGGGAGTTGTACTACACCCTAGATTTGTCAGTGAGGGCATTGTAGAATAGCATAGATTGGTGGCTTCCTCAAACACACCAACTTGCTTGCTCGGTCAATAGATGACTTTAATCTTATGCAAATGGTCATGTGTGTTTTCACTGACTCCTCCAGAAAAACTATTGTTTTGCATCATCATCACCCATTGCATCTTCATTTCAGAGCTATGCTCTTTGATGAAAGGTTCAAGGATTGGGTTGCAAACATCTATAGATTTAGGGATAGAGAACTCTCATAGATCTCTTTGTCATTCTACTTATTCATATGCTTGTAACTCTTCTTGCATAGCATCTCTACATTCATCTATGAGTCTATATCTTTGTGCTACAAATGGTTTTTAATATATGATTAATATCCTATTCTACCATATGGGATTTGTGCTCACAAAGGAGCCTATAGAAGGTTCATTTGATCTTAGGGCCAAAGTTTGCGAAGGAATCGACGCTAGAAGAGTGTCACATACACAACAGACGTTACTTGATAAGTGAACATAACCAAGATTAGAATCTTGAAGATGAGTTAATTTCAATATGATTTTTAGTATTATCAATTATAAAATAAAAATATTAACTAGTCCAAGTGAGTTAACTTAATCAAAAGATTACATTGTCCTTGACAATGGTGCTGACATTTTATGTGGGTAATTATCACACATCAAACTTCGTAGGGATCGGATCTGTAGTTTCTATTTTTAATAAAAGTATGCCTATCCCACCCGCAAGAGAATCAATCTTATCATATAATAATTTAGGATCAAACCTAATGGACAATATATTTAAGAATGATACTGTCAAAGTAAGAATGCAAGAACTAGTATTTAAAACAAAGATTTTGGTTTATTTTCTTAAACTAAGATTTCTATAACAAAATATTTAGATGAAAATCAAGAAGTATCAATGAATGAAACATTAGGGTGGATGGGTTTCACAAACGCTACCTGTAATTACTCTCTAATTACATATTACTAATAAGAAAAAGCACACATATGTTGAGATAGGTTAAATTCCTCTTTCTATATAAGGATTGAAACCAGATAGATATTACTCTATGCTCATTATCATATTAGCTAAAGATCATTTACCTCTATCGCTTCAAAAAACAACTATCCAAAGTTCTCATCAAAGGTTTAACATGAATCAAACGATACTATAGATATTCGTTTCAAAGTTCTCTACATCTAATATCTGACAAACATGAAAAATAGTTGTCCAAACAAAAATTTCAAGCACTAAAACATTTGATCCATAACAAGAGACATACAACAAACATAAAAGTAGTGGAAAAGAGAAAAATCAGTAGCAGGACTGCTCCTCACACTGTAAAGAGAGGGATACTTTCTCATGGAAGCTATTACAAGTATAATATGGGAAGAGATAAATAAAGACATCATCACAGTATAAGATGAAGGAAAATCCATGGTGTAAGGTAATGTTTCTTCAATGATGGAATGAATTTGTTGATCTCCTACCCTTCTATACTGTATCTACTAATGTGGACATGAAGCAGGTGGAGGATGTTGGTGGGATGATGAGAAGAAGGCATCTTAGATATAGCTTCTTTTGAAGTAAGGACTTGGAATTCTTGAATGAGGTGAATATACTTTTGTTTGGTCAACCAATTTAAGCAATCAATGGAAAATGAAAATTGATACTAATGATCGATTTCGGCATCCTAGCTCTATTGGAGGTGGATCCCTTTTGTGGAGGTTATGGCAATGTATTTATAGGTAGATTTATAGGTAGAGAACTAGGGTTAGGATCCCTCCCCATCTTCCTTACAGTCAAGTATCACCCTCCATGGATGTGAAAGGACTATAATGGGAGGAAGATGAGGGGTATTCTGAATCCCATGATTCCCATCGGTAGACAAAAAGGTAGAATAATCACTGGTGGACAAGCTTTAAAGTTTCATCCACAGACACATAGACTCTTCATCAGTTGGTCGTAGAAAACTTTCATTGGAGGTTGAGTGAGGATGACTATCAGTGGGTGGAGACCCTACCACTAGTGGAAGGAATATGCCCAATCATCACTGGAACAAATCTGGGTGCTCATCGGGTGGCACCTTTGTTGGTGTTGAACTATTATCGTTATACATACAAAGACAATGGTTGGACATGTGGAATGCTCATCGATCCATGATGCATGGCCAATCATTGAAAAATGTTTTGTCATTGGGGCAATTCAAGTTCTTCATTAGTAGGCTAAATGCATGGACCTCTCATTGGTAGATGTGTGGTAGTTTCCATCATTAGTCAATTGATACAAAGGATAATGAGAAAACATACAAGATTCTAGAAAGATGCAAACCCAACTCAATGGGTATGTGCATATGGTCTATAAATAGGATCTACATATATCCGAGTTCCAACAATTTGGTTGACAATATGATTTTATTAATATAATTTTTGTTGCATGATTGTTATGTAATTCCTTGTTAAATTTGTTATATAAGCTTGATCACCTTTAGTAGTAATTTCAAACATTAATTTCTTTGGAATAGGAATTTCATTCAAGAAAATGTTTATAAACTCAGTCAAAGTGGGTAACTACTAGGAGGGAATAGTTTTCAGATCATTCTTCATAATTCATCTTAGGAATAATAAATGCCACAAATTTTAGGTTTCTTTATATTATGCTTTAAAAGAGGATTATATGATCATTAGATTCCTAATCATAAGGCAAAATTATATTTTTGGTAGTTGAATAAAACCATATTATAGCTAGCACCATAGTGAAACTAGAATTCCTAGAGATGCTCATCATCTTGATCTTGACCAATTTTTTTAATCACTTTCTTTAGTTCTTAGTGATTAGTTTAATAATAAACTAATCTAAATTTTTCTTTGGACTATCTGATTGGATTTTAATTAGTAGTAGTCTCTGACTACACATCTTCCTGACTTTGACTACTCTGGACTCTCTGTCCTTATTAGTTATATATATACACTTGCATAGTACATGTATGGTTTATGATTGTTAGTGAGGAAATGTTGTTGTGAAGTGAATGTAAGAGTAAGGAAATGTATATTCATGTTCATTGATTTACAAAGTTGGATATCTTGACTGTATTGGTGATAAGTATCAAAGTCTGATGCCACCATCAAGCATGCATATTGGTTGGAAGTATCTATTTGGAATGGGTTTTGGATTTTGTGTTACTCAAGGACAAGTAATTTTCAAACTTGGTGAAGTTTGGATTGTCTTTTCTTCATGTTTTAGGTATATTTTATGTTTATTTTGCATGTTTATATTACATTACATGATATTTACTTTATTTTACTTTCTTAATAGTTTATGCAATTTATTTGGTGTTTAATGTGTTTTTGTGTTTTATTAATAGGTTTATGCAAGTAAAAGTGATAAGTTAGTATCCCTCCATAAGAATCCCAAGAAATGATAAAAAATGCATATCGTCACTTCCCAACTTCAAATATTGTAAAGAGGATCCCAAAATTTATAGACATTGCAGCCTGACCCAGAACACTAGCTAGTCAACTATATCATGAAGTTACTCATCTAGATGTCCCTTCTTTATCAATAAAGAAACAAAAAGATAGGATAGGACGGTCAACTGTAACACACGAGATCTCTTCCTAAGGCTGTAATAGATTTTCAAGCATGATGACTGGCCCCACAGATCATCACTGGCCTTAGTTGTGCGCTTTGTCCTCACTCACACATAGGCTAGGATCAACTTCCAAATGGGTCACCCATCCTAGTCTTACTATGGGCTAAGCATTTTTAATCACAAAGTTCTTAATGATGGGCAGCCTAAAATGGAGGTACACCTTTGTAATATGAGTAGTCTAATCATTCCTTTTAAGATAATTTTATTTGAGGCCTCAAGACCTGGGACGTTACAATCTCCCCCACTTAGACTCTTTATTCCCTCATTAAGTCTCAACTACAAGGCCTCATAATCATTCCTCATTTTAGTATAGACCCAAAATAACCAGTGTGCACCCAATTCTCGATCATGTCTACCATTGTAAGGATGGCTACTTCACCATTGATAGCCCTTTCCATCATCCCCGGACCGCACATCTCAAGACTAGAATGCCACATGATATGTGCATACCACCCATTTGAGGGGTTTGTCTCTAATACCATTTAGAAGACCTGAACCCACTTCCCAAGGCTATATTAGAGTTTCAAGAATGATGAATGGACCCACAAACCACCATTAGGTTAACTATGCACTTTGTCCTCACTCACACACAGGCCGGACTCAACTTCTCGACTAGTCACCCATCCTAGTACTAATATGGTATGAGCATGCTTAACCACAAAGTTCTTTGTGATGGTCTCCTTAAAAAGGAGGTGCACATTGGTCATTTGAGTAGTCTAATCATTCTTTTAAGATCATGTTATCCAAGGCCTAAAGACCAAGGAATTCACATGAACTGAGTGGATATGATCGACAGGGTCAGAGAAATCACAATAGAGATTGACATCCCTGAATTGATCAACTCATTTACTAAGATGACTGCTTGACAAAATCCAAGTATTCAAACTACATGAGAGCTTACTATCTCATTTTCTGAGTCTATCGACTTACCTATCATCAGAGGAACATGTTCAAAATGAGATGTTTGACTCATTTTGTAAATCTATTAACTCACTAGTATCATGGCAGAAGGAATCCAAAACCCAAGGAATCAGCTAACTCACTCGGTCGATCAGTTGGTAAGCATATCAAGTCAGTCTAATTGATCTAGATTTCACATGTGAACTAAATATTGAGTGATTTAAGTGCTACTTCATGTGTAATTAATTATCAATTGAAAAAAGATACATGGCTAGTCGAATGGACAACCTTGATCCAATCGATTGGACAAGCACCACAAATCTGTTACAAATGGCCACATCCATGAGAGGATTATAGATTGACTAGAGATCTTAAGAAATGATATAAAAAGACTAGATTGGACATCCAAGGAAAAGTTTCATGACCTATTGTATCCCATACGCAACAGTACCATCCTTTGAGAGAGCACAAGACTTGACGACTTGACGTCAAGATGCATTATGGTGGATATGTGACAAAAGACTACAACCTCCATTTAGGGAGTGGTGACGCACCCCACGGACCTTCCACTCTATAATTTTACTTTCTTCTTGACCTTATTATTCTCTCTCTTTTCTTGTGTCCTAAACATCAACAGAGGGTAGATATTTACAGGGGCACAGGAAGCATGTTGCCCATATTGTTATTTCCAATTGCATCTATATTTGTATGAACAATTTATATTATGAAACAATCACTTTTCATTTCTCAACATTTATGTAAAATGTGTTGTTTGTATATCAAATTTTGGATGTTGAGAACTTCTAACCAATAATGTAGTGTGTTGATTGCTACTAGCTAACACTTAAATAAAAACTTCATAATGTTGGTTTCTATGGTGATGGATAAATTACCTCACATATCAGAATGGTGAGCCTAGAGTAATCCTATTTGTGTGAAATAATTCTGAAAGGACTAGATTTTACACAGTATCATTGTTTAATGTTCATGTTTGCTCGAATAAGATGAGAGAGATAACCTAGATAGTGGCAATGAAACTCATTTTCCCAGTAATATTATCATATAATCTAAAAATAATTTCTTTCTTAGTTTAGTAAATTACTTGATTAGATGATTTAATTAATCAACCAACTACCAAAAAAACTATCATTGTTAATTTATTTTTTATACATATGCTAAAATCAAAATGTTGTCTATTGGATTTTATCCTTAACTATCCTGTGATAAAACCGGTCCTCTTGTGGGTAGTGTTTGTTGTATCATTGTTTGGGTAAAATCTAAGATCTCCATACCCTAGTGAACTTTATGATATGTGAATATGCATATCACCTAGCTTCTTTCATTGTAAGTATGTGGACCTAATTGCAAATTGTATAAAATTATTTAAGTTTCTATTTTAGTCCATGTATGTATCTTGTTTGATGTGTCTTGATTGCCTTTTAACCTTGGTTGAATAGTATTTCATGCTTGGGTTCTAATTCTAACCCTAATATTGGTTTTGCTAGTTGATATGTTTGCGCTCAAAGGCCTTGAACCATGACCTCGATGTCTAAACCCTAGATGGGTCTGGAAAGGGTCGATGGGCTAAAGGGTAGAGGATTAGAGGTGGATAGATTGAGGTATGTTGGACCTTGTTAGGTCATGAGGTGGAAAATTTATGTATTTGAGCCTTGATTGAAGGACCCTTTTATTGGTGATTGCATATGAACCTACATGGATGGGGTAGTGGTAAGCCTCAATAGGTTGTTGAGGGGCCTCAACAAGTGTGGTTGGAGGTACCTTGATGCGTGTGGTTTAGGGTACCTCGTTGGATAAACGATGTTAGATCTCGAAAAGTCACATTTGGAGGACCTCAATGGATTTATGTTATAGTACCTTTATGGGAATGATCCTTCTTGGCTTCTAGCTGAAGGGCCTCAATGGGTCTCTTTGCATGGGGCTTGATGGTTTCACTTATAAGGGTGTTTTAGATTTTTTACTACAATTTCCTACATATACCCCTATCCCAGTAAGCTTATGATCTATTTTACATCAAGATCTATATAGAACATGGAGGAAGAAAAAAAGTGGGTGAAGTGAGATTGAAGGAGGTTGATGGGTATGGTTTGAAGCTTGCATGTGCATGAAAGTTAAAGATCTAGCTCTCCTTTGTGGATCTAAAGAAAGATACTTCATTTCAGTCCAAGTTCATGCAATTTTCCTCCCTCTTATATTTCCTTACTATTTTCACTATCATATTTTTCCTTTGGATTAGAACCATGGAGAATCATTGTGTTTTTAACTCCGTAGAGCTAAAAATTCCTAGTTTGCTCTCTCTTTTTCATAGTTGCATAGATCTTGATTGGATGAGCTTTCTTGGAGTTTGGGTGGGCTGTTTGGAGGATGTTTTGTGCTTATATAATATTTTTCTTTCTTTTATCACGTTTTATTCATTTATATGTGACTAATGTAGCTTCTTTTATCTTCCTTTTACTGCATTACTTAATGCAAACCCAAAATTTCCAGAATTCCTAATATGTCTAAAAGTGGAGTTTTATGGACTATTTGGTAATATGATAGACTAATCACGAATTTCATTCCCTTCCCTACCTTCCAATGATCATCCATGATGGTAATTTTAAGCCCTCATGAGGATGTAAGTGTAGGTACTTTAAAAAAGGCATGGTTTCCCTTAAAATGGCTCTTTACGGATTTTTGATACAATGAAAATAAAAAATGAACTCCATGACCTTACTTACTATTTGAATGGATTTCATGATCAAACTAAGACATTTCTCTAACTATTATTGTTCTGAAATCATCATAAAAACTATGTTCCATATCCAAGGTGGCTCATTCATACCTAAAAGTAGCGTTTTTATGAATATCTTATGTTTCTAATATCTCCCTCATTCTTTGGAGTTAGCAAAAAAAATTACATGGTCTTTTATTACTAATATGTGAATAGAAATTTACCATTGAAGATTATCATTGAACCTTTATGAAGTTATGGCTACGTTATGGCTAAAAATGATTAAATGTGCTAAGCATGTGCATCTTGATACAATATATAATACTTTTAGTTGTTTCTAAGGTTTCTTATGCTCATTTTATGTTGTAGAACATATTTATACCTTTGTTTCATTATACCCTACTTTTGTAATGAAGAAAGAGTAACCAATTTAATAAACCAACTGATACCCTAATCATATAGTGCCCTTTGATAGAAAATTATCACAATGTTTGGATGGTAGGACAAGGAAATCTGTAACCTTAGAACAACCTTGGATTGTGAAAAGGTACTCAAAGTAATGCACTTTTGAGTATACAAGGACGAATGGTGCTTGTTTCCTTGATTTCCTGGTAAGGTTTATATGTATGAGTCTGGTCGAGGTCATAGATCTAGTTACATGTGATAATATGAATGATATATGAGACATGGTTTTAGGGTCTTTGTATGCAGTGTGATGAAGTGTTGTGTCCTGAGTACCCATGATAGGCCTAATAATGTAGGCCGGGTGTTGAGCCTTGGCAAGTAGATATATGATTTATATGCCCCTACTTGTTTATACTTTCTCCGATAGAGGTGTGGTAGGATACTACAAAGACTGGTATGCTAGGATCTTATATGGTGATATAGGGGACTGCACATTCACTAGTTAGTGGATTTAAGTGGTAAAAATCAACTGACCAAGGTCTTAATAATTAAACAAATAATCAAATGTGTAGTGTATCTTTATTAGGATTTCATAGAGATTCACATTGTGGTTTTTTATCTCTCTTCTACACCTACAATATATTACTTATTTACCCTTATAGTGCATTTACTAGTATTTCATAAGTTATGGAGATTATTTTTTATCATTTAATCCATATTTATACCCTCTTTATAGTAGGCTTGTAAGCATCAGAATTTATCTATTGCTAAATCATATCATTGGGACATCGTTTTTACCCTCTTTTATAGTTACTTGTTAATGAATCAAAAGTCCTTTTATATGTATCTTTTTGGACATGGAATCAGAATGTTAAATTATATTTTGTATACCCTAGTGGTTGATGGTTTCAATTAATGTAAGAATGACATTTCATTTCTATTAGTAATCTTGATTTCTATTAGCAATCTTGACTTTTTGTGGTAGTTTACCGCACTAAGACTAAAAAATGAGGCGAACTGGCTTAGTAAAGAGGCATGGTAACATATAAAAATGCTTAGGGCTATTGAGGCATCATATCTTAAACGAGGAACTAGGACTAAAATGTGAGTAGTTGTAGCTTAGAGATAGTGCATCATGGTGTAGAAAATGAGACGTTGGGACTACAAAAGAAGGCACCATAGCTAGAAATGAGATCTTGAAGTGTACAAATGAGGTGTCAGGAGCATAATATGAGGCTCCATATCTTATTCGATGTGTTGTATATCATGTATGCATGACGTTGAAACTTTGAAATGAGGTGTGGTATCTTGGAAAGGAAGTACCTTAGTATATGAATTATGTATTGGGACTATAAAGTGAGCCCAATCACATAGAAATGAGGCATCGATATTACTAAGGAAGACGTGTGGCTTAGAAATGGATCACTATAACTTAATAAAAAAAGGCCAAGACTACAAAATAAGACATCATAGCATAAAATTGAGACGATGAAGAGTAGAAGGCCGAGATATCTTAGTGTAGAAATGATATACTAAAACTAAACCATGTATCATCTTACTTTAGAATTGAGTGGCATATCATATATATATGACGCATTGAAACTACAAAATTAGGCATTGTAACTTGAAAGCAATGTGTCTTAGTGTAGAAGCGATGTGCTCAAACTACAGAATGAGACGTCAGATCTTACAAAATGAGGTGTTACAGATTAGAATGAAGACATTAGAACTACAAGGTGAGATATTGTAGCTTAAAAATGAGCCATCATAGCACATAAAATGAGACGTTCAGACTATTAAATTAGGTATTGCAGATTAGAAACAAGATCATGTAATATATAAATGAGGCACTAGAGTGAGACAATAAGACATGGTCATTACATTCCTCCTTTCTATCTATTACTTCCCTCCTCGTGTTCATCCTTTCCCCCATTACTTCTATCTTTGCTTCCCTCATCTCCCGTCATTATTCCCTTCTCACTTCCCTACTTCCTCTGTTTCTTCCATCCCTCTTCTGTTACTTTTCTCCTCACTTCCACCCCCCTCTTTCCATATTATGTTTCTCAACTTCCCACCTCTCTTATTTTCTCTCACCCACAAATGATGTATCCTTCTTTCCCCTACTCTTTCGCTCTCCAACATGTCCCATCTCTCCCCGTCTTCCTCCTTTCTGCAACATGTCCCTTCTCTCCCACTCTTTCTCCTTCCAGCAAGACTCATCACCCATGTCACACCTTCTGTCAACAACACTACGTCTCATTGATTGCGGCTATAATAGCCAAGCCACCCAATTCCCTAAAATTACTACTCACTATCCCGAAGTTTCTCATATGTCTCTAACAACACTCCAGGCTCGCATGTATACCGGATGCATGATACCTTCTGAAGTAAATCTGGACTCAAAGAATAGATTTTTGGACTTCCGGATTCTATGAATCTGATCCGTGGACAACAATTCTCCAATCATTTCTACGATTTGAAGTTGAGAAAAGAAATTATGACGATGGAATTCTCTCTTGGTTCACTTTCAGAATCGCACACGTCTAAGATATTTTATAACACTCCAAGTTAGGAGACTCGCGCAGCATGCAGACAAATTGATTGGAGTGAATGAAGCCAGATAATTAAATGAGCACGTCGGAATTTATTTGCTGGACGGGACTTTATTGATGCTTACTATTGACTGGTATAATTATCTCTGATTATAAATCATAAAGTGCCGACAGTATCGTTCCATCACCATGGATGAAGAATCTAATCGAGACAAAGAAACCATTTCAAAAACTTCGTACACTAAAAATGTAGCTATCACGAGTCGGTGGAAAAATGGACGGTCATTATCATCCGCCGGCAGCCACGTGTACTATTGGAACATAATCGGTGTGCTTATTTGGGAGTATTATACGTATAGACAACCAACCGGGTCAATGGAGGGGCATGCACGCAACTTGGATGAACATTGATAATTTGGACTGGTCCAAGTGGTGACTGGCCCAGGAACGGTCGACAGCGAAGATAAGGCGATCTGCTTCTCTACAATAGCTTTGCCGCTATCTGCTTTGATAACGACTCTTCTGTGATTCAGTTGGTGTATAGGGTCAGACTCAAATGGGCCGTCTGAAAAGACTGCTGTCCACAATAGAATCCAATGACCTGTTGCTACGTTGGATGGAGTCCAAAGATGATTTGTTCGTATTTCCAGAACCTACTGTCCACAAGACTATTTTATTTATGTCATGTAGATAACAGACATGCATTGCGTGGCAGCGTGATCGGCTTCTGTAGTTCCAGCCAGGATCCATGGGCTGGCTCAGTGTTAGATATATGGCTGCTACAGCCATGTAGACATCTCAAAGGGGTGGGTGGGTTGGGTCGTTGCGGATGCAGGTTTGGCGAGTGCGGGTCAAAAAGATACAGTTCTAAATGGGTGGAAGAAAAGTACACCTAAACTCAACCCAGCGGGTTGCGGGTTGCCCATGGGTGCCCATGTAAAATGTGTCCGATCAACAACAAGTTGTTAGTTTCTTTCTTTAACACTAAAAATAATATTTAAATCAACTTTTAACTATTGTTTTTAGGTCAATATAGTGCAAAGGAATCAACCAACTACGATGTTTGATGTCAAACCATTCGATTAGTTGTGGATATATGTTTATGCAAACTTAAAGAAGTAATAACAACTAATTGTTGTATGTTGATGTAAAACTGATGTAGTTTCCATAGATATATATTACAAAAAACAACACATAATTTTGTCATGTAACATTAGACATTTATGATATTACAAGTACTTGTTATAGCCTATTACAAACACAAAATAAGAGAATACAATTTTTTTAGTAAAGGTAAAGAGTTAACTTGTATGATACAAGTATCATCTTTTGATATGTCTATGTGTATGTTATGTATATAAATATACTTGCTTTAGTTAACTGGGTCACCCGCGGGTGCCCGCGGATCACCCATGAAACCCGCTAAATAAACGGGTGGGTATGAGTTTGGGTGATTTTCAACGGGTGATGAATTTTGCCACCCAAACCCAACTTAAACGGGCTGACCCGTGGGCACCCACGGATTTTGACCCAGTTTGACAGGTCTACAGCCATGTATATAGCATGGATTAAACCCAATATAGTGCAACTAGTACATGTGAGAAAAGTAATTTTGTCTCTAGTACAAATGGCAAAAGTTTAATTCATATTGCTCACTCCTAGAACTTTTGTGGTCCTTATATGTAGGATCACATGGGGCACTAGTGTCTAAGGGGTCCTAGGAGGAGGGTATGCTCACCTCCTTGGTGGGTATGATGACCATAACACACGTGTGCGTGCGTCATGCCTGGCCGGGCCGGGCACGAGCTTGTGGATTGTAGATTGTAGATTGTGGAGAATGTTTTCCGTCTTTTTTTACACTACGATACAACTACGTAATTAATTATTCATTTAATTAATTGTTTCTTTTCTATTTGAATTTATTAATCCTAACTGGAAAGTGTCTCTTTTGCGGATTTTTCCGCAATATGTACAGGAGCAATGGATTGGCCGCGTATTAACATTAATTGGATTACTGGAGCGTGCAAGGCTATAAATAGGCCTCCGATTATTAGGGTTAAACACATCTTTCGAACACACAGCCGTCAACCGTTCGAGTGTGTGTTTGCAAACCCTAAACCTAAAGTCTCTTTGCCTCTGTTGCTTCCGTGGTGCTATGTGGAGATCATGTCCTGGACATAGCAAGTTCGTCCATCCTTTTCAAGGTGCAACCTGTCATGTCGTGGTTCCTGCGGTTGCTGAGCTGCATTGGTGGTGCGCCGCTTCGTCTGCAACATTCATCGTCAACACGAGCGGGACGTCTCTTGTTCGAGTTCATACTGGGTCGACTGGGAGAACGATGTCTATCCAGAAGGGTTGGAAGGCATTGATTTCTTTAAGTATATCACATTCATTTCTCAACGAATAACCTGGTTTGATCCTAAATTTATTTACTTTTATTCTCCTTCATTGGTTTATTCTACATTTTCTTATCTAGATCGGCCTAAGCTGTTAACTTAATTGCACATGTCGTTGTTGCATGTAACGACTTAATTCAAAATTAATAACAGTCTTAAAGAAATAATTATCTGTTGTTAGTTAATTATGACTTGTTCTGGCATGAAAATTGACATGTCTAGTATGCCTAAAAAATTTATTGGAACTTATTTTGCTCGTTGGCAAAGTAGGTTGCAAATCTGACTTTACATGATAGGATATGATCAGTATTTAGAAGAAGATGAACCCAAAGTAGATGAAACTGTTCCTGATAATGCTAATATAATTGCAACTTGGAAGAAGGGTGACTAGACGTGTCAAGGGTTGATTCTGTTTGTGTTAAACAACAAACTGTATGACTCATACTCTAAGCCGTCTGTTACTACATCTAAGGTTCCATGGAAAGCATTAGAAACGAAATACAATACTAAGAATCAGGGAACTAAAAAATATTGTGTCTTGAAATTTCTTAAGTTTTATATGTCTGAGGGTAAATCTGTTTCTGATCAAACACACGATTTTCAACTCTTAGTGTAAGAGCTCACTGATGCGAGCATGACACTTCCTGAAAAATTTGTTGCTATATTAATCATTGAGAAATTCACAAAATCTTGGGAGTCATTTGGCATGACTCTTAAGCACCGCAAAGGAGACATGTCAATGAACTATCTCATGATGAATATCAACATTCAGGAAGAGAATTTGAAAGAGAAGACTGTCAAATTACCAACTGATGTTAATGTGACTATTAATTTTACTACTGCTAAGAACAAGGATAAGAAATCTAAGAATTCACTAAAACCTAAGGCCAAGATTCAGAAAAAATAGAAGAAAAAACCTTGTTGGACGTGTTGACAGGTTGGCCACTGTAATAAGGATTGTCATTCAAAGAAGGCTAAGAAAGGTACCACATCTGTAATTGAGGAGGTTGTGGTCAACATCATGACTACATCCTTGAACCTCAATGATGGGTATGTATCTATAAAACCTAAAGTTCTTTCTATTTTTGAACCACTATATTGGATTATAGACAGTGGGGCTAATGTGCATGTGTGTACTGACAAGTCTCTATTTGTGTCTTATCATGCCTCTAAAGATCAATCTTTGACTTTGGGCGATTCCACCGTTGTAGAAGTCAAAGGCGAAGGACGGGTGGACTTGAAATTTCCTTCAAAAAAGGTTCTGACGCTTCATAGAGTCAGACATGTTCCATCAATACGGCACAATATTATTAGTGGCACAATTTTAGTTAGATATGGTTTTAGAATAGATTGGAAATGTAATAAAGCTATTATTACTCACCTTCGAGATTCTTTATTTTTTGTCAAGGGGTATCTTTGTGATATGGAGAACTTATTTAAGATTCTTGTAGAACCTGTTTCAAATTCCATCTTAAATTTGAATGATAATAGTTCTTTATTCTTGAATCTTGTATCATCTGATGTTTGGCATGCACATTTGGGACATGTGAATTTTGGCTCAAGGAAACACATGATGAATATGAATTTAATCCCTAAATCTGAAATTAACAATAATAAATGTAAAATATGTGTGCAAGCTAAATTACCTAGGAAACATTTTGATTCTGTGAATAGGAATTTAAAAATATTAGATTTAGTGTATACAGATATTTGTGAATTTAATGGTATTTCTACAAGGGATCAAAAATATTATTTTATAACTTTTATTGATGGTGCTATTAGATACTGTTATGCCTTTTTTCTTAGAAGTAAAGATGAGGCATTGGATAAATTTAAAAATTATAAGAAAGAAGCTGAAACTCAAACTGGTAAAGTACTTAAATGATTAAGGTCCGATAGGGGAGGAGAGTATACCTCAAATTTGTTTTTGGAATTTTTCCAATTACATGGTATAGTGGATGATGTTACTGCTCTGTATTCACCACAATCTAATGAGATAGCTGAACGTAAAAATCGATCCCTTATAGATATGGTAAATTCTTTACTCCAAACTTTAGGTCTACCCAACCTCATGTGGGGGGAAGATTTGAATACGACTTGCCATAATCAGAATAGAGTTCCCCACAAATATGTAGAGAGTAGTCCACTTAAGTTATGGAGAGGAAGAAAACTGAGTCTCAAATACCTTTGAGTGTGGGGGTGCCTTGCTAAGGTACTTGTCCCTGGACACAAAAGGAAGAAATTCAGACCTAAACTTGTTGATGCCATATTCTTGGATTATGTAGAGATAAGTTATGCCTACAGATTCTTGATAGTAAAATCTGATATCTTAGGCATTGAGGTCAATACCATTGTGGAATTATGTGATGTTACATTTTTTGAGGATGTATTTTCCATGAAATCTGGTGTGCCCAATGAAATATCACAAGAGGATTCATTTACCACAAGTTCCATTCCTGAGCATGTGGAAAGGATGGAGAATGTGGGGGGCGACTCAGAATAATCTATTTCTGAATATGATGATTCTGAAGAAATAGTTGAACCAAGGATAAGTAACAGTCTAGGACATCCAAGGACTTTGGAAGTGAGTTTCTCACTTACAATGTTGAGGATGATCCTATAACTTTCAAACAAGCTATGAAATCTCTAGAAGCTAAGTTTTGGAAAGAAGCTGTTAATGATGAAATCCAATCAATTCTCTCGAATGGAACTTGGGAATTGGTAGATTTGCCTCCTGGTTGTTCTGCAGTTGGTTGCAAATAGATTTTTAAGAAGAAACTTAATGCAAACAGGATAAGCAATAACTATAAGGCTAGGTTAGTTGCTAAGGGTTACACACAAAGCGAAGGAATAGCTTTTTTTGATACCTATTCTCCTATTTTCTGTATGACCACAATCTGAGTGCTTATAGAATTGGCTTCCATTTATAATCTATGTATCCGTCAGATGGATGTGAAGACCGCATTCTTACACAGTGATCTTCAAGAAGAGATATGCATGGAACAACCTGAGGGATTTGTGGGTCGTGGGAATGAGTCCAAAGTGTGTAAGCTTGTTAAGTCATTGTATGGCTTGAAAAAGGCCCCTAAGCAATAGCATGAGAAGTTTGATTCTGTGATATCATCGTTTGGCTTTGTTTCTAATGAATTTGATACATGTCTCTACTATAAAATCATCAATGATGGATTCATTTTATTATGCTTATATGTCGATGACATCCTGCTTTTTGGTTCCGATTAGACAATAATAAATGAGATAAAGATATTCTTGTGTAGCAAGTTTGAGATGAAAGATATGGGTGTCGCTGATGTGATTTTAGGGCTTAAAATCATAAGGACTATTGATGGTATAACTCTCTCTCCGTCTCACCATTTTGAGAAGATACTGGAGAGGTTTGAGTACACATCACATAAACTTGTTAAGACTCCATATGATTCATCTAAGGCCTTGTTCAAGAATGAGACTAGGGTTCCAGTGTCTCAATTACGATGCTCTCAGATTATTAGAAGTTTGATGTATCTTATGACCTGCAATGTCCAAATATTGCATTTTTTGTGAGTAAGTTAAGCAGATACACAAGTTGTCCCGAGAAGACCCATTGCAAAGCTCTTGATGGAGTTTTATGGTATATCAAGGGAACTTGTTCCCCTGGGCTGCATTATGGAAAATATCCTTCTGTAGTTAAAGGATATAGTGATGCAAGCAGGATTGTCGTCAACTCTGGGAGTAATGGTATCTTAGGATATGTATTCCTATTGGGAGGTGGAGCTATTCCTAGAGGTCTAAGAAACAAACCATATTATCTCAGTCTACTCTTGAGGTAGATTTGTGTGCTTTAAATGAAACTAGATTGGAAGCTGAGTGGCTACATGGACTTATGTCTAGTTTACTTATGGTAAAGAAGCCGCTTCCTGCAATTTCAGTTAACTGTGACAACACTACAACTATTTCCAAGATAAAGGGTCACAAGTACAATAAAAAGCAACGTAGACACATCCAAGTCAGACTCAAGTCTGTAAGAGAGTTAGTGTCTAATGGGGTCGTGGTTGTGAACTACGTCGGTACCAAAGAAAGTACAATTGATCCTTTCCCTAAAGGTCTTATCCTAGCTCTAGTGGAAAAATCCAGGTTGGGTATGGGACTGAAATCCCTCATTATTCACAGGCAGTAGCAACCCAACCCAATAGAGTGGAGATCCCACAAATTGGGTTCAATGTGGTAATAACAAGTTGTCGGGTGAATTGGATGACACTATATATTTACTTTGATGCTTCATGCATCTATGTGTCTATCTCCTAGGAAACCTATTAGTGTCATGACTGCAAGTTAGTAAGAGATTAGTCTCTGGATGGTATCAAGTCTTAGGATAAGATGTTAGCAATGCATCTTTGGAGATTCCAATGAAATGATTGATATTGTGTAGGCCGCAATAGGAGAATTAGGTTGTTCTCTGTTATCAATCATGACATAAAATTTTGTATGCATGGCCTTAATGCCTTATTTTCTTTTGTACCATGTCTTTATTGTGTTGCTACCAACCTATACTCTTGTACCCAAGGTTCAAGTTCAAGACTTTTATTCACCTAGAACCTGTAGGGGTCACAGTTGGATAACTTATGTAGATTCAAACCAAAAGGTATCTACTGAAAGCACATATAGAGGACTGAATGGTAGAGCACACTACACATTGGTCTTTGTGGGGGATTGTTAGATATATGGCTTCTACAAACATGTATATAGCATGGGTTAAGCCCAATGTAGTGTAGCTAGTACATGTGAGAAAAGTAGTTTTGTCTTTAGTGCAAATGGCAAAGAATTTTTATCCCATATTGCTCATTCCTAGAACTTGTGTGGTCCTTACATGTAGGATCACATGGGGCACTAGTGTCCAAGGGGTCCTAGGAGGAAGGTATGCTCACCTCCTTGGTGGGTATAGTGACCACAACATACACACACTCACGCGTGCGCACCACGCCATGCCTGGCCTGGCCGGGCATGGGCACGAGCTCGGGCTCGGGCTTCTGGCTTGTGGATTGTAGAGAATGTCTTTCGTCTTCCGTCTTCTTTTTATACTAGGATACAACTGCGTAATTAATTATTCATTTAATTAATTGTTTCTTTCCTATTCGGATTTATTAATCTTAACTAGAAAGTGTCTCTTTTGTGGATTTTATCCGCAATGTGTACAAGAGCAACCGAGTGGTCACGTCTTAATAGGAACAGGATTACTGGGGCATGTAAGGTTATAAATAGGCATCCGGTCATTAGGTTTAAACACATCTTTCGAACACACATCCGTCAGCTATTTGAGTGCATGTTTGCAAACCCTGAAGCTAGAGTCTCTTTGTCGCCGTTGCTTCCGTGGTGCTACGTGGAGATCATCTCCTGGACGTAGCAAGTTCGTCAATCCTTTCCAAGGCGCAACCTGTCAGGCGGTGATTCCTGCGGTTGCTGAGCTACACTGGTGGTGCGCTGCTTCATCTGCAACGTTCGTCATCAATACGAGCGGGATGGCATTTCTTCAGGTTCATATCAGGTCGACTGGGAGAATGATGCCTATCCAGAAGGGTTGCAAGACGTTGATTTCTTTAAGTATATCACATTCATTTCTCAATGAACGACGTGGTTTGATCCTAAGTTTATTTACTTTTATTCTCATGCATTAGTTTATTCTATGTTTTCTTATCTAGATCATCCTAAACTATTAACTTAATTGTACCTATCGCTGTTGCATGTAACAACTTAATTCAAAATTAACAACACTCAGTTCCATCCACAACATCACTAACTCCCAGCTACTTTGTGCAAACGAAAGAAGGGAAGGTAAGTATTTGTGTCTTTGTTAATGTACTTGATGACCGAGAATGATATCAAAGTGTCAAGTTAGACTTAACCAGTACTTCAACCAGTTAATTAGTCTGTTGAGGTTGGTAAAGCAAATCACAGGTTTGAATCTGGGATCTTATTGGGTCACTACATGAGGGGCCTTCTTTGTGTACTCATATCTTTGGCGTCTATACGTTGAAAAATATACCAAAAACAGAAGATATTAAAGTGTCAAGTTGATTTTTTTTAATTTTTATCAGTTTTTTTCCTATCTTATAAATGCACCACTGGGATACCTCCTCAGCTAGAGGTGAGCATTCAGTTAATTGAATCAATTCTGATTAATTCATTCGGTTAAATGGTTAATTTGTAATTTGCACTAGTACAGAATTGGTCTCTCGGGTCGGTTTTTTGAAGCTTACAGCGTCACTTTTTAGGCGACGCCTAGGTGGGCGTCGCTACAGTACTTGCGACGCTAGAAGGGTAAAAAAACCGACCCTAGAGAGGTAAAAAAACCGACCCTAGAGAGGTAAAAAACCGACCCTAGAGAGGTAAAAAAACCGACCCTAGAGAGGTAAAAAAACCGACCCTAAGGGAACAAAAACCGACCCAAGAAAAGTACAAAAACCGACCCAAGAGAGGTAAAAAACCGACCCAAAAGAGGTAAAAAAACCGACCCTAGACGTCTTCAAACAGCTGCAAAAATATCTACTGGGTCGGTTTTTCTGAATAACCGACCCAAGAAGTATCTATTGCGTCGGTTTTTCTGTATAAACGACCCTAGAAGTCTTCAATTTGCTGTAGATTTTTGGGATAGAACCTACTAGGTCGGTTTTCGAAATAACCGACCCAAGCAGTATCTATTGCGTCGGTTTTTCTGTATAAACGACCCTAGAAGTCTTCAATTTGCTGCAGATTTTTGGGATAGAACCTACTGGGTCGGTTTTCTAAATAACCGACCCAAGAAGTATCTATTGGGTCGGTTTTTCTGTATAAACGACCCTAGAAGTCTTCAATTTGCTGCAGATTTTTGGGATAGAACCTACTGGGTCGGTTTTTTAAATAACCGACCCGAAAAGTTATTTTTTTTAAAAAAAAAAATTCTGCAGAACCAGAAATCTTCAGTACAGCAACCTGCAAAACAGAATTGCTTTACGCAATTCAAAACCTGCAATAGAAATAGACTTGCAAATGCAATGATGCAAGCCAAAAATGCATTCCAAAGCCATTTGCAAACTTTTAAATGTCCAATCCCTTTTTGAATTGATGTTTCATAACAAATTTATTCATATATATTGAGTAGAGTCTTCATACACAACACTTACTAACATTCTTGCAAGTCTAAGATAGATTCATTCAAATGAGACATATAACACATAATAACATTCATACACATAGCACATACTAACAACAATGATAGATTGTAAGTTTAAAAGTGATATTAAATTTTTAATGTCATACTACAAAAAGTAAAATTTGACAGAGTTTCAAATCTACATACACAACTGAAGTTATGCTTTTTCAATCCAATGTTATAGTGACTTCATTAATAAAAGCATCTGACCATTCTTCTCGGAATTCATTTAACCCATCAAGTGTGTAAGGATGAGTTGCAAAGATCTGCAAAAAAAGCACATGCTCATATATTTATAAAATGATGCAAATCTCACTTGGAAATTTATGATGTTATTCTTTATTAATTACCTTATCTATACTCTGAATGTCTACTGATGCTTCTTTCAAAATAGTTTGCATATACTTCATTACGTAGTAGCCACAAGTCCAGTCATTATTTTGTATATGACACTACAAATAAAGAATTATAAATAAATATTAGTAAACTGCTACAAACAGAGTTGTACAAATAAAGAAATAAGACTATAAGAGAGTTAACATATAAAATTTAATACATTATTATAAGAGTTGTACATATATATGACTAATCAGTCAAAGTAGTTACCTTGACATTTTTCAAAGTCAGTGTCTTTAATTTTGTGGGTATTATTCCTCCACCTTCACGATAAGCCTTTATTCCCCTATCAATCAATTTGATTACGATAGTTGTCAAAATAGAAATTCTAAGTATAAATATCATGTTGAAGCATAACAATTGATGTTATAGAAACTAAAATTTATGCTTACTCCATAGCTGGCAATCTCAGTTTGTGACCCCTTGTTGTTTTTCCCATTGGGTCAAGATAATAGAAAGTCATCAATTTTGGGACAACCACCACTAGTTCCCAATGTCTAGATCTGAGTAAATTTATATTGAAAACAAAAATTAGAATTATAATTTAGTGAATATTAGAATTCTATTAAATTATAATACTTACTCGACGTTAAAAGGAATTAGAATAATTTCCTTTCCAACACTACCAAAATATTTGAATGCAGTACTGAAGTACTCATTCACATCATCCATTTGTGTCTGCACTTGACTAGTGAGTGAAGGAACTAAGAATGCAACATTCTTTATATCAAAGTTTGTCATCTCAGTATATAAATGGCTGTAAAACATTTGTAAAAATTTGATATGTTACAAATAAGCTAAAAATGTATATATTCGAGCAATCTATATTGATTAATTCTTACCTTATCCATACTTCAAATATTGAAGTATTTAGCCAATCATACCGGAACAACTCTATAATATCCTGAATAAAAATAAAATTCTCAAAGTCCCTCCCAACTGCATCTTCTGTTAAATTGACCATCATATGTGATCCTGGGCTTTGGTTGGCTAAGTATCGAGCCAAACCTTTACATTTATTTCCCAATTCATCGAATGTGGCTTCTGGAATGAAAGAAGGTTTGGGCATAGGAGGACGACTACTAGGATTTTTACTTTTTGGTTTACAAACCTGTTAATTAAATACATACTTATATTAAACGAGTTCATATATGTAGCTAGTCAAATATAAAAACAACATGTAGATATACCTTGTCAATGATAACCAAGTGTTTAGGCCATCTTACCATAGCACCCTCTGCTTCATCAACTGTACCATATTCAGAAGAAGGTATGGGTAGTGGTTTGTCCCCCATTCCGTCATACACAAGATGGATGGACACACGACAAATGTCATCAGAAACTGATTGACAATGTAATGTACCACCGATGTTGTATACCTTACCCGCTGCCACAACATTATACTCTGGAACCTCCACTGCAAGTTTACAGTTCATACCAACCTAGTTGAAATAATATAAGTTATTATATACAAACTGGTAAACCAGATACCTACATATATACTCATATATATACAAACTTACTGCAGATTGTTGTGGTGGTTCATTGGGAGTGCTCCCATGTCCTTCTACAATTGGAGTATGAGCTTGTACCTCATCACTTGAGAGACGCACGGTTTGATGAGGTTGAGAAGGTTGAATATGTTGATATGAAGACAATATTTGTTGCACTTTCTGTGATACTAATGCTTCAACCTCGTCATGTGTAACTGTACGACCTCTTCTAGCATTTGAAGGCCCATAATAAGTCTTGAATCCTATGCCATCACCTAATCCCCTAACACGGCCAGGATGCTCTTTCGTACCAAGAACAACTGATAGTTCATCCATGCGTCCAATTGGTATGAACTTTCCTTGTTTTCTTTGCTCATAGAGATCATCCTATTCATATTTAATGAAAATATTAAATCACAAACAATTAGAGATCATCCTATTCATATTTAATGAAAATATTAAATCATAAACAATTATAGATCATCATATTCATATTTAATTGTGATGAACTTACCATCTTTTGTGCCACCTCCTTAGTTGCAGGGTTGGTAATTTCACCTACTTTATTTTTTCTAGCATCAAGCCAAATTTTATAACGGGGTGGACACTCAACTTGAGTTGTGCTAGACCCTTCTCCAGAAGATATTTGCTTCTCCAGTTGTTCTCGGCGCTGGGCATAACTAAGGGATCCCATGTGATGGTTATGCACATTTTTGGCCCGTCTTTCCTTTTGGGCCTCGTGAATAGCCTGATCATTTAAAATGAGGTATTGCAATTTACAAAGTTGGCAAACATATACATATATAAAAACATTAATTGTATACCTGAAACTCTTCTGAATTCCTTTGTGCAACAAATCTGTCCCACACCCCAGGATCTATGAAAATATATACGTCTGTTGCTTTCTTCTTTTGATTAGGATTATCTATATAATCCCTTTTGAGATAGGTCTTAAATGCCCTCCATCGTACACCACAACGCTGCAACACTCTTTTCCTATGTTCTTTTTTCATTTAAATGAAAAACACCCTATATACAAATGAAGCAATAATCTTATTTCAAAAAGTATATGTCAAAACAAAAAATTGGAATTAATAAACAAAAAACAAGATAATATAGTATCAAAATTCAACTCACAGATATATCTTTCCAAATGAGGTCTTTCAAGCCAATAGGAACACCATGCCAGTTTTCTATATCTATTGGCACCTTACTCCATGCGATTGTTCCTACATAATGCTTAAAAGTACTAGCGTGTTCCCCAATAGGTGCTCCTCCACTTTCAAGCTGGATTGACAATTTCTCCCCTTTTGCCCTAAGCTCTTGCATCCGACGCATCACTGTGGGACCTCTGCTACTCTTAGCATCACCACTAGCATCCTCATCCTCATGATGAAAATGTTCATCTTCACTTGCCATTTTAGAACAACCTGCAAATATACATGATAAAAGAAAACATAAGTGATAATAAACGAACAAGTGGTGATATATAATAAAATGTATACATGATAAAAGAAAATGTGTGCTTGAATGATAATACATGCCTCTAGTTTTGGTTGAGTTGTTAGTCAACTAAAATTCCTTCAGCATGGTCTTGACGTGTATATAAGTCATCGGTGTTAACTTCAACATTGACACTTGGCAAACCAACTGAAAATGGGCTGGAATCATCATACTTTTCATAGTATTCTTCTTCATTTATAGGATCCACAGTAAACTGTCTTTTTCCATGAAGAACGACAGACCAATTTTTATTTGCTGGGTCATAAATATAGAATACTTGTTTTGCTTGGTCTGCCATGATGAATGGTTCATCTTTCTCTCCAATTTTTTCAAAATTCACCAATGTGAAACCCAACTCATCTACTAAAATGCCTTTGTTGTTATCAACCCAATTACATCTAAAGATAGGAACTCTGAAATGTGTATAGTCCATTTCCCATATGTCCTCAATGATTCCGAAATATGACATCTCAGCTTCGCGTGGTCTTTTATCTTTGGCACTAGCAAAATACAACGAACAAGCTTTAACAGTGACCCCACTATTTTGGACTACACTACTTTCATCTTGACGTTTAGTGTAATATAAAAATCCGTTTATGTCATAACCTTCATATGACATGACATCCATTTTTGGCTTAAAGGCGAGCCATTTTATGTTCTCAGCAACATTATTTGGTGATTCAGATAGCTGCTTAAAGACTTTCTCTTCAAACCACCTAATAAATGTTCGATTATGCTCTCTTGCAAGCCACATTGAACTGGATCGTGGATGATTTTTCTTGATAAGATCATTGTGTTCTGTGATGTAGCTACTAACTTCATCAATGTTGTGTAAAATATACAGATGTGCTTGTTCCCACAACTCACGACTAATTCCTTTCACTTGTGCTCCCAGAGTTCCTTTGCCACAATAAGACTCAGTAACAAGATCATTTTTTAGATCGCTAGAAGTTTCATTGGAATTCAAAAAATCGTTGCAAAAATCCATCACTTCTCTAGCCACATAACCCTCAATAATACTCCCTTCAGGACGATAATGATTCCGAACATCACCTTTAAAAACACTCATGTAGCGTTCAAATGGATACATCCAATGTAAAAAAATTGGACCCAACATCTTCACCTCCCTTGTAATATGTACTACAAGATGAACCATGATATCAAAAAATGAAGGAGGAAAGTACATTTCGAGCTGACACATGGTAACGATTACATCATTTTGTAATTTATCGAGAGTATCAGGATGTATCACTTTGTTGCATATTTCATTGAAGAAGAAACAGAGTCTTGTGATTGCAAACCTTACATGCTTCGGCAATATAGATCGAATAGCCACAGGTAAAATTTGTTGCATTAAGGTGTGACAATCATGAGATTTGAGACCTATCAACTTCAGATCCTTCTTTGATACCAATCTACGAATATTAGAAGAGTATCTTTGTGGAACCTTAATATTATACAAGCACTCACAGAAAGTCTTTTTCTCCTTCTTGGACAAAGTGTAACAAGCTGGTGGTAAATATGTACGGCGATCCCTGATCTCAACTGATAATTCTTTTCTTATACCCATTAATTCTAAATCTTTTCTAGAGTTGATGCCGTCTTTAGTCTTTCCTGGTATGTTCAATAACGTACCGATGATGCTATCACAAACATTTTTTTCAACATGCATGACATCAATGCAATGTCTAATTGTCAAAAATCTCCAATAGGGAAGATCCCAGAATATTGACCTCTTCTTGTATAGAGATTTGTCACATGCGAGCGTACGACTACTTGAACTCTTTCCAAATTTATTAACAATATGTTTCACCCTATCATATACAACATTTCCTGGTATAGGTTTAGGAGCACTTCGTTCCTCAGTTGACCCATTAAAGGTTTTGCGTTGCCTTCGATAAGGATGCACTGGTGGGAGAAACCTCCGATGACCAAGATATACGATTTTACCACCATGTTTCAGTCGAATTGAATCAGTATTTTCCTCACAAACAGGACATGCTTTGTATCCTTTTATGCTATATCCAGACAAATTTCCATAAGCTGGGAAGTCATTAATCGTGCAAAACAACATAGCACGCAAAGTAAAGATCTCTTTACGTGAAGCATCATATGTCATAACACCTTCTTCCCATAATTTCGTTAGGTCATCAATTAGAGGTTGAAGGTAAACATCAATATCATTTCCAGGTTGCTTGGGCCCTGATATCAATATTGACAACATGACATACTTATTTTTCATACACAACCAAGGAGGAAGATTGTATATAACAATCATAACAGGCCACGTGCTATGTTGGCTGCTTAATGTACCATATGGATTCATTCCATCTGTACAGAGTCCAAGTCTTAAGTTCCTTGTTTCTTTGCCAAATTGAGGGTATAATAAATCAATTTTCTTCCATTGTGGTGAATCAGATGCATGTCGTAGGACGCCATCATCATTGACCTTTAACTCCCCATGCCAAGACAAATTTTGTGCATCTTCTGTATTAGCAAATAAGCGTTGAAATCGTGGTATTATTGGTAGATACCACATCACCTTGGCAGGAGAGCCATTTTTAGCCTTAGCTGAATTTGTAGTCTTGTACCTTGACGCACCACATTTTGGATAGTTTATCAAATCACTATAGTCCTTCTGAAATAACACACAATCATTTGGACATGCATGAATCTTCTTAGCCTCCATTCCCATTGGGCACATTATTTTCTTTGCTTGATATGTAGAAATTGGAAGCTCGTTGCCTTCAGGAAGAATTTCCTTTAACAAAGACAACAATGAAGTGAAACTCTTATCGCTCCACCGGTTTTGAGCTTTAAGAGTATATAATCGCATCACAGCACTCAACCTCGTGAACTTAGTACAACCCTTATATAATGGTTTTTCAGCATCATGGACAATGTTTGCAAATAAAGAAGGTGGATCAATGACATTGTCCTGACAGCTACGTAGCATCTCATCAACCATATCATCCTGAATCGGGTCATCCTGAATTGGTTCATCATTGTTAACATCATTATCTATATCTTCTATGTCACCACTATTAATATCGACATTTTCTGATCCATAATTAGGTTTCTCTCCATGCCAATACCATTCATTATAACCTTGTATGATCCCATTGCATATGACATGATTCTTAATTTCCTCAACAGTATCAACTTTCAAATTGTTACCACAATTTCTACATGGACAATAGAACCTATCTGTAGGTAGTTTCCTATGTTCCTCAGCAAATCTGATAAATTCATCAACACCTTTGGTAAACTCTGGACTGCAACGGTTCTTGATAGACATCCAACTTCGATCCATTTTCTAGATCACATTAAAAATAATTATCAAACTGGGCATTTAATATTGATACTATAAGTTGTAAGGTTTTTTTGATAAGAAATTCATTACTTTTATACTAAAGGGTACCACCTATCCCATTTTTGAATATTTAACCTCACTAGTAATTGTATAATGTATCGTTTAGTTTTCAATAAAATTTCAGCAGCATTTCCCCTTAGTTCTCCAAGTACATCAATGTAAATGGCAAATACCACTCACATATGTACCCAGAGAACAAATGAAGAAATACTACTAAAATTTTATTCAAAACTAAACATACATTACACAGTTACATCCTAAGTGAGATTAAATATCCAAAAACAGTCCCATATCGGGGACTATCCAAAATTTACTCCTAATGAATAAATTTTGAACGTGTTTCTAATTTTATATATAAATGTAATATTGTCATATTTATGCATCAATGGTCTCATTTATAAACCCTCAATCTGAAACTACACAATGTCTACCCTCGTATTTCTAGATTGTATACAATGATTACATATGTGATTGATAATAAAATAAAAGATTACATGTTTTTATTATCGGTTGGTTTACTAGTCAAATAAAATGAATTATGTGTTCTTGACAAATCAAGAGTTACATAGATAAACTAGTCAAAGTATCTAAAATGCATAAATAGAGTGGCAAGTTACATCTTTCACAAACATGTGGCATGATTTAAGCACAAAAGCAGACAGGGTCATTAACCCAATTCAACACGATAGTAATTTCAAAAGAATAATAATAAACCAACTGAAAGTATATGAATTGTCCAACAAAATGGGATAAGAGCAAGTATTTCAAAAGATGTCTAATTATGGGAAAATTTTAGTCATATAGATGCCAAAAAAAAAGGGAGGAGTACATACCTCCAGCCGCCCAGCTAACAGAGTCACCCACACAGGTGAGCGGCCCCTTTCAGATCTCCCTGCTCCGTTCAGTGTCGTGGTTCTTTCCTGGAACAGAAAGCGAGGGAACCCATTACGGATGGCTGAAGGTAGAACGAATTTGCCGTTAAAGTCAGAGCTACCAAACACAGAGACAATGCTCGGACAGCGCACAACATCTTCCCAGTGATCAAACTAGGCGTCCAAGCATGGCCGTAGACTCCAACATTAGGTAGAACAGTGAAACGGAAAATGAACTTACGGCGTTGAAAGCCTTGGCGGCGGCGAAATTGTTCGGAAAGAGTAGGTGGCGGCGGCGAAACTTGGCTGCGTAGGCGAGACCTTGGCGGCGGTCGTCTTTGGCGGTGGGGTAACCTTTGGCGGCGGCGGGGTCGTCTTTGGCGGTGGGGTAACCTTTGGCGGCGGCGGGGTCGTCTTTGGCGGCGGCAGGGTCGTCTCGGAAGGTCGGGCGGCGAGTTGAGATAGCTCCGAAGGTCGGGCGCCAAGGTCCGGAAGGTCGGGCGGCGAGTTGAGATAGCTCCGAAGGTCGGAGAGGTCCGGAAGGTCGGGCGGCGAGTTGAGATAGCTCCGAAGGTCGGGCGCCGAGGTGAGAGATTCGAGCGCCGGGCGGCGAGGTGAGAGCTGTGGGAGAGAGGGCTGTGTGAGCTGCGGCTACTTTGTGACGATGTGGGAGAGAGGGCAGGGTTTTAGTTTTCGAGTTCACTTCTGCGGTCGGTTAACTAAATAACCGACCCAACAGGTCCCATATAGGGACGGTTATTAGAGAAAACCGACCCGAGAGGGCAGGGTTTTAGTTTTCCCGAGAAGTCACCTATGCGGTCGGTTATTCCAACAACCGACGCGAGAAGTCACCTATGCGGTCGGTTATTCCAAAAACCGACGCGAGAAGTCACCTATGCGGTTGGTTATTCCAAAAACCGACGCGAGAGTCCAGCGGCAGCCTATGCGGTCGGTTATCCGGAAAACCGACCGGAGAAGTCGGCCTAGCGGCAGACCAAGCGGTACCCGAACAATTTCTAGGGTCGTTTATTTAGAAAACCGACCCCATAGCTCAGCGCGCGAAGGCGGTAAAACCAATTTTCTCCGCGGGAAGTATGTTGGGTCGGTTTTTTATTTTCGCGAGTCTTTTCTAGCGTCGATAAATTTAACATAACCGACCCAATAGCTATAAGCGGTACCCGGATTTTTTTCTAATGACTTTTTGCTTCGGTTTTAGCTTATTAGGTCGGTTTTTCTAATATAAGTGACGCCAGCGGAAGCGATGTTAGAGGCCAAAAATATACTAGTGTTGGGATTTTAATCATTAACCTAACCGTATTAGTGTTGGTTAATTGGTTAATGGTTAATTCCGTCGGCTAGTTAGGTTAACTGAATAACATTCTTTGACTAATATTGTTTGAATATATTTTAAAAAGATTGAACCATTATTATATTATAGTAGTATAGCATATAAATATAGCTCTATAAAGTTCATCAAAATTTAAAAACTATATAAATGTAGAGGTTTTTTGAACTAAAAGTGCAACTATATATGAATATATATATATATATATATATATATATATATATATATATATATATATATATATATATATATATATATATATATAGGATAATTTTGTTTGATTATTTGTGGCTATTCGGTTAACCAAATAAAACATATTTTTAACCAAAAAAATAACCGTTTAACCAATTAACCGAATTAAATTAACCAAGTTAACTGAATTAACTAAATTATACAAATAAAATTAACCATTTGGTTTTAACGATTTGATTAATCGGTTATTAACTAAATTCTGCTCACCCCTATCCTCAACCACAAATATGGTAAATTGATATCTCCATCTCTATTTTATCCCTTTGTATATCATCGAACAAAAATCATATCTGGTTTGTATCTATTTATTGTCGAAGATTTAAAAGTTAAAGCTTTGTAATGATGTGGCATTCGTTAACCTTTTGAATTCTAATATGTTATATATATATCGGACAATATGGTTCAGTTTGATTGAAATGAGAATCACATTCTTTAGAAGATCTCATATGTGGGAATGTAACTAAAAGAAGGTTTAAAGATTGTGTCATCTAGGTTTAATCATTGCCCTGAATGAGGAACATGTACCCATAGGCAAATTAAAGAGGAAATTTCTAGCATGAAACTTTAAACGTCAAAATATAAGTTTAACCTAATTGATGTTAGATTGGATTTGGACTTTTAGCCGATAAACTATTAAATTGCCACGAGTTCATGGATGAAACGCTATAACACATACAAATGTTTACATCAATAATTGTGACATCTTAAATTTTTATACGAACAAGATAAATTAAAAGCTAGGACTAAATTTTGTGTCTCTATCACTGGAGTCAAATATTGTAAAACCTTTTTCCTTTGTCCTAAGTTACTACACATATCTATCCTTAAACCAATTGTCCCATCTAATAAATCCTAAGAAACTTCAAACCATTGTGGCGAGAAGCACATAATTGATACATATATCACGAGACTAAATGATACATATGAAGAAGTAACAATATGTAGATCACATCAAAGAAGGTGATTTAATTAAAATTCACTGGAACAATGAAGGTTCATAGAAAAAGGTACAACACAAGAATTAATAGACTTTGATTTGAATATGGTTGTCCCGTACAAAAGTTGATAACAAGAAAAATATCAAATTGCAGAATATATGTACGTACGTATAATCATTACGAAAGAAGATAAGAAATTGATGGAGACGGAATCCCTAAAACAAATGCAAACACAAAACGATATACAATTGGGCAGAAGTCGAGTTGGTCGGGGAACCTTTCGAATTACCTGATTTCTGTCACAAATAATATAACGGTGTATTGAATAAATTGAGAAATCCTATTGATCAACATCGTAGGTCATATCAACCAATGGAAAGGTCATTTTAATGTTACCGAACATCATGACAAGAGCTATATATTGGAGTCGAAAATGTTGTATTGTTATCCATTTATTGGACTTAGAAACAGAAAGGATGTGAAGCATATCAACAAAAGAATCATAAAATATTATATGACACAAAAAAAAAAATTAAAATTGGTATATTGCACGCTGAAAAGTTTCCTCCATTTTCATTTTTAGGCTGCATATGTATTATCTTCAAAATAATAGTTATTAACATTTCCTCCGTCCTTTTCCCCTATCCCTCGATATACCCCCTCCCGCCCTTAAAACTCATCTAGGCTCTACGGAAAGGCCATACTCTCACTACAAAAACCTACTTTACTGGAAATATTGTATTCCCTCCTTGATTCTTAATTTATTCATCACCTAACGCTCACCGCCACCACCATCGCAGCCAAAGGAGTAAGGAGGAGGGAAAGACAACACGAAAACTAAGAATGGTTGGAGGAAAGGATGAGCTAAGTCATCTGGAAGCATGTTTAGGATGAACACATATATATGTGCTTCTTTGGGACTACTCAAGCAAGAAGGATGTTTTTCTTTTTTAAGAAGTTGGGAGGCTGTTTTATTCATCCCGTCCTCCCCTTGCGAGCGAAAACAAAATAGAACTACAATACTAATTAAAATTTCAGAATGAAATAAGATAGTACTACTACCCTTACATTAGTCCCTATCTAGGAGATCGATGATCTCTTTAGGAGGAGTGTTGTACTGGTGACTCCTCGTTTGGTTTTTTAAGTGAAATTTCGCTAGCCCATTGGCGAGCTTATTGTTCTCTCTTCTTCTCTTCTAATGTGAGCAATTTGCCAAACTTGCTTCTTTGTGTTTTGAATAAACCGAATGATTTTAGCATATCTTGAGTTGTTGTGGATAGGTTCAGCTATAAGCAGCACGGCTGTTTTAGAATCCGTTTCAAAGATGACTTTGTCTACGTTATGAACTTCAGCAATCTCCATGGCTAGCTCTATGCCCATAAGGTCAGCTACAAGCACATCGTTAGTGTCCAAGGAAATAGCAGCCCCTCCCCTCCAAACACCTTGGCTATCTCTAATGACAGTCGCACACGACGCCTGGTTAGTTTTGACAGCCGCATCACAGTTAAATTTAAGTATTCCAGCCGCCGGTCTTTCCCAATGAGAGGAGGTTATGGCCAGCCGTGTCTTCTTAATTCCTGTTGCCACCACAAAAGCGATTTGTTGAGCTTTTGCTTCTTCGATAATGTATCTACTTTGCTTTGGGGCGGAGGTGATTTCATTATTGAAAACATGCTTATTCCTGCAGGTCCAAATATGCCAGCATGCCGTTAAGAAAAGGGTAGCAGTAGCATCCTTGTTGCGCATGTGTTCATGGAGCGATTGCTTACAACCAAAGCTGCTGAAAAAAGTGGATGAGTCCCTGCCATGAAGGAGTTCGTCCCAAACCGGCCTTACATACTCGCAGTCCCGTATAGCATGAATCAAAGTTTCACTGCCCTTGGAACACCTTGGGCAGGTTCTATCAGTTGTAATTTTCCTCTGTACCCTTCTTGAGTTTGTTAACAAGGCTTCGTGCATGAAGAGCCAGGAGAAGTTATTGATACGAGTGGATGTCTTGGATGCCCAAATATCATCCCAATTCTCTGCTGTAGGAAAGCACTTACCTTCTATCAGTTTATGATAAGCAGACTTTGTTGTATAGCTTCCATTAGTTGTTAGGTTCCAAACTCTTTGAGTCTTCCCCGTCTGTATCTTTAGGGATAGCTAGCTTTGTTATTCTGTCAACTGTCTGTATAGGAAGCCACTCGTTTAGAAAACTGGTGTCCCATTGGCCTTGAAGATTCACCAAGCTGCTTACCTTTAAGTCTTCCAACTCCTCGTTAATGGGTTTAAGTGCCCGATCTTTCAATTTGGAACCGTTTCTCCACCACACATCCTCCCAAACATTGATGTTGTGGCCATTCATAGGTAAAAAGTAGGAGTTCTCTTCTATGAATGACTTACCCTTGACTACTGCTCGCCCAAGTCTTGACATACTACATTGCATGAAAGGTTTAGCATGTCTATATCGAGATCTCATGCTTGAGCACCATAGGGAATCACAAGAAGTGCTCAGATCCCACGAGTGTTTATAGAGGCTTGGTTCCATTCTCGCATCCGCTTCAAGCCGAGGCCTCCATTGGACTTTTTGCAACAAACTTTATCCCAGACAACAAGCAAGATCGGATTAGCCTTCTGTGCCCCGCCCCAGATAAAACGTCTAATAACATTGTCAATTCTATCACAAAGGTGTAAAGGAAGGAGGGCCGTCTGCATGACATAAGTAGGTAATGTTGATAGAGTTGCTTTAGCTAAGCAAACCCTATCAGCCAAAGATAAACTTCTTGCTGACCATGCTGAGATTCTAGATGAAACAACATCCAAGACATTGTTGTATGTTTGTTTAGTCACCTTTGTGTGAATTATCGGAACTCCGAGATACCTACCCAAATCGTCTGTAACTTGGAAGTCGTTGATCCTTCTGATTTTCCTTCTTATGGGCGTATCCACACATTTGGAGAAGAATATATGTGTCTTTGGCTTGGAAACTGATTCGCCTGAGACATTCTCAAAAGCTTGGAAACATTCTTTAACCACTTTCATTTGGGCCCCTCCCCTCCAAACATTCTCATGTTTGTTTCACAAATGATCTTATTATCTTTGCTAAGCAAGGAGGATGTTTGATCTTGATGCAAATGGTTAATATCTTCTACTTGATATATATGAATTAAACAAAAGGCTACCTATTAAATTTCCTTTCTTAGCCTATAACCAATGGGATTACTATCAATTTTTGTATATAAGCGGATGTCATTATGGCTCAATTGAAGATCCATATTGCATGTGTAGGTAAAAAGAGATCCATATTGCATGTGGCTCAATCTAAGATGTCCACACATTGACCTTGATGTTGTTGGCATTGACAATTCTTCTTCTTAGTTTGTTGTTGTTATTGGTGCCGTCATCCTACAAATTTTATCCACAAGGTCTTTTGCATCATGAATAGTCCTTAGGATTTGTTTGGTTGGTAGTAAATGACATGGGATTGGTTTCTGGAACCATACTAAGACCCACTACTGTAATGGATTGGAATAATAAGCCTTTGGAATGTGCATCCCTTGAAACCTCAAATCTCATGAAAGTGGGATTGAAAAAACATGCAGTCTTCCCCAAGATTTGTATTCCATCTAATGCTTTGACTTATCTTTTAGATACACCAAAGATCCAACTTCATCCTCTCTCGATTGTATCCCCTTTCTTACATGATAGAAAGCATCAAAACCACTAGTAGGATAGAAATTTAAAATAGGCAATGGGATTTATCCAAAGATGGATGCAGGGAGGTGCTTTAACTTTTATTTCTAGGTTTGTGTTCTACCCTCTTTCCTAGATAGTTTTTGTTTGACTAATATAATTTTTTCCAGACTTAAACTCATTGCCATGCTATAACGCTTCACTTTCACCCCCTACTACTAATCCTACTATATCTATATTTTGGTTCCTTGAAGATTCTACCCAATCTTCCTAGATCTCTTCTTCTTGAGATAGTTATGCACATTATTACGACCCAGTTTTATCTTAACTCAAAACCCTAGCGTTGTAGGAAACCTAATTTCAATTTACAAAAGGTTACACATGTTTTTAATAATATTCCTATGAGGGGGCGAGGGAGTAGCTCAACGGTGCGGCTCGGCAATACCCAATGAAGGGACTCGGGTTTGACTCTGGCTGCGTAACCCTCGGGGTGCAACAAGGCCCCACGTTATTGAGCGTGCCACGGTGCCCCCATGTACACGACTAGTTCCAGGGTTTACCCTTAGCTGGGTGGGTTCCAATAGTGGTTGATCCCGGGAGGGGTTCCTCGTTATCAAAAAAAAAATATTCCCATGATTTTAATTGATTATAGACTGAACTCAATTTTGAAGGTTCAAAAAGTATATTTTGTGTATATATTGATATTAACCTTAAAATAAAGGTAAAATACAATATATAAAATTTTTTTGTATTGACGTCAAAAAAGTTTTCCATACAATAATTTTTTTAGCATTGATCATTGTGAGGGTCATATCAATTCATCATCTAGAGTGCACCTAGTCCTGATCAGATTGTTGGGGTTGCTTTACATGCCATTTTGATTGAATACAGTGTGCTTAGATGGGTCGTATCAGTTGATGTCATACCAATTCAATATTTTTGTATTGACCTATGTCGGTTTACAATGATTGGATACTTTGATTACTGATGTGAGTTATTTGCACCCACAATTTCCCTAAGAAGAATTATCCTAGGTTTTAAGCCCTTTATCATAATCACAACTATCTCACATGCAAGAGGATGGTTGTAGTATAGTAAGGGATTGACCCCAAAAGAAAGATTTTTAAGAAATAGCTTTTGAAGCCAACCGTCGGGAACACTATTTAAAATAAGTTGTTTGGGGATGATTGTGAACTGATGATTGAATTAAAGATATAGGGCAAAGACCGGATTAAACTAAGGGTTTAATCAATATTATGGGAACATTAGGATGATCAAGTTTTACTAAAGCAACTTGCCTACCTATCTAAATTGTTACAACTCAGAATCCTTGACAATTAAAATAGAACCAATTGAATTTTCCTTCTCGTGGAATGTAAATTACACAAGGACTAATTCATCATGGGATCGAGGTCTTTTTACCCATAGTTCATGATATAGTTTTCCTATAGGATCCCTTCCATGATCGTATCTAAAATCATGCCCATCTACTCATGGATCTAGTTAGAAGTTATGTGGTCTCTACTCTTAGGACTCTATCAAACAATGCTAAATGAGTATCCATTCAGAAAGCAAGCATGAATCAAATAGAGAGAAGTTTAACCATATGAGGAAAATTGAGTTTAAGAACAACTAAGTTATAATATGGGCAATGCAACTACTTCCCAAGCCCCAACAATAAGGCCTACTTCCTCATTTTCATAGAAAGAGAAAAGATACAAGAATAAGGATAAGAACTCATGTTTTTGATGAAGAAGAGAGAAGTAGCCAAGGGTCTTTGACTTCCACAATCTGCTTCTGCCATGAAAAATTTGAATAACACTGCTAGGATGGTCTTCTTACTCTTTGTATCATTTGACTCCTTTCTCCCCAAAATGTCTTTGTACTTGGAGTGAATGGAATGGAATACCAATCAAACTGGGCCTCCCTTTTTTCAATAACTATCAAAATTGTGTGCTTGTCACACTGATCGGGCGACTAGGCACTCTAGTTGACAAATCACTAGCTTGACGGTGTGATTGGTGGACTTTTGGTTGGCCCAACTAGGGAGTATGATCTTTTGATCTCCACTCTTATAAGGCTTCTAGAGAATCTGTTGATTGGTCTATCCCATGAGGACATTTCTTGGTCTGTTAGAAGACTAGAGTTCTATGAGGCTTTGACTTAGAGGGATTTTTCAATTGGTTTGTCGACCAACAAGGTGGATCAACAGATCAACATCGTCCATGAGAATGTCTACTAAATATGGATCGACTAATCAAGGGAGTAAATTGGCCATCACTAGTGGCCAACCTATGATCGACTAAACAACAAGAGTGATAGTCTGATTTGGAGCTTGTTTGAGGAATGCTTGAAATGGGAAGGTTTGTGGCAAAAATAGGAGATCTGGTTGCTCAATCAACATGCCTGAATTATTTGCTGAGCTACAATTTTCTTGGGGATCTTGTCAATTTTTTTACCATGAGTCTTGGGGAAGGAAACCATCTGGATCTTAAGTTGATATGTGCATCCTTCTGCATAAGAGCAAGAATTTCAAGCAATATCACATTATTTAAAGATATACTTTTTATGAAAAAAAAGTAAAATATAATACAAATAACAGCTAAAATGAGTAAAACTAATTTAAAAATCACAATAAAAATTTGATGAATATGCATTCATAAAACTACCTTGAACTTGAACCATTCTTATCCTCGAGCAATCATAAAATCAAAACAACCAGCCAAATAATAGTACTAGCATGTCATCCTCACCTCCATAACATCACTTAGTCCCCTACAAAAAATGATGGATAAGCAACACAATATCCCAATATCATAAAACTTAGCTTCAAATTCCATGTACCAACTTCACATTCACAACAATTTTTCATATCAAAATATGCACGTTACAATTACAATATCATTAGTGTCTCAAAAAAGTCCATACATTTGATTGCGTTTTATAGAAGTACATGGTTTAGTTGTAAAGGGAAATACTTCTGATGCCCCATAGGAAGAAATTGGAGTGAATGGGGGTATGGATGGGAATGTTGCAAATCTATTATATATTCAACTCGGAATTCCTTTATTTTTACTACAATTACATTTATTGCATTTTTTTTCTTTTTGACATGCACATTGGCATGTTTTTATTGTGATATGGCACTATTACATATGAGGGTTGTAGAAGAAGCAAAGGGGTGAGAGAGGGGTGTCACATAAAACTTGATGTTTGGGACATTAATTTTATCTTTTTTTGTGTGAATTAAGGGGTAAGAAGGTGGTCAAACATGTGTAGAAAAAGGATGAACTTGTGCATCCCATTTTAGGAATTCAGAGCATAGTAACAAACTTCAAAATTTAATTCAATCATATCAAGTAAATTTCAAGGTAATGATATCTTCACAAGAAGCTTATGTTGATCAATTAGAGACACACTACAATTTTATTCCTTTAAGTCCCATACAACTTGCCATCTTTTACAGGGAGGTGCATTATTTAGTATTGTTCCTGACATGATAGCTTCTAACATTAGCATTTAAGATTCAATGCTGAAAAAGGGGCTTGTTTCATACAAATTCGGAATACATTGTTGATTTTTGAAAACTAGATATGAAAGCACAAAATGAATATAGGGAAACTAGATAATATCCTAACTATCGTGAAACTTGAAAGAAAATGATAGAAAGAAATAAATATAATGCTAATTTTGAAAGAAAATGATAGAAAAGAGAAGATAGAGGGGTGGAAGAAGACATACCACCAACCCTCCACCCCAAAATTTGTAATTTTCTCATCCTTGGAAAAATTATAAATCCTAAACAGAGGGGAAGACAATCACTGAAAAGGAGACTGACTAACATGTTGGCCTGATGGTGGTGGTTGTTGTGGAGGTGTAGTTTCGGGCTGGTTCTGCTTAGGCTGGGGTGAATTCCAAGATGGTTATTCAGACCAATATAGTTAAAGTGGAAGATTTGGGTGGCTCCTCAGGATTTGGAAGCTCGATGTAATGACTTCCCAATTACTATGAGGTTGGGGAGGGGTATGTCTATCTTGCACCACAATTGGTGTACTATGTGTGTGCGTGTTATTAGTCACCTCCACCATATAAAAGTCATCTTCTCTGGTTGGTCAGGATGAATATGAATCTAGAAGAAACTAGAGTAGCCATCAGGATAGCAGAAGAATTCTTGATGAGAGAATCACTCAATGACTTGATCAAGGAAGGGAAGAGGGAAGTGGTTCTTTCTTTTAGTTGTGTTTAGCTTTTTGTAGTCAATACACATCCTCCACACAGTGATAATGTAGGTCAGGATGAGTCCATTCGTTTCACTCTTCACCACAATGGTTTCATCTTTCCTGAGAACAACTTGCACGGGGTTGACCCAAGGAGAATCTAAAATGAGGTAGATAATTCCTACAATAAGCAAATTAATAACCTCTAGACAAACCACTTCCTTCATGTTGGGATTTCATTTGTATTGAGGGTTTCTTTAATGTTTCTAGTATTATCCCATGAGAATCTTGTACAAACATATATCTCAACTATCTTCTAATCAAATCGATCATCATGTAAGATTGTCTTTCTCTTCTTAAGATCGATCATCAACTTGTCTTCTTGCTCTTGCTTGAGATCTGAATTTATTAATTGGGTAAACTTGTTACTCATCAAGAAAACATACTTTAACCCCTCAGACAGGGTCTTCATCTCCAACACCAATTTCACGAAACTATTTGTTACCCTAAGTCCACATTCATAATTGCTACAAATCCAAAGGTGAGTGGACTTGGGTGCCCGTCTGTAGAATTGCACACATATATCACACAAGAAATATATATGTAAAAGCAATAACAACAAGACTAAAGAGATAACCAGATACTAAACATGGTGGAAAGAGGTATGTACCCAATTCTATATCAAGATAACCCACTAGTTTTCCATTTGAGTCCAAAGTGCAGTAGATTTACAAAATTGATAAACAAAATATATCAATGTGAGTGCATTGTGACTCTATGAAGAGAAAGTAAAAAATTTAAGACTATATAAAAGTTTCTTGTCTAGAAACATCATATAAACAAGAAGTAGAAACAAGGCGAGAACATTTAATGACATTCTTCAAAAATAAAACATGTTTTAGATTTATTTATCCATTATATCAACATCAGCCTTTGATCACTCCTCAAGGATGGGTCCGTGAGGGGCATACATGCACCCTATTTCTACATGAGGGACCTCAAGACCAAAATCAAATAGCTAACCCTATTTTATTTGTGCCTTGTGGCCTTACCCCGAGAATTCAAGTAGGTACACAAGGCTATATAATGGATTTATATATGTAATGTTCAAGGTTTATCAACATATTATAGTCAACATGAAAGTAATATTCGTAGGGAACAATAGCTCATTAAGTAATTATTTAGACAAACATTCATACGAGCATACTTACAAACAAGTCAATAACATAGTAGGGTCAATAGATTAAGCGTACCTTGAGTAGAGAACAAGATTAACAACTTGATTTAGAAAACCCTTAAATAACAAGCTTGTCAAAATCTTGCAATTGAGTCATCATAGAGGTCCTGACATTACAAATGAGTGTAACTAGATTAACATAAGAAAGATGAGGTCCATTAATCATTATCATGGGGTTGGAAATGTCACCTAAGTCTAGGTACTCATTCCCTCAACTTTTTTTCCAACATCTCAACTAGTCATGCAAGTTTATTATCGAGTTACATATACATCATGGATTCAGCTAGATCTTATAGTAACACATCACAACTAAGATTTGGGATCATAAGATTAGGGTTTCATTATTTTATATGGAGTGATCATATAATTTAAGCAATGCAAGCATTAAAATAGTCAAACTAGTCATTTTGACTCATAATCATGCAAGATTGTCACCAATAGAGTATAGATGGGGTCTACTTGAGTTAGGTATCATGAACATATCTAAGTACTGATTTGAGACAATTATATAATATGGATGATCATTATGGAAAGATTTGGATAAGATTATATAATATGGATGATCAATATGCATGCTAGATTACAATTCAAGTCAAGATTAGGGATTACTAATTCACAAAATTTTCTTATGATTCAAGCTTAGGATAAAGGAATAATTTTTATCTAATCAAGGTATAAAACACCACAATGATTACTGATTTCAAGGTAGAGGATCATATAAATAGATTGGTCATCATCCTACATTACATCATGGAAAGGTAAGTCATAAGGTACAAATTTGAGCACAAAAGTGAGTACTTGAGATAATACATGGTAAACTTAGAGTATTAGCATGAGGTATTGGTCCATTAGAGTACAAACCTCAATTTTAGTTATTGATTTCGAAATACAAACATTCCATGAAGATAGATTAGGCCAAAGACGTCTATATGAGCAAGTTGTAACATATAAACATCCTAATGGTCCCTCTTTAGGTCATAATGGATCAAGAAGGCATTAGGGAGCATATAAATATTCCAAAACGTCAATTACAGTATAAGGGGGTTATATTTGACTAATTTACATGAATGTAAGGCCCAAGATCATTAAATATACAAGTTGTGCATGTTTAGGGTTGATTAAGGAGCATAAGATCACAAAGACACCATTTTCACCAAATCAGAGACAAAACATATGAAATTAGCAACAAATATTGGTTTCTTTAGATAGGTGACGTTTTTCTGGTCAAAATGGCATATAATATTGTAGCATTTGGTTGAAAGACCTAAACATTATGTTGTTTTGAAGATTAACCCTTGATTAGGGTTTTATTAGAGAATTATACCTCAATGGGTCGAGAATGGGAGGCGACCTCCTTCACGCCTGGGCCTACGGGGATGACCCACCTCCATCTTGCGTTTGAGGCTCACGATCCTGACTTATGAGATGTTGCTAGTCACCACTCACCTCAGTCAGATGACGTGGACATATGCTACCTGAGCGGTTGATGGATAGTTGCTACCGCGGATAGCTGTCGCCCGCCTATGACTCCAACAACACCGAACCCATGCACAACCTCAACAACTCTAGCTTGCTGGATATTAAACCGAAGGGGGGATAAGGGGCTGATTCTTCTCTAGGATAGGTAGATTGACTGAGTCCATCCCCTATGACTTGATTCCTCTCTTCAAAGTTACATGGGGTTTGGCATGGAGAAGCCCTTTCTTAGTTGTGGTGGTGGCTCTACTGATGCGAGGAGGAGAGCAAGGAACGTGGGAAGGTGCTAGAGGATGTGGAACCCTAAACCACAGGAGGGCAAGGCAGGAGGGAGGCTTGGAGGACTGGTTGAGCATTTTTAAAAGGGGATGAGATGGTGTATAGGGTGGTTGGGCCACCCGGACCAGCCACCTGATCCTGTGTCAGGAGAGTAGGTGAGGGAGAAGAAGTTATGGCGACTGGATTTAGACGCAATCTGCATGGTGGAGATTGGTCGACTTAGATAGTTTATGTCAAAGCTAGGGGACATGCGATTGGTTGCGAGCACTGAGCCCAGACTATGAAGTGTGAAGGAGGTTTCCCAGCCAATTGGGCCACACACAACCTCGAATTGGGCTCAATTAGGGTCACACAACAATAAAATCCAAATAAAACACTTGCAATTGACTCGAATTTCAAAGATCCCTAACTTGGGATCTAGATGTCCAATTAAGGTGATTTATGAACCATTGGATTCAAAATTGAATCCTCTACCTCATTTAATACATTTGATATCAAAGAGTGTTTATTGAATTGGTTCAAATTTTATTACAACTTGATGATTCATTATAAGTGTGATTCTTACTTCAACACTCAAATTGAAGATATACAAGCACAAAGTGATACTTATTTGAAGATAACTTACAATTGAGCATCAAGTGACTAAAAGTCATAAGGTAAGGAAGGGTATTGAGTATAATAGAGCAATTAATGAGTCCAGACATACATAAATTGAATGATACAAAATCCAAGTTATCACATCCTCCCCACTTTAAAAGAAATGTTGTCCCCAAAATTGAATTAAGTCATCAGTCAAGATTAAGCTTTCCTAGTCAACATCAAGGTCGTCATATTATTCTCATATTACAATATCCATCTCATTCCCAAAATTGAGAAATCGAGCACCATGGTCAACATTTTTTCACTTAGATCATCAAATTTGGACTATCATCACATGAGTCACATTTTGGAGAGATCATCTTGTATATCACCAAATTTGGAAAGATCATATTTCAAGTCAAATAGATAGAGTTAAAGGGTTAGGGATGACGTTTTTTCCCATCGTTTAGGGTTCTAGCTTCTACATTAGCCAAAGTGGGGTTATACATCCACAATTGAGATTTCATATTTCAACAATTCAAGACAAATTTCATATTTCAACATCATGATTCCGTGCTCAAAATCAATGGAAGGTACCACCCTAGTCCACATGGAGCTCACCCCTAAGTCATAAATCAAGCAAATTAATAGAATCATTGTTACAAACTTTTTAAGATTTGGGAACATGAAAGTCATTAGTCATATATTGAGGGTGGTCTCAAGATCCACATAGGGTGATCATAGGAGTTAAGTTAAAACCAAGATCAATAATCATGAGTCAAAATTTCATACATCAATATCGATAGTCAAGTTTGGACATCAAATTTATATCTCCAAACATTTCTAAGATAGGATTTTGGTTCCCATTTAAACCTTAGGGTATCATTCATCCATATAAGTAAATGTAGCAACAATCAAACAACATTTCGTGATATCAACATCAATTTCATTGTCATGGTATCAAGGCTGATGGATGAACTAGACATAGGGTTTTCAAGGAATTCAACAACAATCTATAATCAATCATCATCATTTTTCAAGATCATTGTTAAATCCCAATTCCTAGATCAAGTATCAATAATAAATTGGATTCGACCTATAGGAGTCTTAGGTCAAGCAATCAAAATAGTATGAAAGGGGTTACCTTTCCAAACTCCATATAATCAACAAGATTAAAATTTAGCGGAGTCATGATAGGGATATTACATAGGTTAGGGAAGTCATAAGTTAACCATCACCTTAGTCAAGCACATTAGTCTAAATTGGTCATGAGTCATCAAGCATATCCAAATAGGGTGAGTAACAATTGTTAAATGGTACTTCATAGGGTCACAAGTCAAACATCAAGATTGTACGAGGGCAACTGTACTTCAATACTTTTATGAGATCAAGGTCATAATATCATTCCCTTCCTTTCAAGATTAAGGTAAGTGTAGATTTTGGAAATTGAGAAGTCAAATTGAGAACTCGAGGGTTTGGGCATAATAGTGAAAGATTGAGATCTAGGTTCATCATATCATAAAAATTAAGCCTACAAAGAGGAATAATGGAAAATAGGGATTCTCCTCTCGTAAGAAATCTTCACATCATGGTCTAGGGTTCCAAAGATAGTCATTTCATGGCATGATCATGGTACATATCCTATAAGGTGAGTTTTCCTTAGCTATGTTCGAGGTTTGATCTGAATAGGGACAACATAGGTATGATCAATAGGGACCTCACTGACAACAAGTTGTATGACCTAAGTTCCACTTATTTCACCAAGACAAGGGTTTACCTCAAACAAAGAAAGCACTTATATCTCATTTGGTATTGTTGAGTTACATAAGTTGTACACATGAGTACATTGATTTCAAGAGTACTTTTACATAAAATAGGGTTTTCAATTTATGATCAAAACATGGAATTATCGTGTTAATTAGCTTAAATGATTCCAAATGAGTTTTACTTCTCCCCATGCATAAGATACCCATAATTGAGATCTCTTGTGATTAATAGTCAAGAGATAAGAATCACATGAGGGGATAAGAAGACTAACTAATGATCACCTACTTGGGTGTCTTAGGTGGTCCTTAGAGAAGAGATGAGATGCTAGAAGACTCTCTAAGATTAAAGGAAAGTATTTTAGTCCTCCATGGGCTCTTAAGAAATGTTATGCCTTAAAAACATATAGATACATGTGTGTATGGCTCTGATACCATTTGTCACAAAACTATTTTTTACCCTAAGTCTCCTAATGGATACAAAGTTAAAGGCGAGTGGACTTGGGTGCCCGTCTGTAGAATGGCACAAATATTTCACACAGACAATATATATGTAAAAGCAATAACATCAAGACTAAAGAGATAGCAAGATACTAAACATGGAGTAAAGAGATATGTACTCAATTTTATATCAAGATAACCCATTGGTATTCCATTCAAGTCGGGGGTGCAATGGATCTTTGGTGACTACAGAATTGATATACAAAATATATCAATGTGAGTGCATTGGGCACTCTATGAAGAGTAACTAAACAATTTAAGACTATATAAAATTTTCTCAGATAGAAACATCATATAACAAGAATTGGAAACAAGGAGAGACTATTTAATGACATTCTTCAAATACAAAACATGTTTTAGATTTCTTTATCCATTATATCAACATAGGCCTTAGACCACTCCTCAAGGATGGGTCTGTGAGGGGCATAGATGAACCTATTTCTACATGAGGACATCAAGACCAAATTCAATGAGATAACCTTGTTTCATTCGTGCCTTGTGCCCTTACCCTGAGAATTCAGGTAGGTACACAAGGTTATACAATGGATTTCTATATGTTATGGTCAAGGTTTATCAGCATATTATAGTCAACATGAAAGTAGCATTTGTAGGGAACAATATCTCAAACAAGTAATTATCTATCCAAGCATTTATAAAAGAATACTTACACACAAGCCAATAACATAGTAGGGTCAATATATTAAGCATACCTTGAGTAAAGCATAAAATTTAAACTTGATTTATAAAACCCTTAAATAGTGATCTTGTCTAGATCTTGGCAATTGAGTCATCATAGAGTTCGTGAAATTACAAATGATTAGAAATATGAGGTCTATCAATCACTATCATGGGTTGGATGTATCACCTAAGTCTAGGTACTCATTTCCTTCAACACTGTTTCCAACATCTCAACTAGTCATGCAAGTTCATTATCAAGTCTCATTATACATCATGGATTCATCTAAATCTTTGAGTGACACACCACAACTAAGATTACGGATCATAAGATTACAGTTGCATGATTTTAGATGGAGTGATCATATGATTTAAGCAATGTAAGGATTAAAATAGTCAAACTAGTAATTTTGAGTCATAATAATGCAAGATTGTCACCATTAGAGTATAGATGGGGTCCATTTGAGTTAGGTATCATAAACATATTCAAGCTATTGATTTGAGACAACTATATAATGTGGATGACCATTAGGGAAAGATTTGGATAAGATTAGAGGATAATTATCAACATGCATTCTAGATTACATTTCAAGTCAAGATTAGGGCATATTAGTTCACAACATTTTATTATGAGTCAAGCTTAGGAAAAGGGCATAATCTTTGTCTAATGAAGGTATCAAACACCACAATGTTTACTGATTTCAAGATATAGGATCATATAACACAAGTTTGTCATCATCCTACATGAAATCATGGCAAGCTAAGTCATAAGGTACATATATGAGCACAAAAGTTAGTACTTGAGATCATACATCGTAAATGTAGTGTAATATCATGACGTATTGGTCCATCAGATTACAAATCTCAGGCTAAGTTACTAATTTTGAAGTAAAAACATTCCATAAAGATATAATAGGCCAAAGATGTCCATATGAGAAAGTTGTGACATATAAACACCTTAATGGACCATCTTTAGGTCATAAAGGATTAAGAAGGCATTAGGGATCATATAAATGTTCCAAAACATCGATTACAATAGAAGGGAGCTAGATTTTACTGATTCACATGATTTTAAGGTCAAAGATCATTACATATACAAGTGGTCCATGTTTAAGGTTGATTAAGAACCATAAGATCACAAAGACACCATTTTTCACCAAATCAAAATCAAAACATATTAAATTAGCAATATATATTGGTTTCATTAGACATAAGACGTTTTCTAGTCAAAATCATATATAATATAGTGCATTTGGTTAAAAGACCTAGGGGTTATGTAGGTTTGAAGATTAACCATTTATTGGTGTTTTATTGGAGAATTATACCTCAATGGGCCAAGAATATGAGGCGACCTCCTTCACGCCTGGGCCTGCTGGGACAACCCACCTCTCACTTGTGTTTGAGGCCCGCAATCTATACTGATGAGAGTTGTCAGTCATAACTCGCTATAGTCAAATGATGTGAATAGTCACTCCTCAAGTAGTTGATGGAGAGTGGCTACCGCAGACAGCCGTCGCCCACCTTTGCCTCTAGTAGCACCAAACGCGTGCACAAGAACAACAACTCTAGGTTGCTGGAGATCAGACCGAAGGTGGAAAAGGGGCCAATCTTCTCTGGGATAGGTCGGTTGAGAGCGGCCATCCCCTCTGACTCCATTAAACTTTTCACAATTACACAGGGGGTTGGGGTGTAGAAGCCCTTGCTGGGATGCGACGACGATGTCGTTGATGGGAGGAGGATAGCAAGGAACGAGGGAAGGTTCTAGATTATGTGAAACCCTAAACCAAAGGAGGGAAAGGCAAGAGGGGGGCTTGGAGGACTGGTTGATCATTTTAAAAGGGAGATGAGTACATGTTTAGGGTATTCAGGCCTCCCACACTGACCCTATGCTCCTGTGTTAGGGGAGTAGGTGAGGGAGAAGAAATTGTGGCCACTAGATTTAGTCAGAATCCGCACAGCGAAGATTTGGTGGCTCAGATCATTCAGTCAAAGCTAGGGGACATGTTATTAGCTAGGAGCACTGAGACCAGATTGTATAGTGGGAAAGGAGGTTGTCCACCCAATTGGTCTACGTACAACCTCGAATTGGGCCCAATTAGGGTCACACACAATAAAATCCAAATAAAACACTTGCAATTGAATCAAACTTCAAAGGTACATAACTTGTGGTCTAGATGTCCGATTAAGGTGATTTTTGAACCATTGGATTCACAATTGAATCCTTTCTCTAATGAAATATATTTTATGGAAATGAGTGTTTATGGAAGGGGTTCAACTTTAATTACAACTGGATGATATATAATAAGCATGATACTTAGTTAAACACTCAAATTGAAGGCATATACAATAACAAAGTGATACTTATTTGAGGAAAACTTATCAATTGAGGATCAAGTGACTCAAAGTCATAAAATGGAGGGTGAGGAAGGGTACTGAGTACAATAGATCATTTAATGAGTCCATACATACATATATTGAATGAGAGAAAATCCAAGTTATCACACCATTGGTGGTTCTAGTTTCTCTTTAACAATAGATAAAATTTCAGCTCTTCAAATTATACCTCTGGCTCTTCTTTTAAGGTATCCAAATAAACTTGTATTGATGTATTTTGACATCATCAAGATCAGACTCATCTGGAACTATGAGGTCTATTTACAAAGGGTCTTTTTTCAGTTCATAATCTTGTCTAATTTGAGATAGCTTATGGATAATTTCAACAAATAAAACTTCTTCATAAATGCTTGGTCCCTTCATGCTTTCAAACACCTAGAATTTGAGTGTTTCCTTCCTAGTCTCAGGTGAATGGTTTCAACCTCTACATCATTCAAGGCTCAAGTTGTATCTAGGAGCTTGATATAGAATTAATGCACTACAAATTCCCTAAGAATGGAATTCCTATAGTTTACCAAAATTAACGAACAATAATGTCACCCGCAAGTAGACAAATCATATTATAGTATAGTTGGGGATTGAATCCCAAGGAGCAATATCTTTAAGAATTATTGATCAAAGTAACATGTCCAAAACTAGCATTTATAACAATGTTTGAGTTGGTTTAATTAACTAAAGTTGCAAGAATTAAAAGAGCTAGACTAAGGTTCTAGTTATCAATGGATGGAAACACTAGGGTGGAACTGGGTTTCATTGCCACTATTCAAATTTGTGCATTCATTCAAATCCAAATATGTATGGAGATATAATTGGATTTAAGCAAGTTTCCCCTTTCGGTGTTAGAAACTTTCTTGAGTAGATATCCCTAGAAGCTTGATGTCTCGTTACTTACAGATCCTATATCCACTACTCTGAATACCTACCATCAAAAGTTCTCATCAAGGCATCAACCAAAGCTAATCGATATTCATGTCTTAAATGTTGAAGTTCTCGTGGCATAAGATCATAATAAATCAAGTAAAGCAGGTAATCAATCCATAAGATAAGGGATAAATGATTATCTATGAATTAAATGAGTTCATACAAGAATTGGAACATGAATAAAATTGCAAAAATAGGTAGTAGGGATAATCCCCACATCCCAATGAAAAGACTACTCCCTTGATATGTCAAGATTAATATCACTAGTAGAGGAAGATGACGTGATCATGTTCATGATGGTAGAAGAAGTAGCTCGGTTTGGTATGCAATGGCTTACTTCCTTCCTTCTCTCTCTTCTAGGAACTAACCCTAACTTGCAGTTGAAGTAGATAGATGGTAGAAACTTAGTGAAGAGATCGATTACCTAGAGAGGGAGGCTAAAGGAAGTAGCCAAGTCTAGAGGTTGATGGTTTAGCTAGGTTGATGGAACAAGCCAGGTTGATGGTCTCTTGAACTTTAGTTATGATCTCAGCATCATCCTTTCAACTTCTTTGTCTCCACAATTTGAGATCCTCTAAAGTGATGTGCTTGGGGCCTATTTGTAGTAATGTTGTCGTCGACCACTTTTTTTGGCTCTTGGACTTCCACCCATAGATCTAGGTAGTTGATGGGGTAGTCGAACAATCGATAGGGTTGATGATCTTTGATTTTGAGCTTTGGTCATCGATTGATGGATGTCCTGGTGGTTTGTAAATCTTGAAGGTCGATGGGTCATCGACTTTGAAGGTCGATGGAGCTGTCATCGTTGGTGGCCAGTTGCAAATCGATAGTTGATGATGTTGGTCGATGGAGAGAGGTCGATGGGTCATTGACCTTGGTCATTGATGGGATTGAATGCTCATGTGTGTCGACCTCGGGGGTCTATGGGCCATAGACCTTGAAGGTCGATGGGATTCTCAAGAATTGAGGTCAGAGGACAAGAGGTTGATGGTTTGGTAATTGAAAAAAATAGACGTTTGATTGGTAGGTCGATCTATGGGTTGATTTTGTCCTTAGACATAAATATTGTTGATCGATCTACCTTCTAGAAGTGAGAAAAAACCATTTTGATCTAGGGCACTATCCCACACCCCACAAGCATCCTCCTCACGACTCCTACCATTTGAAGGGTGATAGGACCCCTAGACAAACTTGTTGTAGAGTGATAGAACTTAAACCATTCAAAGGGAGTCAACAAAAGTATCAAATTCCTACAGATTAGCACAAAACCCTAAATATATTGAAACAAAACTATTCTAGTGAATATCCAGAGATTTAAATGCTAAACTAGACTAAGAATACAACTAAAACTGGTATGAATATGCATTCATCAGAGTTGTTAGTTGAAAATGGTAGGATACTAGAGATTGTCTTTGATGTCCATAATCCCAAAGTCACAAGGGATATAGGCATCTTTTCCCACATTAATTAGATTATCTTCTACGATACCCATAGGCTTTGTCATTAAGGAATCCACTAATCAAATATTCATGATAGTAGGAATCATCTCCATAAATCCCAAATGCTAGTATAAGCTATAAGGTGTAATGGAGTTGCTAATACCAAAATAAACAAGTTTCTTTTGGTGAGTGTTGTTGCCAAGGTAGCATCCATCCTAAAGGAACCAAAATCATACTTCTTAGGAATTTTATTCAAAATGATGCCAAAAGTTTTTCTTTCTAGTTTTATGATCTCACACTCTTTAGTAGTGTACTTCCTGGTCAATTTTGATATTTTGACTGAGTAAGAATTTTGAAAAGGGTGTTCAACATGGGGATGTCCATGTGAAGCTTTTTTATAACTTCCTTGAATCTCATGAATCTATCGTCAAGTCTTGTTTACTTGAGACATGCTTGATAGGGAGGAATTATCTTGTAAACTAGCATGTTGATCTCAACAAAATCAACATATGGTTTTTCAACACTAGTAGTTTTACTTGCATCATCAGCAAATGTGTTTGTACATGTTCCTTTTCAACCATCATAATATCATCATCATCAAAGTCAACAATAATAACAACTAGTTTCAATGAATGTGGAGGTGCATACATGTTCCCTAAGCATGTGGAGATGACTTTCAGCTACTTGGGGTGATTGGGATTGTTCTTAGATTGTCCATAAAAGGAACCTATAGGAGGGTATATGTGAAATTTTGGTTTCTTGTCACTCCAAGAGTTCATTTTCTATCTTGACAGCTACTCGAATTTCTATTATATTTCTACTCATTAAGATGAGATGACCACATTGGGTTAAAATCATGTGTAGCAAAGTTTGTGCCTATAAAATCTAAACACTAGTTTGGGGGGGAGTATTAAGTGTATATGTATGTCTGTATTCTTGTATATTGGGATTAGATGTTAATGGGTATCAGAAGCCACCATAATCCTACATAAAGGTTAGCCCTCTTATCTGTAATACAAACAACATATTCTCCACCTTTTGTGGTCACATACTATATCATGGCGCTTATGCTCATACATTACATGTAACTCAATGTGTTACATGTGAAAAAATGTGCTACAATATTAAGGATGTTTATAAGTAAAAAATTATACTATTTTCACTTACATTAGGTGTGGTTTAACCATAAATTCACTCATTTGATAATTTAACCTAATATCCATAAAAATTGAAAAAATATGTAAATAAAATCCAAAAACAAAATAATACTATTGTATTTCATTAAAAACAAATCTTATTTGTTATCTAAGAATTTATCATATCATTTTGTATTTATATAACCAAATTTCAAATAGTGTGTTTTAGTCCAATCGAAATTATTGGTGAATATATCAAGAATGGAGGTTTAGTAGAATGTGATATATTAAAATATTTCTAATTGAATTGACTGACAAATTAAAAATTAATACCCGTTATAATTTTTAATTACTAATTTAAATTGACTTCACTCACAATACTTTGCAACATATTCATATGAATAACCTTGCGTAGTAGTGCATTATAAATAAGTACACACAAGTATATTTAAAATTGGTAAGTTGTATTTTATTTAAGTATTTTAATGGTAAAAATATTTAATGTTACTATTTTTCTTGGATTTGATTCCTCCATAAGGGATCTAGCCACTTGGATCAAAGTTGATCACCATCACATACATGTGCCTCTTGTACATTTCAAATAGTAAATGTAAAAGGATCTAGATTGTTTTTGACCAATGAAAAACTCTTCCCTCTCTTGTGTTCACATAGATCAAACTGTTGCCACATGGAGCATTTCACTATGGCCACATGCTTTCCATTTCCTTCTTGATTGTAGAAAACCATGCTTTCTAGGTCATGAGAATATTTATATACTCCTTATTCACATGTATTCCTATACTATTTCTGATGATGGAAACATCCAAAATCTTCCACCACAAACTAATATTTTATCTATGTCAACATGGTTTTCTCATCCTTCATAGGCACCTATTCTCTTGACATCCAATAACTCATCAAAAGGGAAGTACTATAGTATATAAATACATACATACATGCATACATATGTACATATGGTGCATAGATCGACTCAAACTTAACAAGAAAGGTTGCCTAACCTCGAGGCTTCTTTACTAGAAATATCAAAAATCTATATAGTGGTACAAATTATCTCCTTATGGTGTGGTACAACATGTACATAGCTAATCTAGAAATAAAGGAATGCTAGAAAGAGGGAGGGAAGCCTAATGATGAACTCAACCTATTTTACAAACTAAAAAATGAGATTCAAGCCATGACTATGTCTATAAGGATAGAGTGATGGGTATTCCTCAAATTATAATGAGGAATTGGGAATTATTCAAAAAATTATCTTTGTGGCTAATTTCTATCTTGTTTTGTTATGTAATCACATGGAATGTGTGTGACTAGAATTTGGTACCCTTTTTAGGGTTCGAAATATATTTACCAAGGATTTGGATACATAAATACATACAACCTATAAGGAGTGGCTAAAGTGGTCGAGCACGATGTCCCCTACCAATGAAACCCACCCAGGTTTGAATCGAGATTTATGCCTTTTTTACCACCCTCCCAATCGATCGACATCTGTCACAGGCGTGGAAGATGGGGAGAGATTGTATCTCTTTAATTATCTCGTTCATACATACCCATATACATACACACATACATACATACTTACATACATACACATGCACGAACACACTGACAAGGAGTGGCTCAACTGATCAAGCATGGTGCCCCCTAACAAAGGGATCCATGTTCAAATCCCAGTTGCCGCCTTGGTTTACCATCCTCTTGGACATTTAGTCTCCAACACAGGCATGGGAGAGAGGGAAAGAATGCCTCTCTTAATCCCATACACACATTGTCACGCCCCAATCTCACATTAACCACAAACCATGAGATTAAGACGCGACAGGATGGGATTAACACATAAGCCAAACACTCTTCACTTTTTAAAACCCTTTAAAGATATTAATAGGAAAATCGGATTTATACTGTAAAATGAAACTAAACAAACTGCAGAAGCATCTTTATTAACTGACTAGCAAGATAAACAGAGTTTACAGCATATTACATTGTTTGACATAAAATAAAACATAACAGTTAATTTGAATCTTAATACACATTCACTCTCTCACTCACGCCTTGTCCCAAAGATCGAGGGGAATGGACTAAGAGACCTCTAACTACTAACTACGAACCTTCTCTTGACTAGACGTAAGGATAAATCGATCCTTCTGATTTCCTGTTGTTGATGATAACCTGAAAATGTTTTGAGTAGAGGTATGAGCCTACTCGCTCAGTGAATAGTATTTCACTTAGCTATCACTAAACAACTCATCAGGCTTATAAATTGAAATTAAACATAAATGCAGAACTAAGTAAGGCAATTCTAATAACATAACAGATTTGCAGCATATAATCACATTTCCATGCATTAACAGATAATTTGAACAGATAAACAGATATAAAGAAATAGCACAAAAGTTCGAATACTTTAATTTACTGTGATCCTATATGAGTACCAATTTATATTATTATTAAGCCCTAATCATATACAGTGTACTCTGCATATGAAGATCCGCAGCAAGTTCATGCTACGGTCCCACCGTACAAGACTTAGCGACACACCCGGGAAATGCTAAGTCTGACTGCTGTCCTGGTCTGCTACAGGACTCTCAGGCTCACACGGCCTCACTGCACTCTCAAAAGAGTGTACTCTAGACTCCTCCTTGAACCTGAGCACACAGGCGGAGAGTCGGGGTTACCACCGTGACACACGCACGGATTATTGTTGAATAACCCCCATATACACCAGTGCCACCGTGACACACGCACGGATTATTGTTGAACACTGCCTTTCTGCCCTCGTGCCACCGTGACACACGCACGGATTATTGTTGAACACGAGTCACCGACCATCTAGACACACGCTAGGTAGGTCGTTTCACCCCAAGGTGCAGACCTCACGAGGGGTTCTACGGCGTTAGGGCACCTAAGTCTATTAACTTAATATTCTAGGAAAGCTCATACAATAATTCAATCTCTCTCTTATTGTATGGTGTCTTTTTCTCATTTATACTTGACTTTAGTACCGCTATGGTATCTCTTCAATTTAGTTGAAGCTTATCACATTACACGAATATCATACTAAACTGAGCAAGCTGTATACTCAGGTATTTCAAATATCACGAGATTCAACATAGTAAACATGTAGGCAGATTTCAAGTTCTTGAATAATCTAAATGCATGTCCACTTGACATTTCTAAAATATCAACTTTTATAAGCATGCAGGCAGACTAGAAATTCTCAAATAATAATATTCATGTCACTTGGCATATTTACATTGAAATCATACAATAAATCATTGTAACAAGCTAATAAAACAATTTAATCTATTTATATGCAACCATCAACAACATTTGCCAATCAACTAAAATTCCTCAAAATATGTGCACATCAACCCTAATTCTGAGTCGTGCATCATTTAACTCAACTAATTTATTAAAAATCATACAACCCGAGTTTATGCCCAAACTGTCCAGTTTCTGGTCGTGTGCTACTGGTTAACATTTAGTCGAACAAGTTAAGTTTCGATAAATCATTCAATTTTACTAATTTACCTCGCGCATATTGATTAACTAACTAATGTTGAGCAGAAATTAACAATTGAAACGCGCAACCTAAAAATTGAGCGATGCCGGCACTGCCTGGCACCCAGGTACATGACGTTACCCGCAACTAATGTCGATTCAACCAAAACATCCTGTTTTGAGTTAAAAGTGATAAATGAGTGAGATACTACTCACCGGGGTTCGAAACGTCTGGATTCGTCCAGAAATGCGTCCAAGGACCAGTTTCCGGGCGTCACGGGTCGTCTTCAACCTCCTAACACTCCGGGTTCAAACATTCAACAAGCAGATTGTTGTTTCCTCACGCACGCACAGGTTGGGAGAAACTTGGCTAGGTGTTGCTCGAGGCAAGTTGGCAATAGATTCTTGCACGGATCTCTTGGCCAAGCTCCAGGCGACTGATTCCAAGTATTGCTTACGCCCAGGAAGGCTCCCAGCCGCCGGCCCTAGCTACGACCATTGCTGTGGCTGCTGCTCTGTGCAGCAGGTCGGCGCCCAAGCTGGCTGTGGTGCCGCGCTCCTAGGGCGAAGAAGAAGGAAGAGGGTAGAGGAAGGATGGACGGAGCAAGAGCTGTTGCTGGTCAAAGGTTTGGAGCTCAAGATCACCCCATGGATCGTCGTCCGCCTCCTGCTGCAGGTCAAGCGCCGCTCGATGCAGAAGGTCAGGCTATAGATGGGGCGCCGCCCTGGAGCAAGATGAGGAGGAAAGGTGGTGGAAGGAGGGCGGAGGTGGAGTGCGGCTGGTCAGAGCCAAGGCCATAAATCCGCCCCCGATTCCTGCCTTTGCCTGGTCGGCCGACCTGACTTCGTGTGTGCCGCCTCCGCAGGTCCTGTTCTATCGGGAATGAATAAGGGAGAAGAGGAGGGTAGCCGACCCTCATAAAGAAAGAAGGAAAATAAAATAAAATCAATTACTGGGAAAATTGCAGCCAGGTCCAAGGAAAACAAAAGTGTTATAACTTTCGCCTCGAGAGTCCAAATCGACTGATTCTTTTTGCAATGTTTCAAGCATGGGATTCTCTATAACCTCAAAGCACAAAACATGCTAAAAAGACTATTTCACTGGATCAAAACTCTAATTACAACTGTGATTACTTGATTCAACTTAATGTATTAAATAATCAACATTGATATCATTAATTGCCTCAGATGATTAAATCTTGACTATTGATTCACATGTTGTCTTATCTTGATTATTCATGATGTTTAACAAAAACTTAGCACTAATTGAGGTGTTTTACGTAATTCAAGGTATTTATTGACTAACCCTGATATGGGTCGTAACAATCTCCCTCCCTTATAAGAATTTCGTCCCGAAATTCCTAAAAGAGAAAAGGAAACTTGTTACGCATATCTAACCCAAAACTTCCCATGTGGCTTCCTCTAGGTTAAGATTTTTCCACACAACTATCTCTAATGGTATCTCACAATTCGTGAGTTTCTTGATCCTCTGATCAACCCTCTGTATTGGTCTCTCAACATAGGACACATCAGATCTAATTCCAGATCAACCCACAAAACATTGTCTTATAAAACTGTTATAACAGTATCTCAAATTATAATAATTATTGAGAAATTATTATACTATACATGCAAACGAACTAAAATTCTTAAATAAATAGAATGCATGTCAACTTGGTACTAAAATTAAATCATGCAATCTAACTGTTAAATATCACTACATCTGATACTGAGAATTGATATCAAAATGCTTGATTCATCGTACACCCTATCCTCAGGGTTTCATTTGCCTTGTTCATTCATCACATGCCAACACCCTACTCTTAGGGTTTCCTCATTCAGTAATCACATGGCAACACCCTACTCTTAGGGTTTCCATTATCTCATCGTTTTGATTGCAATTCAAATCACATTACAGTATCATTCTACAACTGGCAGAACAGTATATTTCAAATCATTGTAATTATCGAGTAATGTTTATATCATGCATGCAGACAGATTAAAAATTCATAAATATTTCAAACTCGAATCAATTTTGGCATATACATACTGAATTCATGTAACTGAACATCTTATTACATTAATAAGAGTAATCTACTTCACCTATAAGAAACCATCTGTAAATTTTTTTTTTTTTTTTTTCAATTGTCTGAAATTTCTCGAAGTACGTGCATGTCAACCAAATTCCTGGTTTGTGCATCACATAGCTCAATTAAGAGTTGCTTACGTATCATGTCACAAATATTTAATAGTACTTGAGAATTTCTGATAATATCTCAGAGAAATGCGCTAATTCATGCAGATGTTAAGTCATACACATTACCATAACAGGAAGCATGCAACAAGATTTATTTGCATATTTTATTACTATCTCATTATCTTGAAATCATGCACCTAATGGTTTACCAAATTTGCATTGCCTGGGTTTATATTCAAACCGAACCCTTATCAGTTGTGTATTTCTAAACTCAACATTCACACTAGCAAATTCTATCAGACTTAAATGTTCTTCCCATTTCCACTGAAAAGCAAAACACATGCTCTCAACATGTTCTCAAGAGTCTGAATGGTTCTCTCAAACTAACCATCCGTCTGCGGATGAAAAGGTTGTATCGAATCTTAACTTTGTGCCCAAAGCACGATGCAACTGTTTCCACAACCTAGATGTGAACTTAGGATCTCAAAATGACATGATTGGAACTGAATTATCAAGCAACCTAATTATTTCATCCATGTATATCTTAGTCAAGTTTTGAGACATCAAAGGTTGACTTAATATGAAGAAAGTGAGCAGACTAAATTAATCTGTCCACAATCATTCATATCGAATCACCACCTCTAAGTGTCCTGGGAAATCTTACCACAAAATCCATTGTGATAAATTCCCATTCTCATTCAGGCATAGAAAAAGATTACAAGATAGCTATAGGTCTCTAGGGTTTAGCTTTAACCTACTGGTACACACTACTTCTAACCACGTACTCAGTTACATCCTTCTGCATATCTGACCATCCATTTCAACTTCTTGGATTTCATATACATCTTAGTGTCTTCCTAAAAGCATAGCATACATCAATACATACACTTCCATAGGAATCTTTTCTTTCAGTCTTTTCCCCTTAAAAGAATTTTACACTATCTTGAGATACACACAACATGTCATGTTAATATAACACCTTATCATCATAAAAACTTAAACTGTAGTCTCTTTTTCTCCTATCAGGTCATGCATGGTATGGCTTAAGTCACTATCACTCTTTTATAGTTTCTTGATCTGATCATAAGAAGTAAGCTTAACTTACATCTATACAATCAAATCACTCTGTGTTATTACCCCTAAGCTTATGTTCAACTTCCATATTTCTATTAGCAGGTCTCTATTGAAACCTGTCATAGAGAATGCATTGGCTGTTGAACTTGACTTTCTGCTAGAAACATCATCCACCACATTCTCTTTACCAGGGTGATAATCTATTGTCACATCATAAAGATAGTGACACCATGTCTTTAAAACATGAACTACATCAACTATCTTTGGATCATAATCGGATAATACTCCGATTTCTATGCTACTTACTTATCGTTACATTTTAGGTTTATGTCTTACTCATTCCTCTAAATCATCTCATGTTGTTCATGTACCGATCAGGTTATCTTCTTCAAAACCCTAGATCGTTATCAAAACCAGTTTACTTTTCATAGAACAAATCCCAAGATCTTTATTTAACAAAGATATTGGCATACAAGGTTACATCACTAATGATACCCTTTAAACTACTTCAACCCTAATCATCCTAGGGTTTTGGTCTAAATCAATATCATAGCATTATTGTGTGTGGTCGATTATATAGATCAAATTGATTTGCTTGGATCAATAGCATATTAATCCAATACTCAATTTTAATCACATTCAGCTGAAAATTCAGTTTTATAATAATTTCTGTAATTCGTTTATTAAACTGTAAACAGAAACTCCAAAAATTTTGAAAATTTTATATGTTGTACTTAATGAAGTTTTAGACCTACAGTAAAAATTTCAGGTCATTTCAAGTTACCAATAATTAATTAAAAATCAAATAGTGCGCTGCTATATAGCAGTCTGCAGCAGATTCGGTCGAGTTGCAACTCGACCGACACCTTACTGAAGAGATCAAAAGTCATCCAAAAATTACGCCAAATTAATAGAATGTCTAAAATTTGTGATTTTCAAACATAGTTAAAATTTGAGATCAATTGGATATACCAAATAAAAGATAAAATTCAATTACAACACTGCTATATAAATCTGAAAATGTGATCGGTCGAGTTTAAGACTCAGCCGATGAACAGGTCAGAACATTATTCAAAAATTCTAATATCTTCCAATGTTGTTCACATTTTATATATCCAACTCATATCCCAATTGGAGCTAAATCAAAGTTACACATAAAATACTAAAAATCATCTAGTGAGACATTCTATTTATCAAATTCTGTATTCATGTGTTATTTGAATCCTAATTTGGGCCAATTAGGGTCTATGCTTCTTAAACCCTAATTTTCAAGATAAAAGAACTTTTATACTTCTAGTCTTATGTTACTTGTTAATAGGAGTCATTAGATCCCAGTAACGCATCCTGCCAGCCGGTCCAGGCCGAACCTGTAGTCCTGAAGCCAAGAGCTACTCGGGATTAATCAACCCCTATTAATCTTAAACATGTGGAATGAACATCCACTCAAAGCAAACTCATTTAAACATAAATTTGGGTCTACTTTAATACAAGGAAAACCAACATTAAACAATTCACTTCATGTCACAACATTATAAAAGAATCATACTTATTGTACAAACTGAAAGTCTAAATTCATGCATGTAAGAGCGTTTCTAATGATCTTTAATCAATAAGCAATGTAAGGTAGGAGTTATATCACATCCTTTATTTAATCTCTTACTCCTACATTATTTTCTTATTTCTTAACCCTAAGATTTCTAGGGTTTTCTCTCTAGCCTATCCTTCCTCTGCATACCTGGCCAGGGCATCCAGAGAAGAACAGACAGAGTAGCTTGATACTGGTCGATCTAAGTATTCAGACACCTGGCCAGGGTATCTAAACACTCAGATCTTCCAGAGCTAAAACACATCATTCGTTATTCGCCTTACTTATAACCTTATCTTTGACCCTAATGATTCTTAATAACTCAATCTTAGCTCATTACTTGATTCTCGTGACCACATCTTCTTCCTGCTATCTGCAATAGTATAACGGAACACTTCCTATTAGAAAATTACAGATAGAAGAAAGACACCTAAACCTTAATCCTATTGGTCTCTTATCGTCCCCTGACCTTGAGTAACTACGTACTTAAACCAAAGCTCTGATACCAAAATGTCACGCCCCAATCTCACATTAACCACAAACCACGAGATTAAGACGCGACAGGATGGGATTAACACATAAGCCAAACACTCTTCACTTTTTAAAACCCTTTAAAGATATTAATAGGAAAATCGGATTTATACTGTAAAATGAAACTAAACAAACTGCAGAAGCATCTTTATTAACTGACTAGCAAGATAAACAGAGTTTACAGCATATTACATTGTTTGACATAAAATAAAACATAACAGTTAATTTGAATCTTAATACACATTCACTCTCTCACTCACGCCTTGTCCCAAAGATCGAGGGGAATGGACTAAGAGACCTCTAACTACTAACTACGAACCTTCTCTTGACTAGACGTAAGGATAAATCGATCCTTCTGATTTCCTGTTGTTGATGATAACCTGAAAATGTTTTGAGTAGAGGTATGAGCCTACTCGCTCAGTGAATAGTATTTCACTTAGCTATCACTAAACAACTCATCAGGCTTATAAATTGAAATTAAACATAAATGCAGAACTAAGTAAGGCAATTCTAATAACATAACAGATTTGCAGCATATAATCACATTTCCATGCATTAACAGATAATTTGAACAGATAAACAGATATAAAGAAATAGCACAAAAGTTCGAATACTTTAATTTACTGTGATCCTATATGAGTACCAATTTATATTATTATTAAGCCCTAATCATATACAGTGTACTCTGCATATGAAGATCCGCAGCAAGTTCATGCTACGGTCCCACCGTACAAGACTTAGCGACACACCCGGGAAATGCTAAGTCTGACTGCTGTCCTGGTCTGCTACAGGACTCTCAGGCTCACACGGCCTCACTGCACTCTCAAAAGAGTGTACTCTAGACTCCTCCTTGAACCTGAGCACACAGGCGGAGAGTCGGGGTTACCACCGTGACACACGCACGGATTATTGTTGAATAACCCCCATATACACCAGTGCCACCGTGACACACGCACGGATTATTGTTGAACACTGCCTTTCTGCCCTCGTGCCACCGTGACACACGCACGGATTATTGTTGAACACGAGTCACCGACCATCTAGACACACGCTAGGTAGGTCGTTTCACCCCAAGGTGCAGACCTCACGAGGGGTTCTACGGCGTTAGGGCACCTAAGTCTATTAACTTAATATTCTAGGAAAGCTCATACAATAATTCAATCTCTCTCTTACTGTATGGTGTCTTTTTCTCATTTATACTTGACTTTAGTACCGCTATGGTATCTCTTCAATTTAGTTGAAGCTTATCACATTACACGAATATCATACTAAACTGAGCAAGCTGTATACTCAGGTATTTCAAATATCACGAGATTCAACATAGTAAACATGTAGGCAGATTTCAAGTTCTTGAATAATCTAAATGCATGTCCACTTGACATTTCTAAAATATCAACTTTTATAAGCATGCAGGCAGACTAGAAATTCTCAAATAATAATATTCATGTCACTTGGCATATTTACATTGAAATCATACAATAAATCATTGTAACAAGCTAATAAAACAATTTAATCTATTTATATGCAACCATCAACAACATTTGCCAATCAACTAAAATTCCTCAAAATATGTGCACATCAACCCTAATTCTGAGTCGTGCATCATTTAACTCAACTAATTTATTAAAAATCATACAACCCGAGTTTATGCCCAAACTGTCCAGTTTCTGGTCGTGTGCTACTGGTTAACATTTAGTCGAACAAGTTAAGTTTCGATAAATCATTCAATTTTACTAATTTACCTCGCGCATATTGATTAACTAACTAATGTTGAGCAGAAATTAACAATTGAAACGCGCAACCTAAAAATTGAGCGATGCCGGCACTGCCTGGCACCCGGGTACATGACGTTACCCGCAACTAATGTCGATTCAACCAAAACATCCTGTTTTGAGTTAAAAGTGATAAATGAGTGAGATACTACTCACCGGGGTTCGAAACGTCTGGATTCGTCCAGAAATGCGTCCAAGGACCAGTTTCCGGGCGTCACGGGTCGTCTTCAACCTCCTAACACTCCGGGTTCAAACATTCAACAAGCAGATTGTTGTTTCCTCACGCACGCACAGGTTGGGAGAAACTTGGCTAGGTGTTGCTCGAGGCAAGTTGGCAACAGATTCTTGCACGGATCTCTTGGCCAAGCTCCAGGCGACTGATTCCAAGTATTGCTTACGCCCAGGAAGGCTCCCAGCCGCCGGCCCTAGCTACGACCATTGCTGTGGCTGCTGCTCTGTGCAGCAGGTCGGCGCCCAAGCTGGCTGTGGTGCCGCGCTCCTAGGGCGAAGAAGAAGGAAGAGGGTAGAGGAAGGATGGACGGAGCAAGAGCTGTTGCTGGTCAAAGGTTTGGAGCTCAAGATCACCCCATGGATCGTCGTCCGCCTCCTGCTGCAGGTCAAGCGCCGCTCGATGCAGAAGGTCAGGCTATAGATGGGGCGCCGCCCTGGAGCAAGATGAGGAGGAAAGGTGGTGGAAGGAGGGCGGAGGTGGAGTGCGGCTGGTCAGAGCCAAGGCCATAAATCCGCCCCCGATTCCTGCCTTTGCCTGGTCGGCCGACCTGACTTCGTGTGCGCCGCCTCCGCAGGTCCTGTTCTATCGGGAATGAATAAGGGAGAAGAGGAGGGTAGCCGACCCTCATAAAGAAAGAAGGAAAATAAAATAAAATCAATTACTGGGAAAATTGCAGCCAGGTCCAAGGAAAACAAAAGTGTTATAACTTTCGCCTCGAGAGTCCAAATCGACTGATTCTTTTTGCAATGTTTCAAGCATGGGATTCTCTATAACCTCAAAGCACAAAACATGCTAAAAAGACTATTTCACTGGATCAAAACTCTAATTACAACTGTGATTACTTGATTCAACTTAATGTATTAAATAATCAACATTGATATCATTAATTGCCTCAGATGATTAAATCTTGACTATTGATTCACATGTTGTCTTATCTTGATTATTCATGATGTTTAACAAAAACTTAGCACTAATTGAGGTGTTTTACGTAATTCAAGGTATTTATTGACTAACCCTGATATGGGTCGTAACACACATAGACACAAATATACAATTATATATACATTTATACATGTATAGATATATTATCCTCATATATATTAATATATATACATATTTATATATATTCCCACATATATACGCATTTATCTGCTCATACATATCACAAAGGAAAATGGTCAATCCCGATGGATTTCAGAATAAAAATCGTTATCAATCCAATTTTATTTGGGTACGAAGTGTATGCAATGTCCTTTGAATTCTAGAATCAATATCAAGTGAAAAACTCCAACAACTCAAAGCTCACATGTTGGACCACTAATCTTCTCCATTGTTTTTCAACTAAATTTTTTGTAACTGTAGAAAATTTTCCTTAGAGAAACCCTTTTATCAACTAGATTTCTATAAAAGCACAAATTACTTTCACAATCATAAATAATTTTCTCTGTTTCCTATCTTCTTAAAGTACAATTAAAGACAGTGTATTGGCACCTGAGTGATAAAGTTGATGTTGTATGAACAAGAGGTCATGAGTTTGAAACCCACAGACAATGGGATGGATGAATTGCCAATTTGAAAAAAAAGTATAATTCAATTATATAATAAAAATATAAGTAAATTTTACCAACATGATCAATGTAAATGCACTTTATAATAGATTAGCCATTGAATCTCATGCTATTTCCAAAACAACCCATCTTTTGATTCAGCCTCAAGGTCAAGATGCATTCAATTATATTTAACTTATATTCTCTTTATTTTCATATCATTCTAAATCCTCTATTAAATTTCAAAATGTTTCATATCCATAGACAAATAAATATAAGATCAATTTTTTAAAGTTTGACTATCTTAAATTTCTACTTTGATGGTTTTCATAGAAAATTGTTATCCATATATTGTTATTTGGGTGGATATAGTTAACCAAACATTAAATACATGCTTACATTTTTTATATTATCTGTAGGGAAATTACTTAAAAATTGTGTAACATATTAATGTTTCAATTTCATTTTACACCTCAATGTATAGTCATCATATTGGTGCTCAAATGTTGCCAAAAGCCTATCAGGTTGGGTTCATTGAAATTTATAGGGTAAATTTTGGGTTTGAATGAGCAGGAAACATGTTGTAACTATGTGAATGATATTAATAAGGTGTTACAACATGCTCCCTGAAGTATTGGATCAATACTAACCTACATACCATAAGAAGAAAATGGAAATTTTGAAAGTTTTGGTTGAATTATAATTATGTATCGTATACTTAGAAGAATACTATACATAAGTAATCAACCTCTACAGGTTACATGTGAAATTTACAGGAAGGACATGATTTATTCCTTGTGTAGTGAGATTATTTCAATTTGAGTGAGATTCCAAAAGATCATAATAGAAAATGGAAACAAAATAGAATACAAAATAAACCTAGGAATCAAGATTTTAGTAAAATATTGTTTACTATTCATACATTTGGGGACCTTATTTTATAATTTGGAATAAATTAGTCCCATGAATTATGAAAAATATCATTTAATGATGTCATCCAAAACTTCACCCTAGCAAATACAAAATGATTGAAAATATTTTTGTTTCTTGTCCTAAATAGCTTAAAATGAAATTAAATACAATTTTTTTATGGTCACTATGTATGCAAGAATGATGTCATTGCATAAGAAGTTGCCCCCCTAATGTGTGATCTGCTTAGGCATTCAAACCCCCAATATATATCATCCTTCCATCAAGACTTAGATAGACACTTTGATTCATGCTATGATACTAATGCGTGGGTTGCCTTGGAGTTTCCTAACATGAGTTGGGTAATGTAAATAATAAGACATATATTAATCCCATCGAGAAAAGATATTAGGTTGAAAATAAAACAGAGCTATCTATTTAGGTGATTCTGTGATTTTATGGATGTTTAAAAGGAAAGTAGCAAGCCAACCAAGAGGAATTCATTTAAAAATTACATGAATAAAAGGGGGGAAAGTTCTAGTCCCGAAGCAGTATTTTATCAGGACATCCTAAAGTCATTTATGATTATATGATATATTAATTATTTTCTAGTAGTTTGATGTCCACATGGTTATATTTGGTATCCTATATTTTGCAACTAGGCTCTCAAGCCATCATATTGTATATCTCGATACCCAACCCTTTAGACATATGGTTTGTCTCCACTTTAGGACATACCATTATCATTAATATATGAGTATATAAGTTTTTCTTCCCACCTAGGCCTCTCTATCACACTTTTTCTCTAAATTTACCTTTGTTTATCCCTTACCAAAGCTCTGATTTTCAGCTCAACACCTTTATGCATTCATACGATATGATTTCTATCCATAAAAAATAAGTTAGGGATGTGTTGATATGAGAAGATTTCAAGCTAGAAAAAAAACCTCAAGATTTTCTTTTGACAAAATCATATAAGGCAAAAAAAATCCAATCAGGATTGATCCTTTTGATTTCTACTTAAACTTTTTTTCTCTCTTCTAGTGAGAAGATATTCAACCAAAAAATGATACCTCCCCTTCTATCTACCCAAAAGATCTTTACATCTCATGTGGTTAGAGTTTTGGTAGGAAAATTATCTCCATTTAATATACATTGTATGTCATCCTATTTGGCTAGAATAAATGAAGGTATATATCCCATTCTCACACTTAGATCCTTGAAAAAATAGATGGCATACCCCATTTTTACTGTTAAGGACCTAAATTCCTTTTCTACTCTAGTTTTATTCCATTTCCATCATTGTCTATCACATGTGGACCTTCTCCCTTCCATTTATTATTTCTTTACAGAACACAACTCAAATCAAATGGATGGTGAATAGCGAATCCAAATAGTTGATATTAGCCTTAAACACCTACAACATTGTCTTATTCCTTATTCTAGGATTTCTATTCCCAACCATAGCAAGTATAATGTTTTGATTTATCTAGAATCGTAGATGAAGATAAAGGCTCCTAATGTCAGGGCTGGCAAAGTGACTTATGTACCCAAGCAAGCATATGTAATAAATTCTCTCAAGTTTGTTCATCATCACAACAAGAAATTACTAGTAATGCATGCCCAAATTATTTCAATGTATATCATAATAAGACAAGGGTAGGACATGAAGAAGAAATAAAAGAAATGTCAATGACATAATGATTTGTGATATTTTCTCAGTCCAACTCTCAGGTACCCATAGCTTAAATGCTTAATAGTTAGACTACATGCTTTCTAAATGATTTCAATATTTTGAAAATTCCTAAGGTAGGAACAAATTTTATTTGTTACAAATGATTCAAGTGAATTATAACTATTTGCTAGATGAAAACTACACAATGATTCTTGATTGTAAACTATGATCTAGACTAACCAATATCCATATCATTGACAATTTTCTTATTTATGGTGGTAGGTTATTGATGAATACATATTCATCCTGATTTTTTGTCACCCTTTTTATAACCTATCTGATTCAATACTTTCAATTTATCTCTAAATCACACAATATTGCAAGTTCTCTAAATACATATAATTATTATGATTTTTGATAAAAATTATATTGATTTGATGCAGGTCTAAATCAAGTTCTATCATCACATGGAATTCACCGAAGAACCTCCCTCTTTTGATCTTGACCAAACGGTCTGCTCTAACAGTTCTGACCTTTCAGTTTCATATATTCACCCACACGGTCTCAAGACCGTTTAAGCCCATTCGGTTCCAAGACCGCATGAGCCTAAACGATCCCGAGACCATTTGAGTCCATATGGTTTCAAGACCGCATGAACCCGAACGGTCTCAAGACCGGATGTCGTCAAACGGTTTCAAGACCGTTTAGACCTAGAACCGATTGGATACTCTAAACCGTTTGGGATGAAGACCGTTTGAACAATCGAAACTGTTTGGATCAAGATCATATTCGGTCCCAAGACCGTTTGGAGCCGTTCGGTCCCAAGAACGTTTGGAGCCATTCGGTCCCAAGACCGTTTGCAGCCATTCGGTTTGTAAAAGACTCAAGGTCGTTCAAAGGAAGATCGTTGAAGTCAAGACCATTTGATGTCATTCGGTTTCCAAAATCGTTTGGCCATCCAAACGGTCCCCAGACCGTTTGACTAAACCGTTTGAAGCAAAATATTCCCAAGACCATTTGCCCGCAACACCGAATGAAGATAGAACTCAAGACCGTTTTGATGTCAAACGGTCTTGAAACTGTTTGGACGTCAAACGGTCTGAAAATCGTTTGAGCTGATTCACCCCAACAATGTGAAGCACCCAACTGATCCTATAAATAGACCCCCAAGGGTCGTCATTTGGATGGATGCAGCACGCCGATAGGCTGCCCAAGGTCCAATTCAGCTTCTACTTCCACGCCATTCCACACGTCCACCTGCTCCTCTTGACGCCGAGCAAGGAGAGAAGGAGAGAGAAGGTGAAGAAGAAGGATTGCACCAGCCTTCCTTGGTGGTTCTTCCTCCACGTTCAGATCTGGTCCGACATGACGTATAATACTGCATCATCCTCACCAAGCTATGACTACCTTCTGCATCATGCTCATGGAGGATTCCTCTCTTTTCCTTATTCTTCTTGTTTCTCGCATCATGAGCGAGTAGTACTCTTTTCGCTGGGGTGCGGGTACTAGCCCCGCTGCCCATGCAAATCATGTTCTTTTGTTAAACTCTCCATGGAAATGTATCTAACTTTCCATTTCGTTGTTAGTTGATATGTTTGTAGTTGATTATCTACTTACTTTCATCTTTTTCTCTCCTATAATGTGAAATCTCCTATTTGTGGGATGGAATGGTGGTTTACAAGTTTGACTCCTTAATGAGAACTTATGATAGGATTCCTTGAGGTCGTAAGTATATGATCCTCAAGGGAACGAGCCATCTAACCTTCGGTGATGCTTCTGTGTGCCTAACGCCTGTATAGGGGGCCCATAACCTTAGTTGGATTTTATATCGTCTTATTTATCATCGATGTTAGTTTATAGATCTATCACCTGCTTGCTTATCAATTAATGTGGTTGACTCCCAAACTAGAAATAGAATGGGATTTCTTCAAGGTAGTAAGTGTATGATCCGCGAGGGGACAAGCCATCTAGCCTTCGGTGATGCTTCTGTGTGCCTAACACTTCTATAGGGGGTCCACAACCTTCGTTGTATTTCTATATCTTCAGAGCCGTAAGTAAATGATCTGGTTGGTGATGAGACATCTGATTCCTAAGGTGATGCTTACGCGAACCTAATGCTCGTATGGGGGGTTTTGTAGTAGCTCTATTTGGATTGTTATATATTGCCCGAATTGTTTGCGTTTGAATGAGTTTGCATGTGTAGCAGTGGTGAAACCTGATACCATCCCAGCGATTACATATCATTGATCTTTTTCTAACTTTAATTCTACTTTTACTTTCTTGCAATTAGTTTAATTAACCTCAAATCAACCTATCATTCTAAATATTAGCCTTAACTCGAGCTAGATTCGATTAACAAAGATTCTTAAAAACATTATCCTTTGGGTTCGATCCTTAACTATACTGTGATAAGACCTGTCCACTTGCAGGTGGTATTATTGCTCTTTGGTTTCAGTAAAAGCTCAAGGATTTCAACCCCGAGTGAGTTTGTTAGTGTGATAAAATCCCATATCAAATTCTAGCACCGTTGCCGGGGAGAACAGAATTAGTTAGTCAAATTTAGTTCTTTTAAGACTAATTTAGGATTTTGCTTTTTCTTTTGAAACAATCGATCATCTACTTGAAATTTGACTCTACTCCATGATTCTCAATTTTGAAATCTTTCTATTTTCAGGTACAATCCAAGACGTAGTGCATGCACTGTTCAGACAGACCCAGACTAACAGCTAGCTTTGATCCTGACATAGACAAAACTTTTCATCGTCAGATCTGAGAAAATCAAGCAAGAATGGCTCAGGAAGAGGAAGTAGCTCGAAGAGTGGCTCAAGCCATCAATGCACAGAGAGAAAGGCTCATGCAAGAAGCTAAAGCTGCAGTACAACAAGAACTCCTAGCAGCACAAGCAGAGGCACAGGCAGCGGAACTGCAAAAGGATCTTAGAGAGTTCTCAATCCCGAAAGCTGCAAATGTTCATCACCCAGTTCAACCTCCTCCCATCAATGTTGCCAATTTTGAGATTAGGGCACATTGGATCACATTACTTCAAAACAACCCTTTCTATGGAAAACAAGCAGAAGACAACCAAGAACATCTTCTGAGATTCGCGATCTATGTGCTATGACAAAGCAAAATGGAGTATTTGACGATGCCATTCGAATCTGTCTCTTCAAGTATTCCCTTGCTGATAGAGCCATAAGTTGGTATAATTTGCTGCAAATTGAAATACCCATCACCACCTGGGAACAACTCCAAAATGTGTTTCTACCCCCCATCTCTCACTTATGAAATTAGAGGCAAAATAACAAATTTCACTCAAGTTCCTGGAGAAACCCTTGCTGAAGCTTGGGATAGATACAAAGAGCTCCTACGCAAGTGTCCACACCACGGAATTCCCAAGAACCAACTAATTGAGATTTTCTATAGGGGTATGGATGATGATATTAAGAGATTCCTAGATTCCTCGTCTGGAGGAAACTTCATGCGCCAAAGTTATGACAGCGCATGGAGAGTCATCACCCTGGGAGCAGAAAATCAGGCCAATTGGGGTAGATCTATAGGTAAATGAGTTTTGAAAATAGCTATGGCCGAAGCTACTCCTGAGTACAAGTCTATCGCTGAAACCTTGAAACTCTTAGTTGCCAAGCAAGACCATATTGAATCATCTCTTGCTGCTATTGGAAGAGCACGTTCACCCACTCGACAACTGGAACAGGTCAAGTCTGCTTCCTTGTTCTGTGAAGCATGTAAGAGCACTGATCATTCCACTTTATCATGCAATGTTCTCTATGATGTTGTTCTGAGAAATGTATGTGGCCAAGGAGATAATGGTCAGATGGAAAATATGAATGTTGTCAACACCATTCCTGGTCAAGGGTATTACAATCCGAATCAGAATAGGAACCACCCAAGTTTTCAATATGGAAACCCCTATGGAGCAGTGAACTCACATCAATTTGGTTCGAACAACCAACCACGAGGCCCATCAGGGTACCAACACAATCAACAATAGAATTTTATAAATCAAGGAAATTTCAAGGGAAACTTTCAAAATAGGAACTTCAATAACTATCAAAATAGTTTGCAGTACCAGGATCTTAATCAGCCTCAAGGACAACAAACTAATCCCCTCTCATCTGACGACAAATTGACAACCATTGAGAAGATGCTACAGTCACAACATAATATGATAGCTAACCAGCAAACCTTGATAGCTAACCAGCAAGCACATCAGAAAACTATTGAATCCCAACTAGCTCAACTTGCCACCTGCATAAAGCCACCTATTAGAGCATTCATGGGTCAGCCCGCGAATAACCCTAAGCACCCAGAACAGTTGAAGGCTGTCACAACAAGGTCAGGAAAGGATTATTCTGATCCTCCTGTCAAGCCACATGTGATTATTACAAATGAGGATGAGCATGTGATCATTCAAGACTCGACAGCACCAGAATCCCAACCGAAAGAACCAGTGGTGGCTGATGAGACAGATAAGGGAAGTCTTGAGAAGCCTATTGATGAAGAATACGAAACACTAGAACCTGACATTCCCGTATACAAGCCTCGTATACCGTTCCCTACTCATTTAAGGCAAACAAAGTTGGATACTCGGTTCAATAAGTTTAAAGAAGCTATGAAGAAACTTCATGTTGATGTACCCTTTTTGGACACGCTGGCTGAGATACCAGCCTGGACAAAGTACTTAAAGTCATCCTCACTAGGAAATATATAACTGAAGAATATGAGACAGTTAAGTTAGAAAAAACCACTTCAAACATCATCCAGAATAAGATTCCAAAGAAACAAAAAGATCCAAGATCATTTGGTATTTCCTGCCATATCGGTGATTCTTCATGCAAGAAAGGTCTGGCAGACCTTGGTGCTAGCATCTCCATCATGCCACTTAGCCTTTGCAAAAGGTTAGGGTTTGCTGAACTTCTTCTGACTGGCATGACCATAAAACTCACAGACAATTCAATAAAATGCCCGTTAGGAATTATTGAGGATGTACCTATCAAGGTAGGAAAAGACTCTTATGTTCCGTGTGACTTTGTCATCATGGACATAAAAGAGGACACTAGATATCTTCTCATCTTTGGACGTCTGTTCCTTGCCACTGCAAGAGTGCTAATTGATATTGAAGAAGGAACTTTGCTTCTCTGACTTGGCAAAGAAACTCTCGAATTCAAGGTTTTTGAAAGCATGAGAAGACCAAGTATGCAAGAAGAAATATATCTGATTGACTGCATCAAACATATATCACTCCTCACTCAAGAACAACATGAATCAGATGACCCTTTAGAAGTTGCTCTAACGAACCCATCAGTAGATGAACCAATTGACGAACAGGTAAAGAATTACATCGGATTTCTCGACTCTGTAGAAGAAGATGTTGAAGCTACTTTTGAAGAACTCAATCCTATAGAAATTATTGAAGACTTTTGTGAAAAGGAGGAAACACCTCTCAACCCTATCATGACACATACCAAACCATTTTCAAGTGTCTATGAGCCTCCTCATCCAGAAACAACTATCCTCTGGGATGCATCGGTAGCCCCACACACAGATATTTCTGATTTCATCTTCCCTCCACAATAAGATTTGGATTGTGGTTTCTATAAGGAACATCCCTCAGATCCATATCTGATATATGTTAACAACCAGCATTGCTATGATGAAGGGATAGTGCATCAACAAATGAACTTTTCTTCCGAACCGCAACAACACTACATTATCAATAATGCCATTCAGATCCCCTACAACTATTTTTCACCTCAAATTGAGCAACAAAGAACAAGTCAACATAACTCGGGTTGTTTCCCTATATGCTCTGACATTGCTCGTTTTGTGTGGGGAAGGATACAAGAAGCCAATATAAAAGAGATGACCAATGAATGGTTGATAAGGAAACCACCAAAAAAATATGTCAATCAAGTTCAACCTAGAGCCCCACCATGGTGATAACATCCACGTCGAGCCATCGACATAAAATAAAGGCACTTGTCGGGAGGCAACCCGATCAATAAATTAGTTTTACTTTTCATTTCAAATTAGAATGTTTCTTTAAATTTTGTTTTTGCCATTAAATTAAATCGCATCACGAGATGCTATTTAGAGTTTTGAATAGTCTTTCTATTTGAGATTTTCAGATAGACGAAACACACTGATTGGAATGCAACCACATCCAGTGGTCCAAACGGAATGAACTTTCCCCTCCATCTCAGATTTAGAGTTTGCTCGGGATGAGAAAATTTCTAAGTTCGGGTTGGAGGGTGGGTGGTACGTATCTTACTTTCCACCTTCACCCATCTAATTCAAACTTAAGCTTGCATCGTGGAATTTTTTTTCAATTTGTTCAAAATTTTCAAATTTTTTCCAAAGAAATTGAACAGATACTTGATGAATTTTTGACATGGCTTCAATATGTATGCATTTATCTTTATACCCCCCATTATTCAAAGTAAATCCTCAAAAGGACCACTTTTTGAAACAAGGACTTTTGATTGAAATCATCTTGTGAAGCTTATTGTTCCTAACATCACGATACTTTTGCAAAATTGATAGGGATCAAACACGTCGTGCTTCCTAACTGACTAGTGGAACAATAACATGGGATCTCCACCATATCCTCATCATGTCATTATTTGAGTGAAGTTTGATAAAGAGAACAACGTGGTGCACTGAATTGTAAATCAAGATGCATTCTGATCTGAACTCTCTTCTACACATCTTCTATCATCTTCATATCCCTCCATTCATCAAAAAGAAACAAAAATAGCCAAATATGTGCCAAACCCTAAGTTCGGGGTAGCACGTCATTTCCCCCTATATCCGCTTCTTCCATACCCCTAACAGATAAATAGGTGCGTACCACCAAAAATGCAATCTCGAGTCGAATAGAGGAGAGATTTGCAAACAAAAGATGCCAAAGCGCACACAAAAATAAATGCAATCTCGAGTCGAATAGAGGAGATATTTGCACAAAAAATGCAATCAATGAAATGGCAAAAGTAATAAAAATCTCAAGTCGAATAGAGGAGAGATTTACTTCTTCCTTCCATACCACCCTTCACTCCCTTTTTTACCTAAAGGCATAATTGAATCCTTTAATTCCTTGAAAAACACCAGTGTCAGATCAGATGCACACTTGTCATTCTGCGGGTATCTCTAGACTCTTACAAAACTCTTTGACTTGCTTGTTGCTGGAAAAAGTGAGGAGGAAGTGAGGTTGGAAAGAAAACTCAGGAATGAAGATACTGTAAGATGTGTTCTGTGGTCTCAGGAAGTTGAGATGCTTAATCATACTGAGCGGAAATGAAATAATCGTGATGTGAAGAGGAAGCAATCACATGGTCAAAAGTATTCATTTGGTGACTGTTTCAGATCGTGTTACTCGAGGATGAGCAACGTTTAAGTTTGGGGTGTTTGATGAATACATATTCATCCTGGTTTTCTATCACCCTTTTTATAACCTATCTGATTCAATAATTTTGATTTATCTCTAAATCACACAATATTGCAAGTTCTCTAAATAAATCTAATTATTATGATTTTGATCAAAATTATATTTATTTGATGCAGGTCTAAATCAAGTTCTATCATCACATGGAATTCACCGAAGAACCTCCCTCTTTTGATCTTGACCAAATGATCTGCTCTAACAGTTCTGACCTTTCAGTTTCAGATATTCACCCACACGATCTCAAGACCATTTAAGCCCATTCGGTTCTAAGACCGCATGAGCCTAAACGATCCTGAGACCATTTGAGTCCATATGGTTTCAAGACCACATGAACCCAAACGGTCTCAAGATTGGATGTCATCAAATAGTTTCAAGACCATTTGGACCTAGAACCGTTTGGATACTCTAAACCGTTTGGGATGAAGACCATTTGAACAATCGAAACCGTTTGGATCAAGATCGTATTCAGTCCAAATACCGTTTGGATCCATTTGGTCCCAAGATCGTTTGGAGCCATTCGGTCCCAAGAACATTTGGAGCCATTCGGTTTGCAAAAGACTCAAGGCCGGTCAAAGGAAGATCGTTAAAGTCAAGACCATTTGATGCCATTCGGTTTCCAAAACCGTTTGGCCATCCAAACAGTCCCCAGATCATTTGACTAAACCGTTTGAAGCAAAATATGCCCAAGACCGTTTGCTTACAAGACCGAATGAAGATAGAACTCGAGACCGTTTGGACGTCAAATGGTCTTGAAACCGTTTGGACATCAAACAGTCTCAAAATCGTTTGAGATACTTCACACCAACAACATGAAGCTCCAACCTGAGCCTATAAATAGACCCCCAAGGGTCCTCATTTGGATGGACGGAAGCACGCCGACAGGATGCCAAAGGTCCAATTGAGCTTCTACTTCCACGCCATTCCACACGTCCACCTGCTCCTCTTGACGCCGAGCAAGGACATAAGGAGAGAGAAGGTGAAGAAGAAGGATTGCCCAGCCTGCCTTGGTGGTTCTTCGTCCACGTTCAGATCTGCTCCGACACGACGTAGAAGACCGCATCATCCTCACCGAGCTGCGACTACCTTCTGCATCATTCTCATGGCGGATTCCTCTCTTTTCCTTATTCTTCTTGTTTCTCGCATCATGAGCGAGTAGCACTCTTTTCGCTGGGGTGCGAGGACTAGCCCGCTGCCCATGCAAATCATGTTCTTTTGTTAAACTCTGCATGGCAATGTATATAACTTTCCATTTCATTGTTAGTTGGTATGTTTATAGTTCATTATCTACTTACTTTCATCTTGTTCTCTCCTATAATGCGAAATCTCCTATTTGTGGGATGGAATGGCGGTTTACAAGTTCGACACCTTAATGAGAACTTCTGATAGGATTCCTTGAGGTCGTAAGTGTATGATCCACAAGGGGACGAGCCATCTAACCTTCGGTGACGCTTCTGTGTGCCTAATTCCTGTATAGGGGGCCCACAACCTTAGTTTGATTTTGTATCGTCTTGTTTATCGTCGATGTTAGTTTATAGATCTATTACCTTCTTGCTTATCAATTAATGTGGTTGACTCCCAAACTAGAAATAGAATGGGATTTCTTCAAGGTAGTAAGTGTATGATTCGTGAGGGTATGAGCCATCTTGCCTTCGGTGATGCTTCTATGTGCCTAACACCTGTATAGGGGGGGCACAACCTTCGTTGGATTTTTGTATCTTCAGAGCCGTAAGTAAATGATCTGGTTGGTGTCGAGACATCTGATGCCTAAGGTGATGCTTATGCGAACCTAATGCCCGTATGGGGGGTTCTGTAGCAGCTCTATTTGGATTGTTATATCTTGCCCAGATTGTTTGCGTTTGAATGAGTTTGCATGTGTAGCGGTGGTGAAACCCGATACCATCCCAGCGATTCCATATCATTGATCCATTTCTAACTTTAATTCTGCTTTTATTTTCTTGCAATTAGTTTAATTAACCTCAAATCAACCTATCATTCTAAATATTAGCCTTAACTCGAGCTAGATTCGATTAACAAAGATTCTTAAAAAGGTTGTCCTTTGGGTTCGATCCTTAACTATACTGTGATAAGACCCGTCCGCTTGCGGGTGGTATTATAACACTTTGGTTTCAGTAAAAGCTCAGGGATTTCAACCCCGAGTGAGTTTGTTAGTGCGATAAAATCCCACATCAGTTATCTCAATCATCCAAGATTTGAATAACTTGTCAAGAAGGATTGTATGATTATTGAATTAAGAAAGTTATTCTATAGGTAGCAAGAACTTGGATTAACCAACATTCATATTAACAATCATATGACCATGATCAAAGTTGCATTGATATTTATATCGCACTAAGATTTTTTTGTACATGTACTAAGACAATATTAAGTTCATTTGATGACACTCTAATCAAAATGAATGATGAATATTGCTTAGTTGTTACCTCCACATACCTAATATGAAGTATTATTATATATAAAATCCTACTAAATAAATATACTTTACTATTGTCCCTTTGAATTTGATGTGAGTACTGGAATAAATTAGAGTTCAACATGCTTGTAGAAGCTCACGAGATTCGTAGATGATTTACTTTCATAAAAAAAATCACCAAAAGGATAGAACGGGAGAGGAAAGGTACCAAAAATGACATGGACAAAGACAAGGTGCAGTGCATTAGGTATTGTTGCAACAAAGAAGAAATTCACACGGGTAGTTTATTGAACCTTAATAACAAAAGTACTTCAAATGAGGTCATTGATTGTCAAAAACCTATAGCACGATACAATAGGGATAAGATCATATGATGAAAATCCCATATAATCTTGTACTCTTCTTAGGTTTGAACATGTATATATGATCATCAAATGGGTTGTGTAACACAATTATTATCTATGCCCTTAAAAGTTCTTACACATTCTAAGATCAAATGAAAATGTAACAAGTGTCCAAAGAAAACATTCCAAAATAATTGTAGATGAATGAATCCATATGAGATCTTCATTTGATTCCATTAAATTGGTGCAGGAGGAAAGTAAGGTCTTGAGTTCCTTTGAGTATAAATTAATAATCATTTTATCAGAAGGAATCAAAATGAAATAAAAGCAAGTGAAGAAAAAACATTGCATGAATATTTCCACAATGATGCAAACAAGAGTCTTTAATTTTAATATGATGTCAAAATTTATTTCAATAATAGGATTTCAAACATATTTTTGATAGATAAGAAATTGGATTACCTTTTATTTGGTGATTACATCACATTTGAAACAACATTATGAACCAATTAGAACTATTGTCTATCATGAGTCTATATGTTGCACCTAATAAATGGTAATGTGATGATGTCCTAAAATTGCTTTTCCATTAAGCTAGTCATTCTTCATGCTATGTTTACATGCTCAATTCTAAAATTATTAAATTTTTATTATCATAATGCTAGATTTTGTAATTATTGAATGTTTGTTAATGATATTCTAGAAAGATGGTTCTAATCTAACTTAATCATTGTTCAGACATAATATTACTTTGACACTTTGTATTGCTAAGGTATTTGTTGGCTTCAACAACCATCAACAAGATTGTGTACTTGGAGTTGCATTTAATATGATGAGATAATTACAGTCGAATGGTTGTTTTAAACTTTCTTGAGGTGAATATTTGATAAGGAAATATTCATCATCATCACATACCATGATGATTTTATGTTGGTATAAGTTAGGTAGATTATTCTAGACATATATCTTGCATTATGTGCTAGATGTATGATATAAAATTTCCACAAAAAAATCATCTAATTGTTGACACTACATCTTCATTTTCATACATTGTCAATGACATAAAAGAGTGGTCCCATTTTAATTTTGCTTGGCAGAGTATGATCGATCAATGTTTCCTATTGGACAACATAGATGGATTGAAAGGATCCATGGATACCCTACTCAGTGGTCATAATATTGGGTTAATAAACATTTTATTGTTGAAATGAGATCACCCTAGATAAGTTACATCATGCAACAATGACACCTACTGTTGCAACTGAACCAAAACCTTGTGTAATTTTTCATCCATTTCAATAGGATGGTTGATAAATGAAGGAATAATGAGAAGGGGAAAGAATTCTAAGCAAACAATAAGATCACCAATAGTAAATTTTAGTTTGTCCTAATGTGGAAGACTATTTCCCTAAGAAATTCACCTCGATAAAAATTCCCTAAGTTTTTACCAAAAGAAACATGTAATAATCACCATCCGCAAGTCGACTATTCTTATCATAGTATAGCTTTAGGATAAAACCCAAAGGAAAAGTTTTTTAAGAGCAATTTGGATCTTTAACATAATAAACAAAAAGTATTCAACAAGGTTAATTGTTTGAATATTGTTTGGTTAAACAAATTCATTAAGCAAGAAAAACAAATTTAACTAAAAAATGATTTTCAAACTGATAAAATTATTTGGATGAAGGGGTTCTCCAACACTACATATGTAATTATTCTAAACATTACGTCATTCATTCATATATATATTGGATTGCTGCAAAGGGATAGTATATCCTTTCAAATTATGAAATACACATGAATTGTTCTCACTACAGGCTCAAGGCCTTATTAATATGGATCCTTAACATATCGCCTCATAGAAGTCCTTTTGTGGTCTCATCCAGGTCTAACGATATAATGTGTTGTTCAATCCTAGATCTCAAGGTCTATATTATTGAATTCTAACAATCATGAAAGACATATGAGTAATGTATAAAAAAGTATTAAATAATCAACTATCAATCCAAAAGTTCTTTCAAATAATAATTAACAATCAAGAACAAAATATAGGAAATAAGTTTAATCCACATGTCCTAGTAAAAGATCTATTCTCTAATCATATTCATAGCACAAAATGAGAAAGAGAAGAAGAAGCACATTAAGAATATATCATCATGAAGGATGAGTTAAGTCATCTTATCACAACTCTGTGGATGATGGATTCATTCACCCATCACATCCTTAGTTGGAGTCCATCTCCATGTCAAGCCTCTGACTTTTATCTTCAGTTCTCTTTTGCGGCAGCTAGGGTTGTAGAAAAGAGAGAATAGGCTGTGAACCTTTTCCATGAAAGTCTCTCAAGTTATTTGTATTAACCCAAAAAATATCAAATCAATCCAATTTATACAAGGGATGTCTTTCATTTGCTACATATTTTTTTCACAGGAGTATCGGGTGACTGTAGCGCCAGTAAGCCGACCAAAAATAGTCACTCAATATATTAATTATATAGATAGTGGAATCATTTTTAACCCAAATTAAACACTAAATTCTTACATCAGATGTAGAATCTAGAGATGGTTTAGTGCCAGTGTATACTCTTCTGTTAGGCAATCCAATAATTGATAAGGATTTCAACCTATGGGCAAGTTAGTGGTGTGATTCTACCTAGGTGTACACATTAATCAACTTAATGGTGACTAGATGCAACCCTAGGTATATGAACACACACTTTGATCTTTTGAATTTATAAAATGACCTAGTCTAACACACTCACTTAGACCAATCACACTTCACCCCCAAGCACATGGGGTTGTGTTATAGTATAGGCAAGAGGAAAGATAAGGGTCGACCCATAGGGAGAGAGGGGGCATTAGATCTAGGTTACTGTGGGCTACCTTCCTAAAGCAGAGAATAGAGTTTTAAGGGTTAAATCTTGATTTGGGCTGATTACACTATGATGCAAGGAATCGATCAAGAAAGGAAGACAAGACAAGCAAAATCCTAAGTTAACCTAAACAAGAAATTTTAATTAACAAGGAACATAACTACTTAAACAAAAGTACAAGACTATACTAAACTAGAAATTAAGGCATTAAAGCAATTAGTGACCTAAGATACCAATATCTTGATTAAGCAAGCATTAAGATGCAATAACTACCCTACCAAGGATTAACTACCAAGACTAAGGAAATTAACTAAGGAGTAATTAATAACTAGGCAAGCATGAACTATCAAGAAAGCAAGATGGGTTTTAAGAAAGTTATGGGAAGAGTGGGTCATTTGGGTAATGATACTAAGATATTAGTTGGGGGGAACATTTCATGCAAAACCTAAATAGTCATTCTAGATTGCAAAACCAAACAATTAGTCGAATGCAATGAAATCACCCTAGACTCGTGTCTGGCTAGGGATAGAATACACTGTGGTAAGGGGAACTACACAGTTGCACATCCTATCTAGATTTACGAGGCTCAATTAGACCAACGTTAGGCGGATTTTCAATTGGATTTGACTAATCTAAGTTTCTAGGATAGGAATATTTAGTGTAATTGGGAGCTGTAGGGAGGAATGAGGAGTAGAGGTAAGGGTATTTCACCTCACATTACTCACCATCTAGCTTTTAGTAAACTCCTAGGCAATTACCCTAAGAAATCCTATACGAGCTACTTAGATCTCACATCTAGGAGTACGAGAAGGGTTATATGTGTGGGAAGATGGGGTGATAGCTAAGGATCCACTAGTCGTACCTAGGATCAAATCCAAAAATCACCTCACCTATGCTATCCTGTCCTAGGCTTAAGCAATTTCAAAAATTAAACAATGAGTAATTCATATTTTTCGGCACAAACCACAAGTAGTATCATGCAAGTAAGATAGTAGAAAGCATAAAATATAGAGTTTTAAAAGATACATTCCCCCAACATGGTATCAAAGTATCATTTTACCCCCAAATAGTCCACCAAAGGGGCTTAGATAGACATAAAACAAGAAAAATAATAGAAAGAAAAAGGAGTAGAGGAGTAGAGGGCCATAGAACTTGGTGAAGACTCCTCTGTATTCACCTCCTAGAAGAAGTAGCATGAGCTTCTTCCTTCAAGGTGGGTGGATGGCATTGAAGTATGGGGTTTTGTTGTGGAAACCCTAGATACCTAGGGTTTTGAGTTAGTGGATGGTGGAAATGAAGTAGAGGATGGATGAAGGGAGATTATAGCTCTTAAATGCTGAGGGGGTTGCAATAAGAGCAAACCTTTGTGCTATGGCCACCACCTACATATATATAGGTGGCGGGGAAGCATTAGGGTATATGGGGTTATTGTTGGAAATGCAGTGAAAAAATAGGTAGGGTTTGGGTAGTCACCACATCCATGGTGGATGGGGGTCATCCTAGTTGTGGTGGATGGGCACAGGCAAGGTAAAGAAGGGTACATTGGCAGGTGGAAGTGGAACCTTAGAGGGTCAATGGCACAGACGTTTTGGGCACCATGGCCATGGTCATTTGAAGGTGGCACGGTTATGGCAGGAAGCACGACCGTACTAGAGGGGATGACCACATTCGTTCTGCTGAAGGAGGTCATTGTGATTGCAAGTCACCATGATCGTGGTAGTTGCCACGACCAAGGTGAATCTTTAGTGCCACAACCATGGTCTATCCTTGGCTTCCTTGGAATCACTACTATGATTGTTGGTGATTTCACCACAGCCTTGGCGAGGTCTTCATTGTCCATTTTTTCTCTTAGCTCCTCCAAATTATTGCTTTTTTCCTTGAACATTTTTTTCCTATTCAAGGTATTCTTGAGGAAGATCTAGGTCCAATCCTATGGTGTAGAAACCCAAGAATCCTCTACTTCAATCTCCTTTACATCCCATGTATGTACAAAAACCCTAAAAAACACACAAAATGCAGTCGAAATTGCATTTGATATGAAATCACCTGTTAGGGCAATAACTTGCATTCTCACAATTCCTAGATGTGATAAAAGTGAAAAAAGACACAAGATGGAGCCCTAAAATAGGCGTATTGACCCCACCCCTAGGCAACCCCCAATTAATAAAGGCCAAGAAACTAGAGTCGTTATCCCAAAATAGGATTGTATGGCTTTGCAAATAATCAAAAATATTTTAATAAATTCTACCACAACTAAGCTTAAAGTGGGACGATTTTTTTTCTTTTCACATACCTTTCAAAAATAGAAGATTGGATCTTTACCTGAAGAACTAACTATAATCCTCTGTACATTACTTTGCCTTATTATTTTCCAATGTCACATTTTAATGAACATCCACTTTTCATAAACATAACTGCATAGTTCCCTAAAATGCCAACAAACAAAATGTCGATTAGTATAACAAATTATACGAGTATGTGGCGGAAACCAAACAGTTTGCTGATATTTTGTAACAACATTACCAGAGCAACTATTTGTTATAAAACAAAATTTACTTTTTCTTCATAACTTCTAAACCATTTTTACCTAACCTATGGTATACCCTCTCTTAGGGTTTTGTCCTTGCAACGGATATTACGTTACCTCTCAATTTGGAGCAAGATACCTCTTTGGTCACCTCTCAATCTGGAGCTAGGTGCCATTAGGTCTTCCCAACCTGGGGCTTGATTTGACCTTCTCAACCCGGGTCTTGGTCTTTTACTCATCTTTTCATTCATATATATATCCCAGAGGTGGTATGCAGGTTCGAACAAGTTATAGATATTATAAGGTGATAGTCATAGTCACTTTAAAGATTGCAATAATTAAAGTTCATCCAAGCATTTAATTTCAAGCAATCAATAAAACCACAGAAATCACTGTGAAATTAGATCGATTAACCATAAGCATAACTACATACCTGATTTGGTAGTCTCAAAATCAATCAGGGTAGCTAATCCAATCAAGAAGTTCAATCAACCAAGCTAAGCAATAAATCAAGCAAATCTTGATCCTTAAAAACATATATAAGACCTAATGGTTACAATCACATCCAAACATATTTTATTGACTTGGGATTCTATTCTAGGGTTTGTAAGCCCCTTCTAGGGTTTCTTGGTTTCCAAGCTTTCATTTTCCAATTTTTTCCTTTTTAGGTTTACAAACCCTAAAAACACTTTTCCAATTCGAAAAATCCTAATTACTTAAATTATCCAAGTTAAGGGTCTTTATATGCAAATTAGATCAAAAACATATTTTTCATTGCTTCTTCATTGTTTTCCACAATTAAAATCATTAAACCTCACAATAACCAAAATTAGGGTTTTTTAGTCCATTAATAATTTTATCATCATTAAACCCTAATTAGAGAAATTATGCACAATTATCATCCAATTTTATCTAATCAATTTTTAAGTGTAAAGGCTAAACTATTCTTAGCAACAATAAAGGAACACCATTGCAACCTTTAAACTTCAAACTTCGGGTTTTAAATCAATTAAAACCATTAAAGATGGCATCTTTACATACTTTTCAAACTACAAGTAGATTCAGACCTCAATTATATTTATATTGGATTTTATGGTTTTTTTAATTAAAACCCATATATCACATGTCCCCATTGGATAATCCTATAAATAATTATGATTTTTAATAAGAAAATTCTTTTTTGACCAATCATAGGCCGCCACATGGCCACAAACACCCAGACCCGCTCTATCCATGCGGCAGAGCCAAGACAATTGTCTTGAGCCATCGCAGCTTCCCTGCTCATGTGGCTGGGACTGCGGGACCGCATCAAAACAATAGGAAAAGACCGAAAAGGGTTTACCTGTGCGAGGAAAGGTTGAGGGAAGATTGGTAAATTGCCAAGTCACCTTCTTCAAGCTCTGTCTTCCTGCTTCATGAGACACTTGGTCAATATAGGGGTTGACTTTGCAGTCTAGTCCTCCTTCTCATGAAGTGAAGATCTGCTCACCTTCTCCCCCCTCCCATGAACTTGTTGATGTCTCCAATTTCTCATGGAGTACACAGAGTCATTGGGACAATAGAGGAGTTCTTCGACAAGGTTGGTGGTGTGAAGAACAATGAGGATTGAGATGTTAGTTGCAATTGAATAGAACACTAAGTTCGTGTTGTCCTGTAGATGCTTGTGAGTAAGTTTATGGGTTCGCAGAGGGGCTCTACTCCCCTATTTATACCCGAGGATCACTGTGTGGAGGCGAAGATTTGGGAAAATCATCTGTAGTCTCCCAATCCCAGTGGACCTTGGGATGCATTTGCTCACCTCGATCTCCCATAGTCAATGGGACTGCTCCCATGCTTTCTCATACATTGACCGCAGAGAAATCCGAATGAGACTCTACCTCTTTCATGTTCTCTATCGCCTTACGTGACTGGAGGTGAGGGATGACTCAGATCCATGTAATCTCAGATCTGTCTGATCTCAGATCTGATGGTCCTTGTCTCATGCACATCTTATTAACTGAATAAGTCGAATTCTAATATGATTCTAAATTGTGAAATTTATGAATATCCTTATGACTATGGGAAACTTTCAAAAATTCATAAATCCTAAAAAATAAATCTTTTTAATCCCAAAATTTAAGGGAAACTCTTTAATGATTTATTTTACTTTTGTGCAATGTTTGGAGCCAAAACACAAAAATAAAAGAGTATTTTCTTCATATGCAAGTCATCCACTCAAAAGGCATATTTTATACATTTAAAATTCATATTTTCTCTTTATTTCTCTTCTATTTTCTTTACTTTGATTTATTTCCTCATTACAACCAAAAGGAAAGGAAACTTAGCCAATAGTGGTCATGCATTCCACTTTCTAGAGAATTCTACATAATTCTCTCATATGCACACAATTATCCCTTTATTTCTTTTTCCTTTTATATATTATGGGATTTCTTTGATTTCTTTTCCCTTTTATCATTATTGGACTTATCCAATCAGTATGAATCATGAAATCAAGCATCCAAAGGGAAATATTGAACCAAAACTCATTATTTGGAAACAAATAACACAATTTTCCATTCAAATCCCTTTTATTTGAAAAATCACATTTTAATTTATACAAGAAAAATTGAGGTTATAACATCCTCCCCCCTTATAGGAATTTTGCACCCTAAATTCAACAAATTAAACAAATAAGTCAGGGTAGGCCTTTACCATGTTCGTCTTTAGCTCCCATGTGGCTTCATCCTCTCCATGGCGCTTACAGAGAACCTTTACCATCTCTATCTTTTTACTCCTGAGCTCTTTCACCTTGGTATCTAGTACTCTCACAAGTAACTCAGGGTAAGTTAGCCTCCCTTGGAGTTCAACAGGTTCAATGCTCAACACATGGCTCGGGTCCTTAACATAGCGCTTAAGATTGGACACATGGAATATATTATGCATCATACTATACTAAGGGAGTAAGGCCAAGCAATAAGAAGCTTCACCAATCCGTTCTAAAATATCAAATGAACCCATGTATCAAGGACTCAACTATCCTTTGTTCTTAGCGATATCTTAGAGGGGTCAGATTTTCAAAAACACAAGCTCGCCCATAGTAAAATGCAAGTCAATCCGCTTAACATCAGCATACGACTTCTGTCGATCATGGGCTCTCTTTAGCCTTTGCTTGATCAAAGTGACTTTGTCAGCATATAAATGTAGCTCCTTTGACCTCAACAAGTTCCTTTCACTGACATCATCCTAGTGAAGTGGTGACCAAGATATCCTCCCATTAAGAGCTTCATACAGAGGCATCCCGATACTAGCTTGGTAGTTTTTATTATAAGCAAACTCAGGGCATGTAACACTCCCATGATCCACCCCAGTCAAGCACGCATGCTCTCAAAAGACCCTCTAACATCTAGATCGTTCTCTTTGACTGTCCACCAATCTAGGGGTGATAGACTATGCTAAACTTTAGTCTAGATCTGAGTTCTTCTTGCACCTACTTCCACAACTTGAAAGTGAACTTTGGGTCATGATCAGAAATAATCAAACTCAGAACACAGTGTAATCATACTATCTCTCTGATATAAAGTTTAGCTAGATCTGTCACTTTGTTAGTGGACTTTAAAGTAAGGAAATGTGCCGACTAGGTAAGGCAGTCTACCACAACCCATATTGCATCACGACTGCTCTTGGTCTTGGGGAGACCCACCACAAAGTCCTCGGTGATCTACTCACGTTTCCACTCAAGAATTTCAATCAATTATAGCAATACACTAGGTCAATGGTGTTCAAGCTTCACCATCTAGCATGTGTGACAACTGGACACATACGTCGCTATAACTCTCTTCATTCTAGGCCACCAAAAGTACCGATGTAAGTCCTTAAACATCTTGGTAGTGCCAAAATGTACAGTATACTTAGAACTGTGAGCATCTTGCAAGATATGATTCTTCAAGGGTGAATCTTCAGGAACCCAAATATGACTCTTGTAGCAGATTCCAACATCTACTCCCACAAAGAGATGGGTCTGAGGTTTCTCTAACAAACCTTTCATCTTGTCAAGCTCGGGGCTGCTAACCGGGCAGCTACTAACTCGGTCAACAGGTTGGGTTTTATCTAGATATTAGCTATTTGGATTCGGTCTTATAATGGATGTGGATTCCACCTAGCAAGATCTTCATGTCCTCTCCACTGGCTTGACAAGACAGCTGCACACTTGAGTTGCTTTCGACTAAGAGCTACTATAAGATTATCTTTCCCAGGGTGATAGGCGATGGTGAAATCATAGTCTTTCATATACTCCATCCATTATATCTATCTTAGGTTTAGTACCTTTTGATTCAGGAGATACTTCAAGATCTTGTGTTCGGTGAAGATTTCAAAGGTGGGCTCCCTATAGATAGTGTCACCAAATCTTCAAGGCGTGTATAATCGTAGCCAACTCTAGATCGTGTCGAGTAGATCACCTCATTGGGCTTAAGTTGTCTGGAGGCATACACAACAACACGCCTATTTTTCTCAAGCACGCATCCACACCCCATCTTTAATGTGTCGGTGAAGATCATAAAACCTTCATTTCCTAATGGTAGAGTCAACATCGAAGTTGTGGTAAATTTCTCTTTTATCTCTTGGAAGCAAGCTTCACACAAATCTGACCAAACAAACATGTCATCCTTCCAGGTAAGCTTGGTGAGTGCAAAAGCAGTCTTTGAGAAATCTTTTATGAAGTGCCAATAATATCTGACCAATCCTAGGAAGCTACACATATCAAAAGGGTTCTTCGGTGCTGGTCAATCTCGCATGACTGACACTTTAGTAGGATCCACTGAGATGGTCCCTCTGGATATGATGTGTCCAAGAAACATGACATGGTCTATCCAAAACTCACACTTCAAGAATTTCCCATAGAACGTTTTCTATCTCAGAATATCAAGGACTCTAAGCAAGTGGTCCCAGTGGTTTTCTAACTCATCGGAGTAAACAAGGATGCCATCTATGAACACTATGACAGACGAGTCTAGGCAAGGTTCGAACACACTGTTCATGAGGTTCATAAACACACCTGGGGCATTGGACAACCCAAAAGGCATAACCACAAACTCGTAGTGGCCATAACGAGTTCAAAAGGTGGTTTTTGGGATGTCCTCACTCTTGACTCATAACTGGGGGTATGAAGACTTGAAGTTAATCATTGAAACATTCTGAGCTGACTTCAGCTGCTCAAATACATCATCTATATAGGGTAAAGGATACTTGTTCTATTTGGTAGCCCGGTTGATCATTTGGAAGTCTATGCACATTCTGGGTGACCCATCCTTCTTCTTCACAAAGAGGACTGGTGCTCCCCATGGTGATGTGCTAGGTCGGATAAAATCTTTCTCTAGCAATTCTTATAATTGCTTTTTCAGCTCAAGAAACTCAGCGGGGGCCATCCTGTAAGGTGCCCTAGAAATAGGGTTTGTCCCAGGGGCTAGATCTATCAAAAAGTCTACCTCACTCTCAGGAGGAATTTTAGGAAAATCATCCAGGAACACATCTACATAGTCCCTGACTACCTCTATTTCCTCTATGGGCTGCACCTTAGGCTCCAATCGGTAACTACTGCTAGGAAAGCTTGACATCCCTTGGTTATCATCCGCTCCACCTTCAAGGCTAACCCATACATGCTAGTGGTAGCATACTTCCTACCTCTAATGGTGAATGGTGGATGACCTGGTCTCCTTATTATTATTTTCTTTTCCCTATAGTCGATATTTTCCCTATAAATATAGAGCCAATCCATACCAATGATCACATCAAATTCATTGATGTCAAGGAGGATAAGATCTATAAGGAACTCATGATCCAAGTACTTAACGAATATCACTGGGGTTTTCAAAAGAGATGTAATGATCTGACCACTTGGGGTTGTGACATCCAAAATATATCCTAAATCCATGATGTCCAAACAAAGCATAGTTGCAAGATTTCTCGAAATGAAAGTATTAATAGAACCAGAGTCAAAACAAGATTTTACATTGTGTCCCATTAATTTAAGCATGCATACATTATTTTTCATAACATGTCAGACAACTGCATGCTTAGTTAAAAATAGGAAAGAAACTCTAAGGGTTATTACCCTCTACCAACAAATTAGCATTAACTTGATCCTCTTCATTGTCAATGGTGAAAACTCGAGCTTGTATTTGCTCTCCATCAGGTGGGGATATATCTACCGGCTGGGTTGCTACAGGATAGGCTACTACAGGGCCCATACCTCTCAGGTCAGGTAAAGGATAGTTGTCTTTGTAGTATCCCTCTTTTTGGAAATGGAAACACACCTTCTTCTCGAAGAGGCATTTTCCCAGGTGCAACCTTCCGTAGTTGTGGCACCTCAGGTGGTGGTTCTTATTGTGTGGCTTCCCTTTGCATCCATGTCTTCCTTTGGCATGGTTGCATCCTTATCATTTATTATGGTCATTCCTGATGCCATAAGTATCGTCCGTGTAACCTAGGGATTCATTAGATGGGTTTTGAGAAGGAATCACCGTCTTCTCCATGGATAGGGCAATTTTGTAGGCATCGGTGAATTTCATTGGTTTGCTTGCCATCACATGAGGTTTGATGGTAGGGTGTAGACATTCCACAAAATGGTCCATCCATCTTTCCTTAGTCATCATGTATCCAAACTTCTCTAGGAGGCGGAACTGGTGACCAAAGTCTGTGACTGATAGGTTACCTTGGATCAGGTTGGTGAACTCCCTTTCTTTTTCTTTATTTATTCAGATTGGAATGAATCTGGATGAGAAGATGGTCCTAAAGTTAGTCCAAGCCATCGGGTCTTCATTTAGGACCTGTCGCATGATGTGGTTTTCCCACCAGATCATGGCTGCTCCTTCTAACAGATGAGCGACAAATAAGACCTTATTGCTTGGCTGAACTTCCAGCATGCGGAAACCGTTTTCCACAGCTAGAAGCCAGACATCAACTTTTTCAACCACCTCGATTTTGTCTTCTCCCAAGAACTTCTCAATGTTTAGCTTCACAATGTCCAGGATGGTGGCTCCAAGTCGTGGAGAAACTGGTAGTGGCTCACCATCTTCTCCCGTGGCTATGTCCTTGAGGGCTAAGGCACTAATGGCCTTAGTCGACTTCTTCTGCTATTCCTTCTAGAGGGCATCAAGAGTATGGACTACCATAGATGGTCCAGAAGTAGGTACAGGGTCGACCTTGGGATCATCTTCCACCATCGGATCCTTCTTTCGATCATCATCGTTGTTTAGGTTGTCAAAGGGAATAGGTTTTGGGTCCGCATCATCCTTAGAGGATGCATCAGGTCTCTTCCACTTCCTAGAGGCTTCTTCCTCCATAGCTTTCCTCCTCTTCTCTAGGGACCTTCTCTTCCTGTGAGAGGGCCTAGCCTTGGCAGTCTCTTGAGGGGTGTCCAAGAGGATGGTGACAATTTTGATACGGGTCATGCTGCTACACATAAGCATGTAATCAAACCCAATATAAGTCATATATCATTAAAATGTATGTCCATGATGTCTTTCTTACATGCTTTTTATTATTTGGTGGAGGATTCCATAATCCTTAACATTCTTAACCTCAAATCTTAGGAGGAGGTGGAGAGAGAGAAAACCCTAAGCACTTAGAGTTTCTCTAGTGAAGAGTGGTAAAGAAGGGATGAAAGCAGATGAGAAGACTTAGAGGTGGAAGAGAATTTATGAGGACTCCCATTATCCAGGTGGAGGAAAGTCTTGCCATCCCCTGGATAATAATCCTCTTATAGACACCTCCGTCTTTAGAAAATTCTCTAATAACTCCCTTTGGGCTCTAAAGAATTTGTAGAATTTTATGATTATTAGAGTTTATATGGAAAACTATGCTCTGATACCAAATTTAACAAACCCACCCCTTGGAAACCCCCAATTAAGGAAGGACAAGAAGCTAGAGCCATTATCCCAAAATAGGATCATACAGTTTTGCAAATAATAAAAAATAATTAATAAATTCTACCACAACTAAGCTTGAAGTGGGATAATTTTTTTTTCTTTTCACATGCCTTTCAAAAATAGGAGATTGGATTGTTACCCAAAGAATTAACTATAATCCTCCATACATTACTTTGCCTTATTCTTTTTCAATGTCACCTTTTAATGAACTTCTACTTTTCATAAATGTAACTACATATTTCCTTAAAACACTGAAAAACAAAAGGTTAGTCTGTATAACACAATATACTAGTATGTGGGGGAAACTAAAAGTTTGTAGATATTTATAAAAACATAACCACAACAACTATTTGTTAAAAAATAAATTTTACTTTTTATTCATAACTTCTCAACCGTTTTTACCTAACCTCTGGTATATCTCTCTTAGGGTTTTGTCCCTACAGCAGACATTAGGCTACCTCTCAATCTGGAGCTAAGTACATCTTTGGTCACCTCTCAATCTGGAGGTGGGTTCGATTAGGTCTTACCAACCTGGGGCTTGACCAATTAAGACCTTCCCAACCTAGGGCTTAGTTTGACCTTCCCAACCTTGGGCTTGGTCCTTTACTCATCTTTTCATTCATATATCCCAGTGGTGGTATGTGGGTTCAAGCAAGTTCTAGATATTATAAGGTGATAGTCATAGTCACTTTAAAGATTGAAAGAATTAAAGTTCATCCAAGAATTTAATTTAAAGCAATCGATGAAACTAGGTTGATTAGCCATAAGCGTAACCACATACCAGATTTGGTAGTCTCATAATCAGTCAAGGTAGATGATCCAATCAAGAAGTCCAATCAACCAAGCCAAGCAATAAATCAAGCAAATCTTGATCCTTAAAAACATATATAACTCCTAATGGTTACCATCATATCCAAACATCTTTTATTGACTTGAGATTCTATTTTAGGGTTTCTAAGCCCTTTTTTAGGGTTTCTTGGATTCCAAGCTTTCATTTTCCAATTTTACCCTTTTTAGGTCTACAAACCTTACAAACACTTTTCCACTTAGAAAAACCCTAATTACTCAAAATATCCAAATTAAGGGTCTTTATATGCAAATTAGATCAAAAACATCTTTTTCATGCCTTCTTGTTTCTATTCCACTATTAAAACCATTAAACCTCACAATAACCAAAATTAGGGTTTTTAAGTCCAGTAATGCACTTTTATCATCATGAAACCCTAATTAGGCAAATTATGCAAAATTATTATCCAATTTTATCTAATCCAACTTTTTAAGTCAAAAGGATAAACGTTTCCTAACAAATATCAAGGAACACCATTAGATCCTTTCATCTTCAAACTTAAAGTTTTAAATCAATTAAAACCATAAAGAAGACATCCTTACATACTTTTCAAACTACAAATAGATTCATGCCTCAATTATATTTTTATTGGATTATGTGGATTTTTCTTATTAAAAACCATATATAACATGTCCCCATTGGATTATCCTTTAATTAATTATGATTTTTAACAAGAAAATCCTTTTTTGACCAATCATAGGTCGCCACCTGGGCAACAGATGCCAGGATCGACTCTGCCCATGTGGTAGAGCCAAGCCAATTGGCTTAGCCATCCTGGCTTCCTTTCTCACATGGCTAGGAGTGCGGGACCACGTCAAAACAACATGAAAAGACCGAAAAGGTCATACCACTTGAAGAGAGATCGAGGGCAGATTGGTAACTCACCAAGTCACCTTCTTCAACCTTTATTTTCCTACTCCACAAGACACCCTATCAACATAGGGGTTGACTTAACATTCTCATCCTCCTTATGAACTGAAGATCTAGTCACCTTTATCGACATCCCACAATCTTGTTGATGCCTCCAATTGCTCGTGGAGTGATCAGATTCATCGAAACGGTAGAGGAATTCTTTAGCGAGGTTGGCGGTGTGAACAATGATGAGGTTTGAGATGTCAGTTGCAATTGAAACATAACTGAGTTCACATGGTCTCGTAGATGCTTATGAGAGTTTGCGGGTTCGAAGAGGGGCTCTTCTACCCTATTTATACCCGAGGGTCAGTGCGTGGAGGTGAAGATTTGGGAAAATATCCTATAGTCTCCCAATCCCAGTGGACCTTGGGATGTATTTTCTCACTTCGATCTACCAGAGTCAATGTGAATGTTCCCCATTCTTGCTTATCCATTGAGCACAGAGAAATTCAATCGGGACTCTACCTCTTTCTTGTTCCCTATCACCTTACACGACTAGAGGAGAGGGACAAATCAGAGCCGTCAGATCTTAAATCTGATGGTCCTCATCTCGCACACATCTTATTAACTAAATAAATCAAATTCAAATTTGATTCTAAATTGTAAAATTTATGAATAGCCCTCTTACTTTATAAAACATTCAAAAATTCATAACTCCTAAACCAAATTCAAATTTGATTCTTTTAAAACAAATCACACAATTTTCCATTCAAATTCTTTTTATTTGAAATTTTGCATTTCAATTTATACAAGAAAAATTGAGGTTATAACAATAGGGTTGCATCACCACCCCATAGTTAAAACATACTTATCCTCAAGTATGCTCCAACTTAATATGTCTTCAGTTTCTTTCAAGAAATAGTAATGATGAATGCAATGCAATAGATGGTTATTGAATAAATGAGCTTAATAGTGACTAAGTACATGTGTTCCACCCCTCTCTTGTCCACTTTAACAAACCAATCATGAAAAGAGAATTGAGCATATAAAATTCAAATATAGGTCATAGAACACACAATCAATACATATGAATTTCATGTAGCTCCAGGTAGATAGCTTCATGATGGCGTTAATCAAAGATGACTAGGAGTGTTGTTTCACTTTCATGCATTCAATTTTATAATTGAAACCACTCTATTTGACCACATGGCTATAGAAAAAGGGTAAAGAGAGCTAGGTTTGATTTTTGCTAGCTCAGTGGGTATGAATATATAAAAAATGATTTCTACAATAGGTTGGAGTGATATTACATAAAGAACTCATCTTTTCTTTATTTGGAAGCTATTACATACTAGCATCATTATTATCTTTTTGCATTTTATTTTTCTTCTCTTTTTTTTCTCTGCCCCATGTGTAAGGAGGTCGTGTAGTTGTGAGAGAGAAGTGGGAAGATATAGATGTGTCCAACCCAAAATTTTGAAGGTGGCCAAGGATGAATATGTTCACTTTGGCATCCTTTCATGAGGTGGATAGGTAAGAAGATGATGAAAGAAAAGTCAAGACAAAGAGGGGTCACTGTGGTTCTTAACATAAAATCTCATACATTAAAATTATCCCAACATGTCATCAAATAATATCACACCACATGAGTGAACAACATGAGATTCATTCTTTTATCATGTGATTCCATAAGCCCTAATCATTCACAGCTTGCTCAAGTCACAATTCAACCAAACCATTCACAAACATAAGAGAAGTGATTCACATTGAGAAAGTCACAATTAAGATCATTTAGGAATAGAACATAGAAATTAGCATGGACTTGTCATAGATGAACATTTTCACTTGAATAGTTGAAGATTAAGTCAAAACATGCTTTCTGGGCCAGAAGTTCCAAATTTGGGAAAAATTGTCCAAAATGGTGCTAATTTGCACTTAACCACATATAAACCTATACTTAGGGAATATATAATGTAAAGCAAGCAGATCCTACCTAAAACACAACATTATGAAAAAAAACTACATGAAATGAAATGCATGGCATGGAAATATTTTTTTTGAAAGATTACACAAAAAATGCATGAAAAAGAACTACATGTATGTATGCAAACATAATGAAATCTACACCAGATATGGTGATGTCAAACAATCAATAAATTGGGTGAGATAGGGTGAAATAGATCAATCAAAACTAGAGGAGATGAGATAGGGTGCATACATCCCTACCACCACAAACTTTTGAATCATGTTGTCCTCATCATGAAACTAAAGCTTAGGGAAGGTAGGGTATGTGTCATTACTACTGAGGCAGGTCTAGTGGCAGGTCTCCCTGTAGTGTTGTATCTTCCTATCAATGTGGAGGGCTAGCCTGACGACGTGGAGGACCGGTCCAATGAGGAGGAAACTTGTAGTAATGACCCCAATTATCTGCCTGTTGAGGTGGGGGTAAGTCTCTAGATATGCAGTAATCTTCCCACCATTAGGGGTTCATATATTCTCATGCATGTCGATACCAGTACATGTGGTTGACGTGATAATGCATTTGTTGTTGATCTTACCCCAGGTACATCCAAATTTGTTGCATCGCCTTCTTGGTCTGCTGAATACCTTTGAGTTGTGCATGTATGGTGGGCATGTCATTGACGTTTGCAGTAGGATGATATTCTGAGGATGTTTCATCTTCTATTCTTCTCACTCAGTGAGGCTGCCTTTTCTACTCTACTACCCTTTGTTGCTCAACCACATTTGTGTCATCAACCTCTTCAGGTAGTATAGGGTCTCACTCTCTATATGTTTGTCTTGGATGCTCTTTCTCCCATTTCCTCAACAATTCACTTACATTCCCAGTGGGACTTATATTATTAAGGAGTGGGAATGCATGATAGGGTAGCTCTAGAGTAAATCTAGGGAGAGGACGGTTGACATTATACATCATTTTCTTCCCAACCATTGTGATCATTTGGGAGTGGGTGAGATATTTAAAAAAAATTATCTCCCTCAGCTTTGGTAAGACCTGTCAAATCACATCCTAGGGCTAAGTCTATGGAAGTCACAATACCTCCCATAACGAAGGGTGATGCAGCCCTATTTTAGGGCTTCATCTTGTGTTATATTGCTCTTCAATCACATCTATACCTGTTAGATTGCACGTCATTCCCCCTAATATGCTTATTTGTATAAAATGCACTTATGGACATTATTTGCATGTTTTTCAGGCATTTGGACCACGCTTGATGGAAGAGAGAGAGAAGGGGCTATCCTAGGGTTCCTATGCACTTGGAGAGGCCCAAAGTGAATTCTGATGCTCCCTCGACCTATCCCTAGTGGCCAAATAACAATTGAAACAAAGATGTCCAAGAAAAGTCAAAGACTCAGGTCAAAGTGCTGCACCAGGACCCAACACGGCCGTGGTACCACAGAACAGGCGTGCTAGGTCACTTACAAATCGACAGGTTCAAAGCAGAAAGCACCACGGCCGTTTCACAGAATCCAACCACTTTTCCACTGCTTTCCCCATTTTTCCCCTAACTTAACCCTAGACCCCCTAGACACCTATATATACCTAGGTGGCGGATGGAGCACGAGGCTAGCTACCTTCTACCCCTTCCTAGCTACCCAAATTGCCACCCACTCCATTCCACTCCATATCCACCCCAAATCCACTCCATTTCACCATTTCCACCACATAACCCCCCATATCTAAGCCTTCCATCCACTTCCCACCATCATCCCACTCCATTCCATCCAAAAAGAAGGAGGAGGACGTCCCTGCAGCTGCTGGAGAGGAGGAAATCTTCATCTACACCGAGCTCCATGACTTCTTCTACCTCTTTCTTCTTTCTTTTTGTATTTTCCATTTCTAGGAGTAGCTAGGCCCCTGTGGGTGGGCTGTTTGGGGGAAAATATGTTACTTTGATACCATGTTGGGGGAAAATGACATGTAAACTTTGTAATTTCATTTGTTAATGATTATATTCTATTTCTATCTTATTATCCACATATTTCTTGTTGGTTTGTGTGTGAAATCACTTAGGAATTTAGGCAAATTGCTTATATGTGTAAATTTTTGGATTTTCCCCTAGGTCCAATTCTTGGATCCCTAGGTTGCCTCCCATCTTCCTACATCCTAATCAATCTCCCTAAACCTAAGTGAGAGATCTAAGTAGCTAGATTAGGTAATTCTAGTGCAATTAGCATGGAGCCTTCTTAAGGCTAGAATGTGGGGGAATTGGGGTCCAAAACCCTAATCTCACCTCCCCATTACTACCCTCGGCCCCTAATTTCCCTAGGAATGCCTAATATAGAAACCTAGACTTGATTAGACTCTAATTGATTTGAACCTAATCCCTAACCCAATTGAGCCTCGTAAGGGTAGTAGGGGGTGTTAGGGACTAGTTCCCCTATGCACAACCTAGCATATCCATGGCCAGTTAGTAGCTTAGGTCAATTCATTAGACTCTAACTTGTTGTTTGGTTTGGATAATCGAAATGGAATCATAATGTTCATATGTCACCCCCCAACTTAAGTGATAAGTTCATACCCCTAAACAGCCCACACACCTCTTTATTGTTTGAAACCCTAGTTTTGTGCTTGCTTAGCTTAATTAGTTCTTTTCTTGCTTAGTTAGCATCTTTCCTTGATCTTGCCTTGTTCATGCTAGCTTAGCTCTTTAATTGCTCTTTTGCTTCTCTCTTGCTTGCCTTAGCATAATTTGTCTTTTCATACCTAGCTTAGTCCTTTCTTTCCTGCTTAGTCTTAATCTAGTCTAGGGTTAACATAGGTTTCATTCTCACCTTTAATTGCTTGCTTGTTTATCCTTAGTTAACAACCAAAATCAACCTTCAAACCCTTAACCCTAGTCTCCGCAGTAGGAACCTAGCCAAACTAACCTAGCTCTAGTGCCCCCTCTTTTCCCTGTGGATCGACCCTATACTTGCCACCTCCCTATACTACGACACGACCCCGTGCGCTTGCGGGTGTAGTTTTTAGTAGACGTAGGTATCTAGTTTAGGTTTATAAATTTCGAAAGCAAACCCCCATCCACCATGCATTCCGACCTCGTGGGGCACATCTAGTCGGGTCAAATCAGCTAGCATGTAGCACCACTAGCGGAATCGCACCAAGCTTTCTAGCGTCATTGTCGGGGATTAGAGGCGCTCGACCTAGCTAGTTAGTTTTTCTTTGACTTTTCCTACTGCCCTCATCATTGCTATTCTTTATTCATCATTCTTTGCATTCTTTGTGTATATTGGTTTACTAACTTGTTCTCTTTTGTTTGGTTGTGCTTTGGGCATGTGACAAGCCATTCAAGGAAGACAAGATGGAAGGCCAAAATGCACAAACCCATCCATTTCCTCCACCACCCTACCTCCAAGGCTATCCTAAGCCTTACACACCTCCACCACCTCCATTGCCACAACCTTCCCACCACTACACTTTCCAACCTCAATTCCCTCCTCCACTACCCTACCTCCAAGGCTATCCTAAGCCTTACATACTACCACCACCTCCATCGCCACAACCCTCCCACCAATTCACCTTCCAACCTCAATTCATTCTACCACCTCCATCACCACAACCCTCCCACCAATTCACCTTCCAACCTCAATGCCCTCCTCCACCTAAAGTCCAATGGCCATCAACACCGATGCCACCACCACAACTATCACATGCTCCCCCTACTTCCCATGAGCAAATGGATATGATTGAGACCCCTCTCTTTGGTGCCTATGAAGACCCATTCCTCAAGAGAGAGAAAACCTATGGCATGAGATTTCTTAGGGTCTTAAGGCTGATTAAGATCTATGATGATGATCCCCAAGGAGAGAGAATTGTTGAAAAAGACTTACGAAGCTCGCATGACCCTTGGGAGGAAGATCAATCAAGGAAAGTATTTGAGAGGATTTCTTATGATGGGGGTGAAAACATTTTGTTTTTGGACCATGGTTGATGGTGAAAGAACAAGAAGCCTGGATGAAGGCATGAAACTTAGCGCTTGTGGGAGGCAACCCACATAGGTTTGGGAAATTTTGACCCAACCTTCACTTTTTGATACAATTGCTTTGTTTTTACACTTTCCAAGAAAACACACACACTTGTGTTTAATAGTTTTTGTCTAGTTTTAAGATGTGCAGGTGGTAACAGGGTGAAATGATGGAAATTTGAGTACAATTGAGAGAAGGATTCAAAGAAAAATCACTTTGAGTCAAGTTTTTGAGTGTTTGATGTTCCTCATTTTGAGAGTAGCAGCTAGAGGGACCACCACGGTCGTGGCACATCAATACGACCGTGGTCAATTGCAAGAAAAACACACCAAATACCTGGATTCAGAAGCAAAATTGAGAAAAGCTGCCAAAGGACTGCACCATGGCCGTGCCAGGCAGCACGGCCGTACAACTTGAAGCCACCACAGCCGTGCTACGCAGCATGGCCGTGCTGAAGACCAATTTCAGCCAATGAAGGTAGATTAGTGTGGCAGCTACTATGCATATCCTCCACCACAGGGAGGAACACAGCCAGAGCCTTGAGAGAGCCATGATCGTCTACCCTATCATCCTAAACTCTAGGATCATGCTGAGGACAGCATGATTCAAAAGTTTGGGGTGGTAGGGCATGTATGCCCTAGTTTCACTTTGCATTTCACCTACCACATCCACTTTTGTTTTCTTGCTTTTGCTATCTACCTTAGTCATCTTTACTGCTTTGCATACCTGCATGCCATGTCGTTTACTTTCTTGTCATTTTTGCGTAATTTTCAAAAAATTTGCTCTTTTTGCCATGCATTGCATATCATGTAGATTTTTGGTAATTTTTGCATGTTTTAGCTAGGATTTGCTTGTTTGCTGTTTTAAGTTCAATAATATAGGTTTAGATGTGATTGGAGGCAGCTTGGCACCATTTTGGCCAATTTTTCCCAAATTTGAGATTTCTTGTCTAAAAAGTGTGTTTTGACCCAATCTCTACTGTTTTGAATTAAAATGTTGACCTTTGACAAATGCAAGTGAATCACCATTGTTTGTTGCTAAGTGGTATCAATGTTTGACTTTTTTACATGTGCATCACCTCTCTTAGGATTGTGATTGAATTGGTTGAATTATGAAATTGAGAAAGCTTTGAACGCTTAGTGTTTGTGGAATCACGTGTTTGATATATCAATTTCATGTTGTTCATTCATGTGGTGTGATATCTTGAATGAAGTGTTGGATTAATTTTCATGCAGGATGTCTTATGTGGAAAATCATACCAATGACCCCTCTTTGGACTGACTATTCTTCCACCATCTTCATACCCCTCCGCCTCATAAAAAGATGCCCTAGTGCACATAATCAGCCTTGGCCACCTCCAAAAGTTTGGGGTGGCCATATCTCTACCTCCCCGCTTCACTCTATCCACCATATGCCCTATCTACACCAAGGGCAAGAAAGAAAAGAAGAGAAAAAGAAAAGAAAAAAAAATAAAAGGATGCTCCTATTTAAGAGCATTCAAATAAAGAAAAGATGAGTGTGTAAAAACACACCAAAAATCTTACCGCAACCCTTTCTTCCACTTTCATACCCATTGAGCTAGGAAACATCAAACTTAGCTCATTTCACCCTTTTCCGCAGCCACGTGGGTCATTTGGTGTGATTTGAAATATAAGATTGAATGCGTGAATGGGAAACAACACTCCTAGTCATTCTTGATTAACGCCACCATGAAACGGTTTACCCAGAACTTGATGGAAGAAATATGGATAACTTGTGTATTCTATACGCTATATTTGAAGTTCATATGCTTTGTGCTCTTTTCATGATTGGTTTCTAAAAGCAGGAGAGAAGAGAGGTGAAATGCATGCACTTAGTCATCTTTGATCCCATTCAGCAACAATCGTCTTTTATATTGCATTTGTCTTTTCTTTTTGTGAAAGTTTGTAGAGAGATTGAGTTGGAGCATACTTGAGGACAAGTATGTTTTAAATTTGGGGTGGTGATGCAGCCCTATTTTAGGGCTTCATCTTGTGTTATATTGCTCTTCAATCACATCTATACCTTTTAGATTGCATGTCATTCCCCCTAATATGCTTATTTGTATAAAATGCACTTATGGACATTATTTGCATGTTTTCAGGCATTTGGACCACACTTGATGGAAGAGAGAGAGAAGGGGTGATCCTAGGGTTCCTCTGCACTTGGAGAGGCCCAAAGTGAATTTCGATGCTCCCTCAACCTACCTGTAGTGGCCAAAGATCAATTGAAGCAAAGATGTCCAAGAAAAGTCAAAGACTCAAGTCAAAGTGCTACCCCAGGACCCAGTACGGCCGTGGTACCACAGAACGGCTGTGCTAGGTCACTTAGAAATCGACAGGTTCAAAGCAGAAAGCACCATGGCCGTGCCCCACAAAACGGTCATGGCACAGCAGAGCACCACGGCCGTACCAGCCACCACGGTCGTGGCACAGCAGAGCACCACAGCCGTGCCAGCAAAAATGGGCATGGCACAACAGAGCACCATGGCCGTGCCAGCCACCATGGTCGTGGCACACCACCTCCACCATGGCCGTGGCCGTTTTGACAAAAACCATGTAACTTTGCTATTTTAATTCCCACGACCATGCCCATCCACCATGGCCGTGGCCTATCCTACCCACCACGGCCGTGGTACCCCACCACGGTCGTGCTACTCACAGAATCCAGCCACTTTTCCACTGCTTTCCCCATTTTTCCCCTAACTTAACTCTAGACCCCCTAGACACCTATATATACCTAGGTGGCGGCTGGAGCACGAGGCTAGCTACCTTCTACCACTTCCTAGCTCCCCAAATCGCCACCCACTCCATTCCACTCGATGTCCACCTCAAATCCACTCCATTTCACCATTTCTACCACATAACCCCCCATATCTAAGCCTTCCATCCACTTACCACCATCATCCCACTCCATTCCATCCAAGAAGAAGGAGGAGGACATCCCTGCAACTACTGGAGAGGAGGACATATTCATCTACACCGAGCTCCATGGCTTCTTCTACCTCTTTCTTCTTTCTTTTTGTATTTTCCATTTCTATGAGTAGCTAGGCCCCTGTGGGTGGGCTGTTTGGGGGAAAATATGTTACTTTGATACCATGTTGGGGGAAAATGACATGTAAACTTTGTAATTTCATTTGTTAATGATTATATTCTATTTCTATCTCATTCTCCATGGATTGCTTTTTGGTTTGTGTGTGAAATCACTTAGGAATTTAGGCAAATTACTTATAAGTGTGAATTTTGGGATTTGCCCCTAGGTCCAATTCTTGGATCCCTAGGTTGACTCCCATCTTCCTACATCCTAATCAATCTCCCAAAACCTAAGTGAGAGATCTAAGTAGCTAGATTAGGTAATTCTAGTGCAATTATCATGGAGCCTTCTCAAGGCTAGAATGTGGGGGAATTGGGGTCCAAAACCCTAATCTCACCTCCCCATTACTACCCTCAGCCCCTAATTACCCTAGGATTGCCTAATCTAGAAACCTAGACTTGATTAGACTCTAATTGATTTGAACCTAATCCCTAACCCAATTGAGTCTCGTAAGGGTAGTAGGGGGTGTTAGGGACTAGTTCCCCTATGCACAACCTAGCATATCCATGGCCAGTTAGTAGCTTAGGTCAATTCATTAGACTCTAACTTGTTGTTTGGTTTGGATAATCTAAATGGAATCATAATGTTCATATGTCACCCCCAACTTAAGTGATAAGTTCATACCCCTAAACAGCCCACACACCTCTTTATTGTTTGAAACCCTAGTTTTTTGCTTGCTTAGCTTAATTAGTTCTTTTCTTGCTTAGTTAGCTTCTTTCCTTGCTCTTGCCTTGTTCATGCTAGCTTATCTCTTTAATTGCTCTTTTGCTTCTCTCTCGCGTTCCTTAGCATAATTTGTATTTTCATACCTAGCTTAGTCCTTTCTTTCCTGCTTAGTCTTAATCTAGTCTAGGGTTAACATAGGTTTCATTCTCACCTTTAATTGCTTTCTTGTTTATCCTTAGTTAACAATCAAAATCAAACTTCAAACCCTTAACCCTAGTCTCCACAGTAGGAACCTAGCCAAACTAACCTAGCTTTAGTGCCCCCTCTTTTCCCTGTGGATCGACCCTATACTTGCCACCTCCCTATACTACGACACGACCCCGTGTTCTTGCGGGTGTAGTGTTTTGGTAGACGTAGGTAGCTAGTTTAGGTTTATAAATTTCGAAAGCAAACCCCCGTCCACCGTGCATTCTGACCTCGTGGGCCGCATCTAGTCGGGTCAAATCGGCTAGCGTGTAGAACCACTAGCGGAATCGCACTAAAGGGGGTTTTAGTCTTGAATGTGATTGACTTCATATGATCAATAAGAAGCGCCCCTTGGTTGAGAAATTTTTTCAATATCATCTCGTACAACACAATGAGATCTTTTTGTGAGAAACTCCCATGATTGTCATATCGGCCGATAATGGTATTAGTGATGACTATTTGTGCATACCTAAAATAACGATTGTGAATTCCTCTTATTTTAGATTCCCCAGGTATTGAGCTTTTCTGTGTAGGCATCCTATACCACATGCCCACATAATCAAAATCTGCTTCTCTCTCAATGTGTCCTTCATTAAGTTCCTTGGCTTCCTTGGGGTCCACTACAAAGATATTGTTCAATTGCAAAATTGGAACTGTATGGACCTCATTTTGTAGCCCAATATAATGGCTTCATCCCCCATTCTTGACTTTCTTCAATGTGGCAAAGAAATGTTTTATCAGTTGAGCATATGTATCTTGAGTTGTGCAAACCACCTTATACAATCCAAAATCCAACAACATGTTCCCCATGTGTTGTCTAATGTCAAGGGCATCTATTCTATGCTGGCAGACATACCAGGTCGCAATCACCCTCCTTGTAATGCACTCAGTGTATATAGGTTTCAATGTAATGTTTCTTTTTCTCCGTCTCCCATAAGGCCATATGACACACCCTTAGGAGCCTTACCAAGTCCCTTTAGCCTGTCAGCCTCAAGTGAAGCTACAATGTCCACTGGCTCTGGAGTCAATTGCTCCTCATTTGTATCCTCATCCTCTTCCTCGGCCTCATATGTGTGTGACCCTGAGCTTGTGCCAATATTCAAGGGCACTCTCTGCCCGAGTTTCTCCTCTTAAGAATAGTCCTCCTCATCAATAATCAATTGTCTCTAGGCTTATAGCTACTATTTTAGCCTCTCCATGGATGAAGAAGTGGAGTGGCGGGCCGACGTAGGTCAGGTCAGAGAATGTGAAGAAGAAGGGGAAACTACCCCCTTTCCTTACTGTGGAACGTAGTAACCCCTAGCTCTATGGAGTTAATCATAGAATCAACATTGGTTTCAAACTCCTCCTCCTCTTCCTCATGTGTGGCATCAAAAGTGTGGTGGCTCACGGATGAGTAGAGGTGAGAACCACCCACAGATGTTGAACATTGAAGACAAGTGATTGAGTTTGAAGGTGGTAGTGTGGGGATGCGAGAGGGAATGGGAAGGTAGGTGGATGCTTTCTCTGTGTGCACTTTTTCCCTTGGTGATTGCCTGGAGAATTCTCTGGGACCCCTTTTGATGGCCTTGCCCACCTTCTTCATTGCTAGGTGGACAAAGTGGAAGAAGATTAGGCTTTCAAAATTTTGAGGAAAAGGGTAAAATTGAGGTACCAATGGGTTAAGGATGATGAAGTGGGTTGAGGTGGGAGTAGAGAACTGATTGGGAAGGTTTAATGGTGGTCAAAGACGGTTTGGAGGAGGTGAATTAAGGTTGTTTTTGTTGGCTGGGTGGAGATGGCAAAATGGTGATGGTGGCTTTTAGAGGTGTTTTGATGGAGGAAATGGAAGAGTGAGGTGTGGCAGAGGTGAGGGATGTGTTAGGAAGATTAATTGATGGTGGAAGAGTATTGGAGGTGGAGGATTACATAGTTGTAGGATGCCAACATGGATAATTTCATCCACCATGGGAGTTGGAGTCCGGAGAAATGAGGGGGGAGGGATTCATGGTGGAATGGAAGAAAAATCACTTAATTTGGTGTAATCGGCCCCTGCCACAGCTGTTCTGGTGGACACAAGTGAGGTTGGATGTTGGTGGCACAGTCGTGGTGGGTGCCATGCCTATAACGACATCATCAATGGTTGTTGAAGTCCACCCTCGCTATGCTTCACTACTACAGAAACATCATTTAATGTCACTTTTATGGGCATCAGTTATTTAGGAAATTCGACGCCTATAACATTCAACGTCGGTGATTTAGGAAATCTGACGTCTATATTCAAAGACCAACCAGACACGGGTACCGCTTTGTATTCAATGTCGTCTGGGTAACACAAAACCGACGCCTAAAATCGCCCACAAAATCCAATTTTTGAGCGAAAAAAAATTGGCCCCAAAGTGTCACATACAGCGTCGGTTTTTTAACTTCTAACTGACGCCTATATAAGATGAAAATTTGTGTGGAAAGTTCCAATTTTGGTGTCGGTTATCCTTTGATAACTGACGCCGATAATGGTTCCCGCCAAATAATTTAGGGCAAAGATTGTCTAATTGGATGTCGGTTTTTAAGGAACAATCGACACCGAAGAGTTTAGGTGTCATTTGTTTTTGATAACCGACGTCATTTACCAACTTAATAGACCCACGAACAACAAATGTTCCCCTTTCTTCTATTTCATCGTGAAGCCTTTCTCTGCTCTTGCTGCGTCGCCACCCGCCCGCCCACTGCTGCTCGCTGCCTGCTGCTTCTCGCTCGCCGCCGACGCTGCCTACTGCTTGCTCACAGTCGATGTTGCTGCTGTTGCTCTACGCCCTGGTTCCGTTCTGCTCACCCTGGTGTCGCTCTACTCGCCGCTTGCCGCCTCCTTCTCTTCTCATTGCTCTTACACCTCCGCTGCCTCTCTTCTCCATGCTAGCTCCAGGTAGCCCTAACCTCTTTTCTTCCTTCTCCCTAGCTCCTTACCAACAACAAATACAGTTGTGGTCGTGTTGGCCTACCATGGTTGTGCTACCCAACACGGCCGTGGTAGGCCAACATTGCCACAGCTGTGTTTGCTGTTGGTAAGGATATGAACAAATCTTTATGTAATGCTTTATGTAAATTCTAGGATACGAACAAATCTTTTTCTTGCATATATTTGTGCTTCTAATCCTAATGCTTGACCTAATTCAGTAAATTTTGATGCATGTTAAAATAAGATTTAAACTTGTCCATTCTAGCATCCTAATTTGATTTGATTAAACCCTAACATTGATGAAACCCTAACATCAATTGTGATGAAACCCTAACATGTACATATCTATTATTGTGTTTGTTGGCCTAGAAACCCGTCCAAGATTTACTCATTAGGAGTAAATCTTGGATAGTCCCCGGTTTGGGACTGTTCTTGAACACCTAATCTCACTTAGGATGTAAGTGTATAATGTGTATTGGGTTTTCGAGAAAATTTTGGTAGCATTTCCCCGTTTGTTCTCTAAGTACATATGTACTTAGAGAACAACGGGGAAATGCTGCCAAAATTTTCTCGAAAACCCAATACACATTATACACTTACTAGTGAGATTAGGTGTTCAAGGATGGGATAGGTGGTACAAATTTATTATATATAAGAATGACATCACATGTGTTTGTTGGCCTAGAAAGTGAACAATCATTGTTCTTTATATTACTTGTACATTGGTATAAATTAGAATGAACAATCACTAAATTATATATTGTTTGTATGGAGTCAGGCTTCATTGTACCTCCTAATCTGACAATATTTTCCATGTAGCACATCACATTGTAGCACATCACATTGTACCTCCTAACCGGATGGGTCTAGATAATAGGAGTAAATCTTGGATAGTCACCGGTTTGGGACTGTTCTTGAACACCTAATCTTACTTAGGATGTAAGTGTATAATGTTTATTGGGTTAACCGTAGACCCTAATCTTGTCCTAATATATACTTGTTTTCTTTTTTATCATAGAATGTATAGATCATGGATGTCCATTCGCAATCACTGCACCCCAGAGTTTAAATCTGGTCTTGATCAGTTTATTAGATTTGTCGAGGAACATAGGAAAGAACATGGAGATAGGTTCTACTGTCCATGTAGGCATTGCGGTAAGAACTTGAAAGTCAGCACTGGTGACGAAATCAAAAATCATGTCATGTGCAACGGGATGTACAAGGCTATACACAATGGCACTGGCATGGAGAGATTTCAAACTTAAAACTAGTGGATTTCGATAGCAGTGCTTGGGTGGAAGAAGAAATTGCATCCGATGACGTAGATGTGAACGAACCAGTTCCAGTCGGCATCGTTGATGTGATGCTGGATAGTTGTAGGGTAGAGCACACTGATCCACCTCCTATCTTTAGAAACACTGGGCATGATGCTAATATACTATTATACACAGGTTGTGCTAAGTTTACGAAGCTTAGCGCTGTGTTGAGATTGTATAAGTTGAAAGCTAATAATAGATGGAGCGACAAAAGCTTCAAAAGGACTATGTGGATTTGAAAAATTGTCCAAAATGTGGTGTCACGGTATAAATTGACGACTTTGGGGGAGTCCAAAATTGGTTTTCCTGCCAAGGTGATGTGGTATCTACCTATAATATCACAGTTTCAATGCTTGTTTGCAAATCTGAAAGATGCAAAGAATTTGAGGTGGCATGCAGATGTTAAGAAAAATAATGATGGGATCCTACGACATGCGTCTGATTCCCCATAGTGGAAGAAGATTGATCTATTGCACCCTGAATTTGGTGAAGAAGTCAGGAATCTAAGACTTGGGCTTTGTACAGATGGGATGAATCCGTATGGGACATTGAGCAACCAACATAGCACTTGGCCAGTCATGCTTGTTATATATAATCTTCCTCCCTAGTTGTGTATGAAAAATAAGTATGTTATGCTGTCATTTTAGAGGCATGCATGTTTATATTTTTTTATTGAAGCTAAATGTTTGATTTTTTAATATCAATATCATTTTTAGATTTGATGTTTCATTATCTTCTAGTTAATACAAATGCTAAATGTTTGCCTTTTTAATGACATTTTCAATTGGATGACCATGGTGAGCATGATGTCCATGATGAGCATATTGTCCATGATGAGCATATTGTCCATGATGAGCATGGTGAGGATACCAATGTAAGTTCTAAAAACATATCCTATATTTCTATAAAATTCATTATCTTCTAGTTATGTAATATATCCTATATTTGTATATTGGGCTAATTCAGTGTGTTTATTTTTGTCAAATTTTAGGTTGATGATGGACATGTACCCACTGAAGCACTGGAGGAACTTGATGCGCATCACCAAACACTTAACAAGAAAAGGGGCATCACTCTGTTGAAGAAGTTAATAGCGCTAAGTGGCAGTGGATCCAGATTGGTTGTGGAGTTTGATAATGGAGGAAATGCAATTGGAGTGAACCACAATAATTTTGTAAATTATCTTGGGGTTGTCACTCGAAGCCATTGTGGTGTAAAGTATGATAATTGGCATAAAGTTCCTCAGGCAAAGAAAGACATGATATGGAAGGATTTATGCGTGAGTTATTATTATTTGCAATTCTATTTTGTAGATTACAAATTCTATTTTTTGCAATTCTATTTTTGGATACTAGTTAATAGAAATTCTATTTTACAGAATCTGTTTACATTGGATGAGAAGCTGCATCGTAAAAGCGTGATGCAACGTGCTGGAAAGATGCTAAGGAACTATTGGACAAATCTCAACAGAGAATACATAAAAGATGGTGATTAGAAGAAGAAATCAACTCTTGAACAGTGGAACTTCTTGGATAAAGAAGATTGGGACATGTTTGTTTCTTCAAGAAAATATGAAGAATTCAAGGTATTAGGCGTCACTCCCAATTTAATTAATATACATTTTATTCACTTATTCAAGATTAACATTTAGTGCTACTAACCAAATCATTAATGTGCATACTAACTAGGCCCTCAGTGAGGCGCAAAAAGTAAGGCGTGCACTGAATGTGCATGACCACACTATGGGTCCAAAGGGCTATGCAAGCGTTCACCAACGACTACAGGCGGAGTTTGCTGCTACTCAGGAGTCCTCTACTACATGTGCCACACCCATGCCTCACCATGATGTCTGGATAGCTGGGAAGAAAAATAAGAAGGGTGAAATAAAGAAGCTCGTAACTGCTGAGGCGGCTGTGAAAATGGTAAAATACAACTCTTACAGCAATCGTTTGAATATTGATTATTTGCGGTGTTAACTTACCAATTTCTATTGATGGTGATTAGCGGGAGCTACAGGAGCAGAGGAAACAAGGCATGTTCATCCCTCAGGGCACAAGGGATGAATTGATAGTTTCTCTGGGTAACCCAGAGCATCCTGGATGTATTAGGGGTAGAGGCGTTGGTGTGGGCATCAAAGCATTCTTTGGGCCATCCCAGTGCAAACCTAGAGTGGGACTTTCACAAGAAGAGGTAACCTATTCTTTTTTTAGAATGTTAATGCAAAGGGGAATTCAATAATAAGAAGCTAATGTTTCTTTTATCCTTGTATAGGAGAATAAGAGAGTCAAGGATATAGTTGCTAAGAAGGTCAATGATATAGTTGCTGAGAAGGTCAAGGAAGAATTGTTGCGGTGGCAGGCATCTCAGGCTTCCAATCAGCCTATGGCGACCCACTCTTCTCCTGATGCATAGACTGAGAGTAATCTTGTAGACCCACCGCCTAACACGTCTGTTGCAAGTATTGTTTATGACATTGTAGCTAGTCTTTTCAAGATGATATGTTTTCAAGATGATATGTTTTCAAGATGATATGTATATATGTATAACATTCTTTACGTAAATTTGTAGGTGTTGAATCCATGCTGCTTAAGAATGCAAGACTATGTTGTTGCAGAGGTGCAGGCTTACCCATCCCTTCCTGGGGCAACGGTTCACAGGACTCCAATGCCACAGGGCTACGTTCGTGTGAGCCTGATACATGTATTACCCGATTGGAGGGAAGCTACATTGCCATATGCCCACCCAGATATTGATACACTTGCTGAGGCAGAAGGCGGGGTGATATTGTGGCCCAAAGTAGATGTCATCTACACTAATGAAATTGTAAGATAAATTTACATTACTTTAGATTGTTAATGTGTATATATGAGGTCAATTGATCTGAAATTATATATACAAGTTAAAAAGAAGACACCCGGAGCACCTAGGCCTCCACCTTCACTTCCTGCATTACCAAGTTGGGTTCCAACTGACCTAAAATACCCGTTAGGTCCTGCTTGTAGAGGAATGGCATGTTGGCTACGGGCACATAATATACATTGCCCTATAATTGTTTCTTTAGAAGCAAATTATGCAGGTCAATCATACGAAAGCTCTTTATTTATATAAGATATTATTGAGTTGTTTATATATGATTGGCTGAATACATCAATGATATAGACATGGATAAGGTGAGATCCTATTTATACATCCATAAACCTTTTGTAAGATTCGGTGATATGGTTTCTTATATATTAATGCATACATAATACATGTTTTGCAGCTACTTAGTCGAAAATCAATGTAAACAATTTGCATTTGACCATGTGGGATTTTGATTCCATCATTGATTAGTATGGTAGCTAAAGATCATGATAGTGTTCAACAATACTGTATAGATGCTTTTACAATTTTCGGTCAGCAAAAGAAGACGATAATAATAGCTCCATTCAATGTCAAGTAAGTTTACTTTACTTATAATTTGGACTTAAGAAAATTATATTTTTATTGTGGATTTTGAGTTATTAATTTTTAACTTTTTTACCTCTAGCCGTAGGCATTAGGATTCACTAGTTATTCTCCCCAGGACGTTCACTGTTTATTATCTAGATCCTGTGGGGAGTACATTCAATACTAAAATTGGACACATAATGAGATTGTTATTATTATGGTGAGAAATATTTCATTTTTATATCCATTAACATATGTTATTACATTACTATTTAATTATGCAATTTACTGTGTTACATTAACATGTAGGGGTTTAGATGCATTCAAAAAGTCTAGAAGAAAGGTCCCCAGGAAAAAGAACCAGCCAATAATTTAGGAGAACGTGTAAGTAAGTTCCCGACTCCAATGTATATATTATTTATGTGAACTGTGCTTAGTTGTATTTTTTAATATTTTGTATGTTTCAATTTATAGTGTGCTACACAAGACAACGTCTGGGCATGTGCATACTATGTGATGCAATTTATGTAGATAATTATCCAATATGCCGCATTGGACATCGATACCATACATGAGGTATTATATATAGTCTCATTAGTTAGTATGAAATATATCAATCTTATTTTTATATTATTACTTATATATATACATCATTCTCTTTGCAGGTGTTTAAAACTGACCACACTATCGGTAAATGCTTAAAATATGTACATTCTCCATATACGATGGAAGTATTAAATGAAGTAAGAGAAGAATGGGCAAGAGCCATACAAGCAGTGGCGACTATAAGATATAATTGGGATGTTGATAGCGATGTTGAATGATATTTTGTAAATGAATATTTTGAATGTTTATACATGTATGAATGTTTCTACATGTATTTGAATGTTTCTACATGTGTGAATGTGAGAATTGAATTGATGTATGAATGTATCTACTTGTATGAAAAGTATATTTGTTGATTTTGCAGGTTTGTGGCCTGTTTGTTGGCTGATATCAATGGATGTTGTAAACCTACAGTTCAGAAAACTGAACTGTAGGTTCTCATCCTGCTGACCAGCCACAACATACCTACAAACTAATAAGAAAAAAAAATTAAAACATAGGCGTCAGTTATTTATAGAACACCGTCATCAAAGTCTTACAACGTCGGTTATTGGATAAAAATTGTTGCCTAATGTGACAAACAACCCGACCGTGCAGGAAAGCACGGCCGTGGCGGGAAATAGCATCGCTTATTAGTATAAAGTTGATGCCTATAGTACTAAACACGGTCGTGCAGGGAAGCACGGTCGTGACATCTGGGAATATGGCGTCGGTGTTTTAGATGCAAACCGACGCAGATAGTGTCCTAGATGGCTCCCTTTTTGTGACGCGAAGCCTTTTGGCTTCAGCTTACTATAAATGACCGACGCCTATCGGTGCGCTGCTAGTGCATTTTCGGTGGCGCGAAGCCTTTTGGCGTCGGTTATAAAACCGACACCAAAGAGTTCTACCTTTAGCGGCGCCCACATAGGCGTCACTATAGAACCATCGCTAAAAGGGCATAAACAACCGACGCCAAAGGCCTGTTCTATAGTAGTTCTTGTGGTGTATGCTAAGCACCACACTCGTGTCAATCATCATGATTGTGGTGATCTTCCTTCAAATCTCCAAATTTGTATGTGATGTTGGTGGATTTTGCCTAGCCCATAGTGGCACACCACAACTGGGTCAATAATTTTTCACCACACCAATGGGGGTCAGCTATTTCCATGCCCATGGCTCTTTTCATGGTGGTAGTGGTCGTGCCTTTTTCTTCTCAAATCTCTTAGACTTCTTGCATGTTATTTCCACCACCATATTCATACACCACATCTGTGGTGAGTCTCCTAGGTGCACAATTTCACAAAAACTTCATGAAAATTCATATTTTTCAATGAAAATGTTGTGACACCACATTTCTCTCTCATTGTAGTTGTTTCACTCATCTTCTCACTCTCTCTAACATTTTATCCTACCATAATAAAAAGTTAATCCAAAACTATAAAACACAAGTGTGTGCGTGTGTTTTTGGAAAGTGTAAAAGCAAATGAGAAGTATCCAAAATTGAAGGTTGGGTGCAAAAGTTCCCAAACGTAGGTGGGTTTCCTCCCACTAGTGCTAAATTTTATGTCTTCATCTAGGCTTATTGGCTCTTGATTCATTCATACTCTTGGAATCTTTAGAGAATCCTTGAATTATATGTCATTCTCATGTGCATTTAAGACATCTCTTCATCAACATGGATTTCCTCAACTAACATAGCGATATCAAAACTTTGGTTTGTCTTATCTAAACCAACTTCAACAAGATCCTTCAATCTTTGTTCATTGACAACAAATTCTTTAGCACCTTCCTTTTCACATATCACAATAGCACTGGAGGGATACACATGCTTGACTTGATAAGGTCCTTCAAACTATGCTTTCTGGGAAAGAACTTCATCCTAGAGTTGTATAGCCATACCCATTGTCTGGGCACAAAACTCTTCTTCTTGATCAACTTGTGATGCAAGAACTTTGTTCTCTTCTTATAGCTTTTTGACAATTCATAGGCTTCATGCCTTATCTCTTCCAACTCATGGAGTTGTAGTTTCCTTCTTACTCCGGTGGTGTATAAATCCATATCCATATATTTTAAAGCCCACATCACCTGGCGTTACATCTCAACAGGTAGATGGCAGCTCTTACCATACACAAGCTTGAAAGGTGTCGTGCCAATCGGGGCCTTAAATGATATTCTATATGCCCATAAAGGTTCATTAAGATGTAGAAACCAATCCTTGCAGTCCAGTTTCACCATCTTATCAAGAATGAGCTTTATCTCCTTATTGGCTAACTCAACTTGACCACTAGTTTGAGGGTGGTAAGGAGTAGCCACACGATGGTTCACATCTATCTTTTCAACAACCCTTCAAATTTATATGTATGAAATGGTTTCCACCATCATTAATTATTTCCCTTGGCACACGAAACTGGAAAACATTGTTAGACTTTAACAAAGTTGCATACCACCTTATGATTATTTGTCCTTGTAGAGATTGCCTCAACCCACTCAGATATGTAGTCTACAACCACCAAGATGTACACATACCCAAAGAGGGGGGAAACAGACACAAGAAGTCAATACCCCAAACATCCAACATTTCAACCACTAGAATAGGGATTAGAGGCATCGTGTCTCTTTTTGAGATAGTGCCCACTTTTTGGCACTTCAAGCAAGTCTTGCAATATTCATTAGAATCTTTAAACAATGTTAGACAATAGAAACCACTTTGGGGATAGTGCCCACTTTTCAGCGCTTCAAGCAAGTCTTGTAATATTTATCAGAATCTTTGAACAATGTTGGCCAATAGAAACCACTTTGGAGAACTTTGGCGAGTGTACATTTCACGCCAAAGTGTCCTTAACATATGTTGGAATGTCATATGGAGAGAATCTCTTGCTGCTCACTTTTGGGATACACCTTCTAATGAGCTGATAGGAGCACTACTTGAAACGATGGGGTCATCCCACACATAGTTTTGCACCATGGCAAACAATCTCTTACTTTCCTTCCCTGTCCAAGTGTTTGGTATCCTCCCACAACCCAAGAGGTTGGCTAAGTGTTTCTACCGTGTCTTTTTGGTGGAGGAAAGTATGAAGAGTTTCTCATGTGGCATCGTCTCCTTACTGCAATGCACATCATCGTATGGTTCTTCAATATAGGAGAGATAGTCAACTGTAGAATTTTCAACTCCATTTTTTTCAACAATCTCTAAGTCAAATTCTTAGAGAAAGAGGATCCAATAAATCATTCAGGGCTTTGAATCTTTCTTTGCCATAATGTACTCCAAAGATGAATGGTTAGTGAAGATAGTGACCTTGTTTTATAGAATGTAAGAATGACATTTATCATAGTGCAAGATTCGTGCCAAGCAATTCCTTCTCCGTGGTTGTGTAGTTTCTTTGAGCTTCAACAAGAGTTTTACATGCATAGTATATAGCATGTGGGATCCAGCCAATCCTTTGGCCCAACACATCCCCCACTGCCATATATGAAGCATCGACCATGATCTCAAATGGAAAAGTGAAATTGGGGGTTGTATTATTGGAGTAGAAACCAACTTCTATTTCAAATTATTGAAGGCCTTAATGCATTTGTCATCAAAATTGAGCTCAACATCTTTTTCAAGAAAATGACACAACGGTCTTGGAATCTTGCTAAAATTGTTAATGAAACAAAAATATAAACCCACATACCCCAAGAAAGAACGAACATGTCTTATAGTGGAAGGGAATGGTAAGAGTATAAATGAGGCCCAGTTTGACCTAGTCAACTTTGATTCTTGCTTTTGAAAATCTATGTCCCAACACTATTCCTTTTGAAACCATGAAATGACTTTTCTCCCAAGATAGTACCAGTGCAATTTGACACATCTTTCAAGAATAGTTGTGACATGGAGCAAACAATCATCAAAAGTCTTGCCACACACTGAGAAATCATCCATGAAAACTTCAAGAGAAGAATCTAGTATATCAAAAAATATTCAATTCACACATCTTTAGAATAAGGAAGGAGTATTGCACATCTCAAAAGACATTCTTCTATATGTAAAGGTGACACTTGGACATGTGAATGTTGTTTTCTCTTGGTCAGCGAGATGAACTACCACTTGGAAATAACCCGTGTAACCCTCAAGAAAGAAATAGAAACTTTGTCCTGTAAGACTCTTAAAGATTTGGTCTATGATGGGAGAGGGAAATGGTCATATTCTCAGTCAACTTCTTGTAATCTACACACATAATCCATTTGGATTCTTCTCTCATGGGAACCAATTCTCCATCATTATTTTGAGCCACTATGATCCCACACTTTTTAGACACAACTTGGATAGAACTCACCCAAGGATTATCAAAAATGGGATAGATGATCAAGAAACTTCCTAACTTCTTGAGTTACAACTTCTGTAAACTTTGGATTCAAACTCATTTGCATTAGATGGGTTGGCCTTACACCATCCTTAAGATAAATTCCATGGACATAGATGGTGGGGTCAACACCCTCAAATCAGAAATAGACCACCCTATAGCTTCAATGTTGTGTTTCAACACAGAAATAACATTATCTTCTTATTTAGGAGATAGAATAGAAGAAATGATTGCTTGAAGTGTGTCATTTGGACCCAAAAAAGCATACTTCACTACTACAGAACACGACTTTGGCGTCGGTTGTTTAACCCCATTTAGCGACGGTTCTCAAGTGACGCCTATGTGGGTGCCGCTAAAGGTCTAACTCTTCGGCGTCGATTTTCTAATTGATGCCAAAAGGCTTCGTGACACCAAAAACGTGCCAGCAGGGCACCTATAGGTGTCAGTTATGTATAGTAAGCCAATGCCAAAAGGGTTCACGCCACAAAAAGGGTGCCATCTAGGACACTTTCTGCATCAATTTGCATCTAATTAACCGACGCCATATTTCCAGACGCCACGATCGTACTTCCCTGCACGGTCGTGTTTAGTACTATAGGGGTCAGTTTTATACTAATAACCGACGCCATATCCCGCCACGGCCGTGCTTTCCTGCACGGTCGGGTTGTTTGTCATATTAGGTGGCGGTTTTTATCCAAAAACCGACGTTGTAAGCCTTTGATGATGATGTTATATAAATAACCAATTCCTATGTTTTTTTTCTTATTGATTTGCAGGCCTACTGTGGCTGGTTAGCAGGATGAGAACCTGCAGTTCAGTTTTCTGAACTGTAGGTTTACAACATCCATTGATATCAACCTACAAACAGGCCACAAACCTACAAAATCAACAAATATACTTTTCACACAAGTAGATACATTCAGACATCAATTCAATTCTCACATTCACACATGTAGAAACATTCAAATACATGTATAAACATTCAGACATGTATAAACATTCAGAAATATTCATTTACAAAATATCATTCAACATCGCTATCAGCATCCCAATTATATTTTACAGACCTCACTGCTTGAATGGCTCTTCCCCATTCTTCTCTTACTTCATTTAATACTTCGATCATGTATGGAACATGTACATCTTTTAAGTATTTACCTATAGTGTGGTCAGTTTTAAACACCTGCAAAGAGAATGATGTATGTATATAAGTCATAATATAAAAATAAGATTGATATATTTCATACTAACTAATGAGACTATATATAATACCTCATGTATGATATCGATGTCCAATGTGGCATTTTGGATAATCATCTGCATAAATCAAATCACATAGTATGCGCATGCCCAACCGTTGTCTTGTCTAGCGCACTATAAATTGAAACATACAAAATATTAAAAAATACAACTAAGCACAGTTCACATAAAATACAACAGTGAATGTCCCGGGGAGAATAAATAGTAACTCCCAATGCCTACCTCTAGAGGTAAAAAGGTTAAAAATTAATAACTCAAAATCCACATCAGGAGAAGAGTGGGTCAACATAGGCTGATTGGAAGCCTAAGATGCAGTAACATTCTAAAAAAAGAATAGGTTACCTCTTCTGGTGAAAGTCCCGCTCTGGGTTTGCACTGGGATGGCCCAAAGAATGCTTTGATGCCCACAGGATGAACGTGCCTTGTTTCCTCTGCTCGTGCAGATACAATACATAAAGTGCAGCACACACAAGTGCTTCAGATTCATATAGCAACATGACAGACTAACACATATATAGTGCATAACAACAACAATGCCGAATTTACATACAACACTAGCTTAGTACATATATAGTGGGACTAAGGTGACGAGTTAACAGGAGGACAAATAGATTTCACCACGAGTTAACATTGAAGAAAGTCTACTAACCTACACTGAGCTAAACAAGTTTATCAGTACTAGCCTAAGGCACAAGTACTGTTCGTCGGGACAATGACGGTCGTGGAAGCTTAGTGGCCACTGGCCAGTTGAACGTGTAGTGGCCACTAAGTTGGTGGCCACTAAGCTTCCACGACCGTCATTATCCTGACGAACGGTACTTGTGCCTTAGGCTAGTACTGATAAACTTATTTAGCTTAGTGTAGGTTAGTAGACCTTCTTCAATGTTAACTCATGGTGAAATCTGTTTGTCCTCCTGTTAACTCGTCACCTTAGTCCCACTATATATGTACTAAGCTAGTGTTGTATGTAAATTCGGCGCTGCTGTTGTTATGCACTATATATGTGTGAGTCTGTCATGTTGTTATATGAATATGAAACACTTGTGCGTGCTGCACTTTATGTATTGTATCTGTATCCTGCTTCTCTTCATTGTGGCTTCTTTTGCTGTTTCATGGCTTGCTGCCTATATATCTATATAACCTTAGTGTGGGATGCTTGCTCGTTGAGCATCACTGATAGCCTAGTTAGTTAACACATTGATTTGGTTAGTAACACTAAAGGTTAATCTTGAATAGGTGAATACATAAACATGTATATTAATTAAATTGGGAGTGGCGCTTAATACCTTGAATTCATCTGTTTTTCTTTGGGTAACAAACTCCTCCCAGTCTTTGGGGTCCAAGTAGTTCCATTGTTGTGTGGCTTCCTTCTTCCTATATTTATTTTTCAAAGAGAATACAAACAATATTTGTTGCATTAGAGTGTGATAATCATGAGATTTAAGACCTATCAACTTCAAATCTTTCATTGATACCAATCTACGGATGTTGGATGAGTAACCCTGTGGCACCTTAACATTTACCAAGCATTCACAAAAAGCTTTCTTCTCCTTTCTAGACAACATGTAACAAGCGGGAGGTAAGTATGTTGTTTTATTACCCATTTCATGTAAATCTGTTAATTATGACCTTATTCCCATTTCACGTAGGTCCAATCTGGATTTTATCCCATCTTTAGTCTTACCTGGTATATTTAACAGAGTACCAATGACGCTATCACAAACATTTTTCTCAACATGCATTACATCGATACAATGTCTGACTGTCAAAGAACTCCAATAAGGAAGATCCCAAAATATTGACTTCTTCTTGAATGAAGAATTGTCACTCCGTGTGGCCATACTACATTGTGATTTCTTACCAAATTCATTGACAATGTCTTTTACTCTTTCATAAAAAACATCCCCTGGTATAGGTTTAGGTGCACTCCATTCATCATTCCATCCATTGAATGCTTTGCGTTTCCTACGATATGGATGGAATTTTGAAAGAAACCTTCAATGACCAAGATATACAGTCTTGCCGCCATGTTTTAGTCTTATTGAATCAGTGTTTTCTTCACATATAGGACACGCTTTAGCTCCTTTGACACTATATCCAGAAAAATTCCCGTATGCTGGAAAGTCATTAATAGTGCAAAACAACATAGCATGCAAACGAAATTTCTCTCTTCCTGAAGCATCATAGGTCATCACACCTTCAGCCCAAAGTTTCTTTAAGTCATCAATTAGAGGTTCAAGATAAACATCGATATCATTTTCAAGTTATTTAGGGCCCGATATCAACAACGACATCATAACGTACTTATTTTTCATACACAACCAGGGAGGAAGATCATATATAACAAGCATGACTGGCCAAGTGCAATGTTGGCTGCTCAATGTCCCGTACGGATTCATCCCATCTGTACAAAGCCCAAGTCTTAGATTCCTATCTTCTTCACCACATTTGGGGTACAATAGATCAATCTTCTTCCACTGTGGGGAATCAGACGCATGTCGTAGGATTCCATCATTATTTTTCTTAACATATGCATGCCACCTCAAATTCTTTGCATCCTTCAGATTTGCAAACAAGCGTTGAAACCGTGATATTATAGGTAGATACCACATCACCTTGGCAGGAGAACTAGTTTTGGATTCCCCTGAAGTCGTCAATTTATACCGTGACGCACCACATTTTGGACAATATTTCAAATACACATAGTCCTTTTGAAATAATACACAATCATTCAGGCACGCGTGTATCTTCTTGGCACATAGTCCTTTTGACCTCCATTCCCATTGGGCACAACAATTTTTTTACCCGGTATGTTGAGATTTGCAGCTCGTTTCCTTCAGGAAGAATTTTTTCAACAAAGTCAACAATGAAGTGAAGCTTTTGTCGCTCCATCTATTATTAGCTTTCAACTTATACAATCTCAACATAGTGCTAAGCTTCGTAAACTTTGCACAGCCTGTGTATAACGGTATCTCAGCATCATGCACAATGTTTCTAAAGATAGGAGGTGGATCGGTGTGCTCTACCCTAAAACTATCGAGCATCGCATCAATGATGTCTACTGGAATTGATTCGTTCACATCTACATCATCGGAGGCAATTTCTTCTTCCACCCTAGCACTACTATCGACATCCACTGGTTTCGAGTTTGAAATCTCTCCATGCCAGTGCCATTCTATATAGCCTTGTACAATCCCGTTGCACATGACATGACTTTTGATTTCGTCACCAGTGTTGACTTTCAAGTTGTTACCGCAATGCCTACATGGACAGTAGAACCTATCTCCAGGTTCTTTACTATGTTCCTCGACAAATCTAGTAAACTAATCAAGACCGGATATAAACTCTGGGGTGCAGCGATTGTGAATGGACATCCATGATCTATCCATTCTATGATCAAAGAGAAAACAAGTATATATTAGGATAAGATTAGGGTCTACGGTTAAGAAATACATGTGATGTCATTCTTATATATAATAAATGTGTACCACCTATCCCATCCTTGAAAACCTAATCTCACTAGTAAGTGTATAATGTGTATTGGGTTAAGTGTATAATGTGTATTGGGTTTTCGAGAAAATTTCAACAAAATTTCCCCATTGTTCTCTAAGTACATATGTACTTAGAGAACAAATGGGGAAATGCTGCCCAAATTTTCTCAAAAACCCAATACACATTATACACTTACATCCTAAGTGAGATTAGGTGTTCAAGAACAGTCCCAAACCGGGGACTATCCAAAATTTACTCCTAATGAGTAAATCTTGGACGGGTTTCTAGGCCAACAAAATCATATCATTAAGAGCATGGTTTCATGTTAGGTCATCATAGGTCATAATAATCTACTAGAATGAGCAAAAAATGTCTCATGATGTTAAAATAGCATAAGAGTATTAGATCTTGATTCTAGAGTGTACAAGACATAATAGTGACTACTGATTTTGTGGGGTGATATCATTTCATAGGATTTATAGATTCAAATTTAACAAGTGTACAAGTTGCATCATTTTAATACTCTAAAGCTGACTAGTGGGTCATAGCACATAAAAATGGCATTACAAGGAAAGTAAGCAAGCTAGATCAATTAACACTCATCTCAAGGGAACATTAGTTACTGAGGGGACCAGGAAAGAGTGCTTTTAATCACTAGGATCATACAAGTAGCAATGTTGATTAAGTCTATGTGATTAAAGATAATGAAGTGTAATAAAACAAGGTTTACTTTTGCTTGAGCCCAGTCAGGCGTCAGTAGGGAGAGAGGGAGAGATGGAGGGTAGGCGAGTAGGTAGGCAGGTGAGAAAGCTATGGGTAGGGAGACGGCGGGCAATAGTAGATGATCAATTAATTCCTGAAACAGTACATAAATAAATACAAATCAGTACATAAATAAATACAAATTAGTAAATAACTTAATTTTAAAAAAAAACACCCAGCAGCATTGTGCCTTGGCACAGCCCAAGCATCCGCCCAGGCATCCTAGAGACCTAACTAGGTTGGGCTCCTGGATTTGGGACCCTAGGTGAACGTCTGGGCCGCCTAGGCATGCCTGGGTGCTTCCTGGGTAGGTCGGCAGGTACCTGGGCAAGCGAGCAGATCGAGCAAGTCAAGGCGAGGTCAAGGCGAGGTGAGGTCGAGCAGGTCGACGGCGAGGAGAATGGCGGTGGTGGGCGGCGGTGAGCAAGGAATACCAGCGAGCTCCAGAACCAGCAGGCACAGGGCAGGCAGTCGTAGGGTAGGCAGGCGTAGGGATCAGAGACCGGGGCGACGACTAGGGACCGAAGACGTCGGCGGCATATAAGGAGTAGGGGAGCGGCGGCGGCGCACAAGCAGCAGCAACGGTAGGTGGGGGTTGAGTCGGGCGACCAACAGTAGCGTCAGTAAGAGCAGGAGAATTCTCGCAATGAAATAGAAGAAAGGGGAAGAGTCGGGTAATCGCAGGTCTATTAAGTTTGTAAAAGGCATCGGTTGTCTAAAAAAACTAACACCTAAACATCTTAAGCGTCGATTGATCGTAAAAACTGACGTCCAATTGGACAATATTTGCCCTAAATTATTTGGCGGGAACCATTATCAACGTCGGTTATCAAAGGATACCTGACACTGTATGTGACACTTTTTGCGCAAATTTTCATCTTATATAGGCGTCGGTTAGTAGTTAAAAAATTGATGTTGTATGTGACACTTTTTTTTCCGCTTGAAAATTGGATTTTGCGGGTGATTTTAGGCGTCCGTTTGTTTTACCTAGCCAACACTGAATACAAAGCGGTACCCGTGTCTGGCTGGTCTTCGAATATAGACTTCAGACTTACTAAATAGCCGACGTGGAATGTTATAGGCGTCGGTTTGTTTAAATAACGGACGCCCAGAAAAGTGACATTGAATGTTGTTTATGTGGTAGTGCTTCAAGCCTTTAGGAAGAGATTTAATCTCAAATATGGGAGGTCCATCAATTGAATTCTTTCAAGGTTTCTAAAAAATGGAAGGGACATCCTCTCTTTCATCCACTAAGGTGATCTCATCTTCCTCCTCCTCATCATCATCATCATAAAGAAACTCCACAATAGGATCTAAACCTCTACCCATGGTGGCAGTCTGAATCCAAGTAGGTAGGCATTCTTCTATATTATCTTCAAGACAATCGACTAGATAGTAATCTTCTTCTGTCTATCATCTTGACTTTAGCAGAAACTTTGAAGATATTCAACTGGATCTTCATGTGCATGAATGTCACATACATGGTGTAGGTTCTCACATGAATCACTGCATTTTCTGTATCTAGGAAGGGTCTCCCCAAGATAATAGGTTCCTTCCTCATGTCCTTTTCCATGTCAAGCACAATAAAATCAACAAGATTAAATGTAGAGGTTTCATCATCAAGCCATACCAGCACATCATTAATTCTCCCTCGAGGCATCTTCATAGAATGGTTGGCTAATTTAAAAGTGGAGCAGCCCAGTTCCTATCACAATTCACGCCCATGCTTGAAGTCTGGTGGCATAAATTCTCCTCTAGGTGCTCAAAAAGGGGCCATGACTTTTTTGGGGGCTTGGCCATGAAGGCTTAACCACAAGATGAGTCAACCACCATTTGAACCAATTCATATAGCCTGGTGTAGAAGGAATTCTCAAGTTTCTAGATAGGGACCCCATGGTAAGGGTAATTGCAAAGAAGTGAAATCACCTATCTACTAATAATGGTAAACAAAAGTCTAATGAATAGCATTATAATTTTAAACTTTGACTATATTAAATTTATTAAAGAGTACATCAAAATTTTCCCAATAAGGGTGTACATGCTTTATACAAATAAAGGATCTAAGGTAGAGGGAAACTTAACTACATCAATATGTCTCTAACAAAATAACTTAGCAAATAATTCCATGAGGGAAGGATGAACTCCTTTTCCTAGTCTGAGGCTTGTTCACCATGCTCCTATTGTGCACTCTAATCCTAAACCTAGGTGGTTGGGATCACCCAACAAGAGGAGAGAAAAGTATGTGTCAATTAAAGAAATAAGGACAAATAAAGTATAGCAAAATGTAAACATTAAGCAATGATTCCACTAGTCTAAAGAAATGTCAAAAGTATGAGGCACATAAAATAGAATACTTTCCATAACATCACATATTAATATTGTAGTATGCATGATTAAAGTATGACTACATTATCAAAAGTAGGGTTGAGGCACCTACCAACCTCAACCAAAACAAATAGGCTAGGGAGAGCGGTCACATTCCCAAACATCTACAAAATATATATATAAAAGTGGGGATATTGGTCACATTCCCCAGGGCTCATGCCCAAACTATAGGTGGCTAGTATAGAGGTACACAACAATAGCTAATAAGTCATCAAGTTATCATGCTCAATAAATAAAATGGCAACAACAAATTAATAGTGACATGGCAGGGGGTATAAAACCCAAACAAGTAGTGAAATAAATGTGTCGAAAGAGTATAAATGGGGAGCAAGGTATAAGTCTATGCCTCATTAGGAATATTAGGGTTGGATAAAAATATGCCCAACTTAGGGTTTAGAATGCACATACCTCACTTAGATTCCTAGAGAAGACATTTCACCAACTAACTGAGTCCAATGCCACTTCTATCCTAGATACATGTTTTAATGGCATATATTAGGGTTTTCTAATACCTTAAATGTAGAAACCCTAATTTTTAGACTTTCTAAATAAACCAGCAATTTAGGACTAAAAACTTGTACCCATCAACTACTTGGATTCTCCTGATTAAGAAAACATATTTATTTCTTACATTTGGAGTTAAAATGAATTAGTTACATATTTTAAGGCTTTTTATATAATTAAAATGGGGTTTATAATATATTTCGAAATAGGGATGCAAAATAAGGTTTGAAAACCCTAAATTAGATTCTACTCAAAAAATGCTTTCCAATGACTATTTATACGTATTTTCTATTAAAGTATCAATTTGTTATGTATTATATATCACTGACCAATCAGAGAGCATGAAATTATAGGTGTGACACTAATTTAAGTCAAATATAAATATGATGTAAATTAATAGTGAATTGTCCAAAGAAGCTTACTCACGCATTACATTTAATCATCCATATGGGGGTAAAATGGTCATTGGGACATTTTGACGTATCGCACAGATGAGAAATATAAGTGTGCATAAAATTCCCAAACTTCCCTTCCACATTAAAAAACTCGATCAAACTAAGCATCTAAAAAATCACAAACTAGCAAGAAAGCAAGATGGGTTTAAGCAAGTTATGGGAATAGTGGGCCATTAGGGGAATGATACTAAGATATTAGTTGGGGGAACATCTCATCCAAAACCTAACCATTCATTCTAGATTGCTAAACCAAATAATTGGTCAAATGCAATGGAATCACCCTAGACTATTGGCTAGCCATGGATAGAATAAAGTGTGGGAAGAGAAACTACACCCTTGCACATCCTAAATACCCTTATGAGGCTCAAAGACCAAGGCTATGTGGGATTTCAATTGTATTTGACTAATCTAATTTTCTAGGATAGCAATGTTTAGTGTAATTGGGATCCAAAGGTAGGATTCGGGAGTATAATTAAGGGGATTGACCTCACATTACTCTCCATCTAGATTTTAGAAAACTCCTAGTCAATTACCCTAAGAAATCATATACTAGCTACTTAGATATCACACCTTGGAGTAAGAGAAGGGTTATATGTGTGGGATGATGGAATGCTAGATAGGGATCCACTAGTTGGACATAGTAAAATAGCCTCACCTACGCTATTTTCTCCTATACTTAGGTGGTTTTAAGCATAAAACAACAAGCAATTCATATTTTTAGGCACAAACCACAAATAGAATCATGGGAAGTAAGATAGAAGTAGAAAGCAATAATCACATAATGAAAAGATAAAGTTTTACAAGATAGATTCCCCCACATGATATGAAAGTATCATTTTACCCCCAAACAACCCACCAAGGGGACTTAGCTAGACATAAAACAAGAAAATGAAGAGATAGAAGGAGTAGAGGAGTGTGGAGACATAGAACGTGGTGAGTACTCCTCCTTCTTCACCTCTTAGATTTTTTAGCACGAGTCTCTTCCTCTAAGGTGGATGGATGGCATGTAAGTTTGGGGTTTTGTTGTAGAAACCCTACAAGACTTTGGTTTTGAGGTAGTGGATGGTGTAAATGTAGTAGGGGGTGGATGAAGGTAGGTGATAGATCTTGAATGATAATGGGACTACTATAAGAGCTAACCTTTCTTCTATGTCTACCACCTAGTTGTATATACGTGGTGGGTAAGCACTAGTTTAAGTGGGGGTAATGTTGGGAATGCAATGCAAAAATAGGTAGGGCATGGGTTGTCACCATGGCCACGGTGACGATGGGGGTCATACAAGTCATGGTGGATGGGCATGGGTGAGGTGGAAAAGGGTACAATGGAAGGTGGTAGTGAAACCTTGGAGGTTCAGTGGCCATGACCGTTTTAGGCGCAACAACCATGCTGAGTGGAAGGTGGCACAGGCTTGGCCCAGAGCATGGTTTTACTGGAGGGGATGACCATTACCAGTCTGCTGAAGGAGGTCATTGTAGATGTGATCTTCCACGATCACGGAAGTTGCCACATGTGAGGTGAATCTGTAGTGCCATGACCAGTTTTGGAGGCCACGACCATGGTGAATCCTTGGATTCTTGGAATCACCACTTTGATTGTTGGTGATTTGGCCATGGTCGTTGCAGAGTACCGCGGTTGATGGTGAGGTCTCAACAGCCCATTTTTGCTCTTAAATCCTCCAAATGGTTGCTTTTTGCCTTGGACCAATTTTTTCCTATTCAAGGGATGCTTGGGGAAGATTTGGGTCCAATCCTAGGGTGTAGAAATCCAAGTATCCTCTCTTTCACTCTCATTTGCATACAATGTATGTACAAAAACCCTGAAAAACGCAAAAAAAGAAGACATAAGTGCATTTGATTTGAAATCACGTGTTAGGGGAATAACGTGCATTCTAACAATGTCTAGATGTGATATAGGTGTAAAAAGACACAAGATGGAGCCTTAAAATAGGGATGCATAAGTTAGTTGATCCACAAAGATGATCGATCGATTAGAATTGTTAAAAAGTTCCTTTTGCTTATTGACGATTGAAAATGAATTATGCTTGGACAATCAATAACACTAACTGGTTGATCCAATTTATGCCCATTCTTCTACCTATATCATTGTTGCATGACCCAAAAAGTAATTTGAGGATATGTTGGACAACAAGCCATTTCATATATATACTTATTTTGAAAAATATTTGATTTATTCATGCTATGGCTTTTAAATTATCCAATTTCGAGTTTGCATGCAAATGTTATGTTAATTTGAATAACCATTTAAACTTTAATGATCATTAGTCCAATTGTTGGAGTTGGGGAGTGAGGGATATGAAATCTTTGATTATTTTATTGTATTTTTATATAGGGGTATTTTATTCTCTATTCTTCTTATATCAACCTAAAAACAAAACATCAAAATTATATTAAATACTATATGAACATATAAACTACTCAAAACATAAACAAGTGAAATATTGAGTAGAATGCAAACAAAATATGCAACATTAAATCTAAAATGTAACTAAAAGAATGATGAATAGACATTCACAATGACATATAGCTTGAAAGTTTCTTGTCCTTGAGTAACACAATCCAAAATACTTTTCAAATAAATACTTGAAATTAGTGTATACACCTCATATTCACATCATATTTGAATCCCTAACACCAAGTTGTCCAAGAAACACTTATTTCCCAAAATCACATTACCCAATTTCACATATTATATTTCTTGACTTTTCTTCAAACACCTACTTCCATGTCAAAAAGATACAATGTAAGAAATATGATATATTCTTGATGTTTCTGATCATCCCACAAATTTCTCTGAGATTTTTTTGCAAAAGAAAAATGTTTGGATGAGGAAGGTTGTTTAGGGTGTATTTTGATTCCCATGAGTGGGAAATAAAGTAGGGGTATGAAAGAAGAATAATGTATATCTCCTTTATTTGACTGTAGAATGTTTTTTCTTGGTGTAGATATAGACATTATACAATTTTTTTGTGTGTGTGCATATTGGCATATTTTCATTATGATACATCCATATTACATAGAGTGGGGTATGAAAGAAGACATTATAGAGGGAGAATGAGGGTGTGCCATCTCGATCTCAGAGTTTGGCATACTTTATAGCTTTTTTATTATTTGGTGAATTGTGGGGTAAGATTGTGGTAGAAGAAATATAAAAGAGAGTTTAACTTGTGCATCTCATAAATAAGAATTCAGATCATAGCAAAAATATTACACAACAATTCAAACACATCATCTCAAGTGCAAGATCTAGACATTTCCACAACAATGAGAAGATACATGTTGCATTTGATTCTGCTCAATCCCATGTGACTTGCCATTATTTTTAGGAAATATGATGCTTATATTCATTGGAAACAAATAGTGATTCCAACTATTGCCATGTTTTTAGAAATATAGTTGACATCAATGACTTACTTTGAACAAGAAGGTTTGTATGAAAAATTTTATATCTAAAGCAACATGAGTTTAAACTAAGTCAACTAGATAATGGTTTCAACTATCATTGAAATAACTATGATCTGAAATAAAAATAGTTTAAGCTACATGAAATGGTAGTAATCTACATGCATATAACATGTTGAATGAAAAAATTAGAATGCAAAAATAGCTAAGTGTGGGTTGAAAGGAGTATGTAACATCCATACTCCACCCTGAGCTTAGAAATTTACTTATCCCTAACAAATGACAAATGTAAGATGGATAGGGGAATCTTCTATAATCATCTAGGGCTCTTGGAAATTCAAAGAAGGTCTAGATGAAGAGAATGTGGACAAGGGTTGGAACCTAAACATGTCAGTTCCATGGTGAAAAACGTGATTTGGTGGTCTTGGTAGTTCAAATGTATTATTTAGATGCTTAAATTTGTTTTCTCTCTCATCCCACAATCCATCTAGTATGATCCAGCAATACTCCTCCATCACTAAAGGAAGTGTAGTTGTAGTGTATGGATATGCAAGAAGTGGCACAATGTAGGATTGGTTCCTGTCTGGTGGCCTTCGGATCTACTTGTCTGGTGAAGATTGGAGGTAGACTACCCATCTTGTATGGCTAAGATAGAATGTAAAATATATATAAGGTGTGCTTCCAACTATGCTAAATCTGGTATAGGATCTAGGCTCTGGCTTCTTTTCATCATCTAAATCAGAATATAGAAAAAGTGATGCTAACATAGGAGGATTATCCTCATTTGTAAATACAGCTTTGTGAAAGTTTTATGCAACTGTGCATCCTCCTAGTATAACATCCAATTAACATTGGGATAAGAGAACCCAACAATGTCATTTACAATATCAATATGTGGCTATGGTTCCTCTACATGGAAAATACGCAACTCATTTAAGGGTTCAACAAGAACTATAACTACAGAGGGGATTGAAAAATCAATTAGTGGGGCATGTATACCTCTTTTTTGGGCTGCAACTCATCATCAGTTTCCTTGTCATGGATTCTTCATTTTTGTCTCCATATTGATAATAATATCATCCTCATCATCGATCATGAATGTGTGTTGATTGCTCTTCCTCATGGATCTCTCTAATCGGCCTTCACAAGAACATGACTGGTTGAAGAGGTGCTTTCAAATGAGTTTGTTGTTCCTATAATCTCCTGCCCCATGCTTATCCATCAACTAGAATTAGTTATTGGTTATTTTGAATTTCTTTTTGGTCAGCTAGCATCTCCAAGAGAGCATCCAATCTCTCATCTCTTCAAGGTGGATATTGATCAGTATAGTAAGTATCTTCACTATAACTCCCTTAATATTTTTGGTTGCAGCGTGCCACATTTGGATAATCATCTTTTGAGGATGGGTCCTCATTGTGGTCCATTGTATATTGCAGTTTGTATCATACCCTATATCTGGTTTGCAAGAGTCTAACATTTTCCTCGATGTTGACCCTGGAAACGGCTGCTTTGTCATGTGGAGTCAATTGATGGCAGCCCTTGTACTGATTGTTGATCCTAACATTTTCCTCGGTGAGGATCCCACACATCAACACTTTAGCTTGTAGATTCTTTTCATAGAAGCATCATATATCTTGATTGAAGGAGTTGTGGGTTTGACATATGATTTGATGGATAAAAAGTAGAAATATTTGAGTATAAATATCAAGAGAAACAATTTCCAAGGAATGAAGTTACAATTCATTTTCTTTACAAAAGAATAGAAAGAATAAATTACAAAAGTATAAGCTAAAAGAAATTATGGAATCAAACTAAAATTATAAAAATAAATTTAAATATCACAAAAAAACTAATAAGTTAATAGAACTAAAATAAATAAAAATAAACTAAGAATTTATAAAAAAATAAAAATTATAAAACAAAACTAAAACTAAGAAAACCATAGAAAAATAATAAATCTATCTTAAAAGATCAAAAATCTGAAATGTGTCATGATCCCCCACAATGACACCAAAATTTGGTGTGGAAGATTATTTCACAGTGCAAATTCACCTATGGAGAAGTACCTAAGTTTTTACCGAAAGTAAACTACAATAATCACTATCTACAAATGGATGGGTCTTATTATGGTGTAGTGTAAGGATCATACCCAAAAGGAGGAACCTTTTAAGAACATTTTGAATCTTCAATCTAAAAAGATTTTTTTAACAAGGATAATTCTTTCAAGATTGTTTTATTAACCAAATTAACTAAGCAATAAAAGTAAGTCAAACTTAAATAGAAGTGATTTTAACATTATGATAAAACTACCAGGATGATGAGGCTTGAAGCAACTTCCTACATAATTGTTCTAAACATTGCATCATTTATTCATATGAATATTTGATTCATACGAAGGGATTTCATATCCTTTTGAAGTTTGAAATCCACATATATTGATCTTCCATTAGGCTCTCATTACCTATGGATGCTTAATTTTTCAAACTAGAGAACACCCTTCTATGGTCTAATCTAGGGTTTAATATTATCATTTAGTATTATAATCTTACATTTTAAGGACTTTATGTCTAGGATTATAAAAATCATATAAGATAAATGATCAGGGTATAAAGCAAGTATTATACAATTGGTTTTCAATCCAGATGTGTATACAAATAAGAATTAACAATGTAGAAATAGATATGGACAATGGGACTAATCCTTGTGTCCTAATAAAAGATCAGAAATTTAATCATGTTAATGATACAAATATATAGACAAGAAGAAGCTCAAGGATAAATAGTGTTAAGGAGGAGAAACTCAGTTATCTCATCATAAATTCCTAAATGATGGATATAATCTCTAGTCACATCCTCCAATAGAGCATGTCCCACATAAAGCTATTTACTTTCAACTTTGTCTCTCATTGATGGAGGCTAGGGTTGTAGATGAGTAAGAAAATATAATGAAACCTTGTCCTGGAAGACTCCCAAGTATTTTTTAATCAACCTACAAAATACCTAAAGAACGCCTTCTCCAATAAATAAATAGGTAGAGTATGTAAGAACTTGTAATATATGGATTCTCATGTGGTATCTTCTTCCACTTGAATTTGGTTTGGGGAAGGAATTCTATGAACCTTTAACCCTTTGACTTCCTCAAGATTAATTCAATGGTTGTTAGTTGTTTTCTATAGATTTCTATCTTAGGAGTTTCAGGAAATTTTAGGTATTTTCATTCAATCTAAATTATTCACTCAATATTTTTTTGCATATGTAATTGAATTATATTTCCGATACAACTTGGATCACTCTATTCCTACATAGGATGTGGAATCTAGAGCTGCTTTAGTGATGGAATGTATTTTCTAGTCAAACAACCCACTTTTAGGTCATCTAACTCTCTAACTAATAAGGATCTCCACCTAAAGGTTGATTGGAAGACCCACAAATTTGAGTAGACTGATCAAAACTATGCAAAATTTATTTTTTGTTACTGACCAATTGAATATGCATTCTAATCAGCCAATTGATAACACTAATCAGTAAATCGCACTTTCTTCCCATTCTTCTCCCTATAGTCTGGTTGCTCAATCTAAAAAAGATATACAAGGGTGGGTCAACCAAGCATCATATATTATATATACTGGTTTTGAAGGAAATTTAATTGTACATCTATTGTTTTTTAAATCATTCATTTTTTAGTTTTATGTGAAAGTTATGTTCATTTGACTGGCAATCTAAACTTTGATGATCATCACATCAATTTCCAGAATTAGGGAGTAAGCATGTGCAATCTTTTATCATTTATTGGATATTCATGGATGGATATTTTTCTTGTCTCTAATTCTTATATCAAGCTACAAATTAAACATCAATAATATACTAAATGTCAAACAAATTGCATAAACTATTCAAATCTCACAATAAGTAAAATATTGAGTAAAATACAGAAAAAATGTACAACTAAAAACATGATGGATATACGTTCATCATAGACCAACTGATAGAAAGGAAAATGAAGTTTGCATGCCTAACATGTTCTTTTTTTATAGTAGTAGAATAGTATGATGGACTATGTTATGTTTTCTTCTACTCAAAATTGTCTTGATAAATTGAAATATGTAGTATTTATAAATCAAATGGTATTCAAAGGTTTGACTTAACAATGGTTTATGTAGTTGCATATCAACTAATTACTCATTCCATACATTTGAATATGTTTCATTATTATGGCATCATATTATGAGAGTGATGAAGGTTTTAGGCCCTTATGACAACAAACTCCTCAAGACATTGTGAGCTAATTACATAAAACATAGATGGACAAAGAAGGTACATACATGAATATATATTCCTGGATATGGTTGTGGTATAAAAATTTAAGAGTGTGATGAATGGTGTTGGAATCTTTGTTGAAATACAATTCAATTATCCACCTTCATTTATTTTTGTTACAATGTATACAATATGGTGTATATGGAGATAAATGAGTTGGCAAAGTTGGTAGAACAATGTTTTTTGTGATGAGAATAACACGACCTGATTATATGTACAATGTTTTTTGTGTCGAGAAGAACACATTACCTGATTATATGTATAATGTTTTTTGTACCGAGAAGAACATATTACATGATTATATGTGATAATAAAGCACCTATTGATCACCCAAAAACCAAGTGCATCAATCCTAAGACTAACCATATCAGATGAAAAAACAGGTTGCATAGTATCCAGGAGAAGGTTCATAAAAAATATAAGGCTAAGAAAATAAAACAACATAGAAATGAGATTAATTTCATGGCCCAAGGTAGCTCTTGTGAGAAACCGTTACACTAAATGAGATTAATCAAAACATAAAACACAATAAATCACTAATTAATCACACACCCAAAAATATGGGTAAATTAATACCGATTTCAACGTCACCACCCGCTCAAAAACATTTGCATAAGAGCCCAACATCTTTCTTATATCCATACTATGACAAGAATTTGATACAAATAGTTCTATCATCTTAGCCACCACACATATACACAGGAGAACAATATTTGTATATGGCACACAAATAAGTATTAATATGCTAACAAAAGTCTGATTCGTTTGAAACACCATATACAAACTTTTTCTCGTCCGGACCTAAGAGTACAAGGATGACTCTAGGACACACTAGACATCTAATTAACTTTATCAAAGATTCATTACTATATCTACTCTTTGCTTCCACATGTTTGTTTTCATAACTTCCGATTACCTAAAAAAATGTGCCAAACTACAAGGGTGAGACCCATGTCCCAACAAGAGATATAACCTCCAACAACATTTATTGATTAGAACATTTTTAAGCAATTAAACAGTTAAGTAGTTTAATCAGAGATAACAAATAAGATAAGCAATATTGATGATTAACAAAATACATAAAGGAGTAGATAATAGCTATCATCATTATCCAGACTAACATCCTTTATCTTGTTGACAATATAAGCAATTTAGTAGCATAATAAGTTCTAGCATCATGAGCAAGTCTAGTAACATAGCATAGCTAACAACATGAGCATGTCTAATTGGTTGAACATATCAACATCATAAGAAGAGCTAACAACATAAGCACATCTATCTGGATAAGCATGATTAGTAGTATATGCATCTCTAGTTACAAAGGCATGGCTAGGATTCTAAACATAACTAACAACATGAGATAGCTAGCATCATGATTATAAATAGCAGTAAGAGTATAGTTATCAATATAAGCATGGCTACTGTATGTACGCATATACAATCTTAAGCATATCCACAACATAAGTATACCTACTATCTCTTAATTGCACTAGGCATCATCTTTATGTAAAGAGAAAAAATAAGGGTTATCATCCAATGTGAAGTGTCGTGTATAACCCTAAACGTATATGCTATATGGTTGTACTACATCTTTTATTATGCCATGAGCAAATTGAGGATACCACTCAAAATCCAACTGACCACTACTAAGTTAAAATCAATTCCATACAAGATCTAGGAAGAGTCAGACTCCTACGATCTTCTCTTCCCTTGGTTAGTATGGGTCTGCCACAATGACACATAAGGTCAAGATACTAACATCCTAGTTCATTCTTCATACAGGTCACAGTACTAGTGAAAGGTGGTGGGTATGCATACCCTACCATCCGAGGTACAACAACAGTTGTCCTCCAATCTTGTCACATATATAATCACTAAGGCATGACCGCAATCAATCTCAATCACATCAGATGTATGAGGCATGACCATATCCAACCTCCACGATCTGCATTGTGGATAACAAGGATATATCCTCAACTTGCCACCCCACATACTCAATGGTATGCGCTCCGAGTTTCCCTTAGGAATACTCATTTTACCATCTGGAAAATTTTGACACTCAGATGGATCTATGGCATAGGGCACTACATGATTGGAATTTCACTCAATTAGTTATGCCAATTGGGTGAATTAAGGCTGCATAAAAAAAGTGGACATACAAACCCTAATTCACTTCTAACAAGAACATAAATATCACAACTTCAAAAGATATAAAATCTGTGAAACATAATTTCTCATATCATCATCACATGGTACTATTCACAAGCCATTCGTGAGACCAAACTAGTCATCATACTATCACAAGATATAAATCCTTTTCACAATATCACATGGTATCAACCCTTATCAACACAAGAGGATTAAACCTCATTCAAGACTCAACCACACCCAAAGGTCATTATGACCATCATACTATCACAGGATATAAAATCCTTTTCACAATATCATAGAGTATCAACCCTTATCAACACAAGAGGATTACACCTCATTTAGAGCTCAACCATGCCCAAAGGTCACTAAGACCACCATACTATTCCCTGCAAGATCATCATTATCTTTGCATGCCTTATAACAAGGTTCAACAACATCACTTACATATAATACACCAAATCAACACAATATTGCATTAATGAACTAGAAGATATTCATAACCAATCATAGAAGGGTTATATTAACATTAAGATCATTCCTTTATTACATCAACATGCAAGGAATCTAGATATGATTAAACCTCATCATATTCATAATGCACATGTTTAGCATAAGAAAGTATCAACCATGGGGCTATGATAACCACCAATTAACACATTAGGATTATGATCATATTAAGGAGGTTATTCCACCATCATTCCATCATATAAGAATGTTAAACATGAATACTCATTTTTATCTATTTGCATTAGAGTTAGGTTCAATAAGATAAATTATATTAATGCTAGTAATCAAAACTTATACCCAAACCCTAACTCACGGCATCCCTATTGGATCATGGATGCATAAGGTGAAGCATCACCATAGCATTCCATACTATTCTCAAGTATGAGCCCACATATAAATCAAGGTGTAACCATTGGGTTATAGCAGATTAGGTTTTCAACAACAATAATAGTGTACCCCATGATTGAATTAGTCATTCAATGACTATTCATACCCAATTTCCATCATTTAGGTATATTAAAGCTAGGTATAACATGGTATACCTCATTAGGGTTAAATATCAACACAATATGGTTATCATCCCTTCTATTCATATGAATGAATAGGTAATACTACCTTATTAAGGGTAACCCTCCATTTGTTCCATCATCATTCAACCCATATCACCATACCACAATGTCACCAAGAACCATTGGATGTTTAAAAGGTAAGACCATTGGTTGTTTACATAAGTAAACACCTTGGATAAACCACCTATGAAGTCCTTCTTTGTTCTCTAGAAAGAGTCACAATTTAATCCTAGACATCCCTTGACTAACAACACAAAACGTTCCATCGAGAGTAGGGTAAACCCACAATCAACTGTTCATTTAAAACAACCCATCCATTGTCAACAAGTAAGCTCCTTAAGTTGATCATATAAAGGAAACCATATAAATCACATTATTAGGACCAACATATTACATTAGCCATCATTCCACTTTATTGGAGGAATAAATAGTTTATCTTGACAATTGGGTCAATTTCATATGTTAAAACCATCAATTACAATATAGGTCCGACCATTGCATCAAGTGACCCAAGAAACCATTGGTCTAAGGCTTAATTGATGCTAAAACTAAAATTCTTAACTTAAAATAGGTTTTAGAGACCTGATACACCATCATTAGTTACCATTAAATCACCGTAGGTTGTTAGATCTACACTATATTCATTATTCAACATCAAATATTAAGCTAATGTCATCATTGATTGATAACATCAGTAGGGTACCTAATGATCGATCATTAAACTTCTAATTGATCCAAAACCTGACCTAAGGGGGGTGACCATAGTATGTCACCATCATTTGACACCTTTGATCACGACCATAAGTTGTAATGAAGACAACACCATAGGGTATTTGCAATGGTATCATCATCGGGTCATGGTTTATATAAGAAATCAGCTTTAAACCCTAAAATTGACCATTGGTTGATAGGTGCTTAGCACCATAGGTTGTCAAACCAACCTGATTTAAGTCATAATATACCTTAGGAATAATGTACAAATGATCACAGGTTCATCTAGAACTGAAATCAGAATAGGGAACATTATAAAAATTGAAATCCAAGTCAAGTATAGCTTTTAAGTGCATGAATCATCATTGTCAAGCAAGAACATAAGCTAGCAAGCTTATGGTAAGAAATAAGCGTGGCCTCTAATGAGAAGATTAAACCCCACATAGAATAAAACTCGAGCAGGTAGGGTAGAAAATCCAAGCATAAGCTATGAACTCGTCCATCTAGCACCTTTCTTCATCAAATGAGCAAACCCTAAGCATAAGGAGCAAGAAAGGTAGGGTTTTAGAGCTTTAGAGAAAATTATACCATGGAACAACAAGGTTCCAACCTGGAGGAACGTCTATGTAAGGATAAGAGCAAGAGAAATGGAGAAGGAAAGATGAAAATAACTTTCCTTGGTCGAAATCTCTAGAAGATGACCTTGGAAACCCTTGGTAGGGCTAAATGGAGCTCTAGGAGAACTTCTTCTCCAAAAAGAGGTTTTCTTCTACCTTAGAGCACTTGGTTCCAAAGAAAAACAGAGAGGAGTCATTGATCTAGGTTAAATGAAAGAGAAAGAAGGCATAGTTTCGTACTTGGGCAAGCAAGAGGTAAATATAGCCCATTGATAAGGATGGAAGCAAGCATGAGGTGTAAAAGTAGCTTCCCCATGTTTCTCTGGCGGTAAACTATTAAGAATATACAAGCACACACACAAGAAGCTCCCCCACCATCTTTATAGACCTGCTTAGCTTTCCTTTATCAAATTTCCCAGCCAATCACATAATTCATTAGTCGATATCTACTAAAGGTAGCTCAACCGTGAAGGGGTAGACCCTAAAATACCCTTGGAGAAAACACCTTCAAACCAAGGTTTAAATCGGCGCCCCATGGATCAACAAGCTCAATAATGATGAGATAATATCCAAGGAACATATTTCAAGTGATAAGTTGCAAAGAAAACTTCTCAATTGGGTAAATTCCAGAAAAGTCCAAAATGTGCATAACTTGCTCAAACAATGTCCAAATTGGACCAAATTTTAAACTTAAGCTTTTCTTATGATTTCAAAGCATATCAAAATGTTATAGTAGGGTTATAAGAATTCAATATTGATAATAAATCTTATTCAACTCATTAAGAAAGTTTAGGGGCCTTACAACTATAAATCCCTAACAGGGATTTCACCCCCGAAATCCATGGTAAACAAAGATGGGTGCTTCCTTTGCACCTCATCCTGTTACCTTCACATGGTTACTTGCATATCATGGTAATGTCACATCATTCATACATATCTCCTCTTGGTTCAACACAAAACCCCCCACATAAGAAGACATTTGCAAATACGGAACATAGAAACTTGGTGTGCCACCTGTACAAATCTAATAGTAACTTTCAACTTTAAATTCTAGCTATCATCCTAAAATTATATCTATTGTATCAAAAAATTACTCAAAAGTCATACTTTCTTTATTTTTACCAATCATTCCATGTGTCCCATACCATTCCTTGAAGCATAAAAAAAGCAATGTATCCATCCTTTTTTTACATTGACACTAGAACTATTGTCAATTCTTTTTCAACATAAAAAAAATGTTGACACTGGCACCTGTCATTCCATACAAGGAAACATCATTCCTAGTCAACCTTGTTAGGGGTGAAACAACAACACTATCTTCATCTTACTAGGATTTACACAACCTACTTAGAAGACATATCATGATCCCATAAAGACACTTAATCAACCCCATCTCACTCTTGTTCAACTTGTCTCATAGCTATTGTTGCTTCGGAATCCCTAAGGTTTTTGTAGAAATAATAATCATATTTTTGACCATATTTGAAATACTTTGACATGTCATCATTCAAAGCTTGATATAACTTGTATGACATGAGTGGAACACTTTGTTCCTCCTATTCATAAATTCTATTTGTACATTGGTTAGTCTAAAGGACATAACTCTAAACTCATCACGGTCATGTGAATTATGTCATCCAATCTAACTCATATTCAATGATATTTTATCATGGGTTTATCTTAAAGGAACACAATATCGCATATATATTGACCAACAACCGTCTATTCTTGATAGTTGTCTTGCCCAACTATCACTGAACCATACACAATATTATAGAATCACTTTTGTTTTTCCTTCCAAACAACATTTAGAGGGTCATCATCAACTCTCTTTCTCTCTCTAAGGGAGTGAAACACTTGGAATTTTCATTTAATAAACATCTCCAACCTTCACATATTTCTCATACTGTTGATACATCTTGGATACTAGGATTCATTACCTTGGTATCCACCTCATGTGCTATAAGGAACTCACATCCTTCTCTCATCTACTTTTACCAACATAATAAATTTCAAAACATATAAGAGGAGTCTCTCAAATTGTTGGAAGGCTCAAAAGAAATCTCATCACAAACTTTATGATCTTGGAACCATAGTCCAATCAACCTTATGCTATAATAAGCTATTCACCCTCATGTTTACAAAGAATCCACACATACCAAGTGGCAATGATCCACTTGAAAGATGTGCCCCAGAATGGAAAGACATAAAGGGAAACACACTTTCCACATCATAGCAACATTGTTCAACTGTCACCAGCAAAAAGGTAACCAATTCTATTTTCATTATGCAGGTTACAACTTCTTATGTATCATTTTACCTTTTTCATTTTGGGTTCCTTTCCTTTAGCACAAGAATCATCATGATTAACATATCTCATTATTCCTTCCTTTATGACTATTTATCCCACTTGGGTTTGTTCTCTTATTTTATTATGTTTTTCAACCACTTATCAATAGGTAAATCATCATATTCTACATTTTCTTCATTAAACATGGATCATCTGTCTTAATTTCTTTTAAACGCCATGCTTATTTTACATTAACACTTTCTTACACACATAGGTTTGTCTGAGATTAACTCAAGTTCCACCTTATTCCTTTTTCATTGTTCTCATTTATCTTCTCTCTTTTTTTACTTATTATAGGAGTTCTTTCCATCTTATGTGGATTTCATACCTTGATTCACCTTATAAGCATAGACTTATCTATCTTTTACTTTATTATCTTCTTGAATCATATCTTCAAGAACTCCTCTTTTCCTTATTTGTATTCAGATTTAGATTTCATGGTGTTGTATCTTTCTCTTATAGTTACCAAACATTCAAGTTTTAATTGATAATGATGAAATTCTCATCTTCTTTAATGTAGGATTGAGATATTCACACCATGATTTCTTATTAGTTATGCTCTTTAGATTGTCTCAAAATGACTACTTGATTAGCGTAATCAGAAAGATAGCAATCTAGGAGTTCCATACTTACCTTTTCTTCAATAATTGAATACCTGGCTAGGGCACCCAAACATTGAGATTAGGCAGTATGCACCATATTTTATGTCATATTCCTAATTTTGACATCATCCTAGTCCTAAGTCCTAGTGGCCCTGTAGACTCAGAGAACCTAAAGCTCTGATACCAACTTGTGAGAACCCGTTACACTAAATGAGATTACTCAAAACATAAAACACAATCAATCACTAATTAATCACATACCCAAAAATATGGTTAAATTAAAACCGATTTCAAAGTCGGCACCCGCTCAAAACCATTTGCATAAGAGCCCAACATCTTTCTTATATCCATACTATGCCAAGAAGTTGATACAAATTGTTCTATTGTCTTAGCCACCACATATATACACAGGAGAACAATATTCTTATATGCCACACAAATAAGTTTTAATATGCTAACAAAAGTCTAATTCGTTTGAAACACCATATACAAACTTTTTCTCGCCTAGACCTGAGAGTAAAAGGATGACTCTAGGACACACTAGACATCTAATAAACTTTATCAAAGATTCATTACTATAGATCCTCTTTACTGCCACGTGTTTGTTTTCATCACTTCTGATTACCTAAAAAAATGTGGCAAACCACAAAGGTGAGACCCATGTCCCTGCAAGAGATATAACCTCCAACATTGTTTATTGATTACAACATTTTTAAGAAATTAAACGGTTAGGCATTTTAATCACAGATAACAAACAAGATCAGAAATACTGATGATTAACAAAATACATAAAGGAGTAGATAATAATGATCATCATTATCCAGACTATCATCCTTTATCTTGTTTTACAATATAAGCAATTCAGTAGCATATGCAGTTCCAGCATCATGAGTAAGTCTAGTAACATAGCATAGCTAACAACATGAGCATGTGTAATTGGTTGAACATATCAACACCATAAGAAGATCTAACAACATAAGCACAACTATCTGGATAAGCATTATTAGCAGTATATGCATCTCTAGTTACAAAGGCATGGCTAGCATGCTAAACATAACTAACAACATGAGATAGCAAGCATTATGATTATAATCAGCAGTAGCAGTATAGTTATCATCATAAGCATGGCTACTATATGTATGCATCTACAATCTTAAGCATATCCACAACATAAGTATATCTACTATCTCTTAATTGCACTAAGCATCATCTTTATGTAAAGAGAACAAACATGGGTTATCATCCAATGTGAAGCGTTGTGTATAACCCTAAATAGATATGCTATACGGCTGTATTACATGTTTTATTATTCCCTGAGGAAATTAAGGATACCACTCAAAATCTAACTGACCACATCTAAGTCAAAATCAGTGCCATACAAGATCTAGGAAGAGTCAGACTCCTAAGATCTTCTCCGCCCCCGGTCAGTACGGGTCTGCCACAACGACACATAAGGTCAAGCTACTAACAGCCTAGTCCATCCTTGGTACAGGTCATGACACTAGTGAAAGGAGGTGAGTATGCATACCCTACCATCTGAGGTACAACCGTAGTTGTCCTCCAATCTTATCACATATATAATCACCGAGACACGACCGCAATCATTCTCAATCACATCAGATATATGAGGCATGAACATAGCCAACCTCCAGAATCTGCATTGTGGATGACAAGGATATATCATCAACTTACAACCGCACATACTCAATAGTATGCTCTTTGAGTTTCCCATAGGAATACTCATTACACCATCTGGTAAATTCTGACACTCAGATGGATCTATGGCACAGGGCACTACATGATTAGAATTTCACTTGATTAGTTATGACAATTGGGCGAATTAAGGTTGCATAAAACAAGTGGACATACAAATCCTAATTCACTTCTAACAAGCACATAAATATCACAACTTCAAAAGATATAAAATGTCCAAACATAATTTCTCATATCATCATCACATGGCACTATTCACTTGCCATTCATGAGACCACACTAGTCATCATACTATCACAATGTATAAATCCTTTTCACAATATCACATAGTATCAACCCATAACAACACAAGAGGATTACACCTCATTTAGGGATCAACCATGCCTAAAGGTCATTAAGACCATCATACTATCACATGATATAAAATCCATTTCACAATATCATAGGGTATCAACCCTTATCAACACAAGAGGATTACACCTCATTTAGGGCTCAACCATGCCCAAAGGTCACTAAGACCATCATACTATTCCATGCAAGATCATCCTTATCTTTGCATGCCTTATAACAAGGCTCAACAACATCACTTACATATAATACACCAGATCAACACAATATTGCATTAATGATCTAGGAGATATTCATAAATAATCATAGCAGGGTTATATTGACATTAAAATTATTGCTTTATTACATCAACATGAAAGGAATCTAGATATAATTAATCCTTATCATATTGATAATGCACATGTTTAGCATAAGAAAGTATCAACCATGTGGCTATGATAACCACCAATTAACACATTAGGGTTATGATCATATTGAGGAGGTTATTCCACCATCATTCCATCATATAAGAATGTTAAACATGAATACTCATCTTTATCTATTTGCAGTAGAGTTAGGTTCAACAAGATAAATTATATTAATTTTACTAATCAACACTTATACCCAAACCCAAACTCACGGCATCCCCATTGGATCATGGATGCATAAGGTGAAGCATCACCATAACATTCCATACTATTCTTAAGTATGAACCCACACATAAATCAAGGTGTAACTATCGGGTTATAGAATACTAGGGTTTCAACAACAATAAGAGAGTACCCCTTGATTGAATTAGTCATTCAAGGACTATTCATACCCAATTACCATTATTTAGGTATATTAAAGCTAGGTATAGCAAGCTATACCTCATTAGGGTTACATATCAACACAATATGGTTATCATCCCTTCTATTCATATGAGTGAATAGGTAATACTACCTTATTAAGGGTAACCCTCCATTTGTTCCATCATCATTCAGCCCTTATCACCATACCACAATGTCACCCAGAACCAATGGATGTTTAAAAGGTAAGACCATTGGTTGTTTACATAAGTAAATACCTTGGATAAACCACCTATGAAGTCCTTAATTTGTTCTCTACAAAGAGTCACCATTTATCCTAGACATCCCTTGATTAACAACAACAAAAATTTCCATTGAGAGTAGAGTAAAACCCACAATTGACTATTCATTTAAACATGCCATCCATTGTCAACAAGTAAGCTCCTTAAGTTGATCATATAAAGGAAACCATCTAAATCACATTATACAGACCAACATATTACATTAGACATCATTCCACGTTATTGGAGTAATAAATAGTAGATCTTGACCATTGGGTCAAGTTCATATGTTAAAACCATCAATTACAATATAGGTCTGACCATTGCATCAAGTGACCCAAGAAACCATTGGTCTAAGGCTTAATTAATGCTACAACTACAATGCTTAACTTACCATAGGTTGTAGAGACTTGATCCACCGTAATTAGTGACCATTAAATCGCCATAGGTTGTTAGATCAACACTATATTCATTTGTCAACATCAAATATTAATCTAATGTCATCATTGATTAATAACATCAGTAGGGTACTTAATGATTGATCATTAAACTTATAATTGAACCAAAACCTGACATAAGGGGGTGACCATAGGCTGTCACCATCATTTCACACCTTTTATCATGACCATCAGTTTTTATGAAGACTACACCATAGGGTTGTTGCAATGGTAACATCATTGGGTCATGGATTTATATAAGAAATCAGCTTTAAACCCAAAAATTGACCATTGGTTGATAGGTGATTAGCACCATAGGTTTTCAAAACAACCTGATCCAAGTCATATTTTACCTTAGAAATAATGTAAACATGATCACAGGTTCATCTAGAACTGAAATCAGAACATGGAACATTATAGAAATTGAAATCCAAGTCAAGCATAGCTTTTTAGTGCATGAATCATCATTTTCAAGAAAGAACATGAGCTAGCAAGCTTATGGTAAGAAAGAAACATGGATCAAGTTAATAAACTTACCTCTAATGAGAAGATTAAACCCCATACAGTAGAAAACTCGACCAGGTAGGTTAGAAAATCCAAGCATAAGCTATGAACTCGTCCATCTAACACCTTTCTTCATCAAATGAGCAAACCCTAAGCGTAAGGAGCAAGAAAGGTAGGGTTTTAGAGCTTTAGAGCAAATTCTACCATGGAACAGCAAGGTTCCAACCTAGAAGAAGGTTTAAGGAAGGAAAAGAGCAAGAGAAACGCAGAAGGAAAGAATAAAATTTCTTTCCTTGGTCAAGATCTCTAGAAGATGGCCTTGGAAACCCTAGGTAGGGCTGAATGGAGCTCCAGGAGAACTTCTTCTCCAAAAAGAGGTTGTCTTCTACCTTAGAGCACTTGGTTATGTATAAAAACAGAGGGGATTCGTTGTTCCAGGTTAAATTAAAGATAAAGCAAGCATAATTTCGTACTTGGGCAAGGAAGAGGTAAATATAGCACATGGATAAGGATGGAAGCAAGCATGAGGTGTAAAAGTAGCTTCCCCATGTTTCTATGGCCTTAAACTATTAAGAATATACAAGAACACACACAAGAAGATACCCCACCATCCTTATAGACCTTATTATCTTTCCTTTCTCTAATTTCCCAGCCAATCACATAATTCATTGTTGATAGCTAGTAAGGTAGCTCATCCGTGAAGGGGTAAACCCTAAAATACCCTTGGAGAAAACACCTTCAAACCAAGGTTTAAATAGGAACCCCGTGGCTCAATAAGATAAATAATGATTATATAATATCAAAGAAACATAATGCAAGTGATAAATTGCAAAGAAAACCTCTCAGTTGGGTAAAATTTAGAAAAGTCCAAAATCTGCATAAAATTTCATAACTTGCTCAAACAGTGTCCAAATTGGACCAAATTTGAAAGTTAGGCTTGTATTATGATTTCAAAGCATATAAAAATGTTATATTAGGGTTATATGAATTCAATTTTGATAATTAATCTTATTCAACTCATTAAGCAAGTTTAGGGGCCTTACATCGATGATTTCCCAAACCATGCCTTGTTTTGTTCATTCAATGATCCACATAATTATCTCTCCTGATCAAATTTGTACACCTAATGTTATATGATTTATTTATGTGTTGAACATGTAGTCAATAAAATAATGAAACAACATTCATACATAAGGTGTCAATATCGAATCAATGAAACAACTTAATGCTGAATTCATAGGTGGTTGTTGCGTTCTCTATACATACAAGTTTTTCCTATACATCAGTGTGCAATTTATCTCATATTGCATCATTAGTGTTATGGTATTCATTCTCTTATTGTATTCACTTGTAATACTTATACTCACCAAATTGTGGAGTTATTAAAAAATGAACTCTTAATCTAACCACTGTGAAAAGCAATTTTGGGGATATGATCAATCTAGTACTCTAAAAATAAAATCATAACACACCACAACTATTGTAGTTGGGATGATTAGGCAATGTTATAACCCCCTATTTCCAAATTTATCAATCATTTATATCCCTACAAAGAAGAAATATCCACTTAAGGCCATCATGATTGCTTCTCACAATGGCTTCTAAGTTCCTTCATTCCTCATATCCCAATGGTGGATATTTAGCCACACGAACATTTTGGTAGAATGTCCACATAATAGATATAGAATTGATTGATATTCAACACTAGAATGATGTAATATGCATATCAACTATAAGTCGTAACAGTAGTGAGTGGAAGGGATTATTAAAAAAGTTATTTTGAAAAAAATACTTACAAATTCATTGTTTCTCTCATCCAAATTCTTATCAACAAAATAATTATCTATCCAGTTATCATGGATGATCATTCGTCCATCATCAACATCAAAGGATTTTGAGTACTTCTCAATGTCAGTGATGCTAACCTCTACGACGTCCATTACCTTATTCTAGTTTGAACATGAAATAAATTTGGGTTCTAATGTGTACTTAATAATGGTTCATAAGAGATATAATGATGGCTACAAGGGTCACAAATATTGATTTTAATTGAAATTTAAATAACATTTATTTATGATGTGAGAATCGTAAACATAGCTTAACAACACATCAATTGAAAAAATGATCATATTAACTCTCCCACCATTATCTTCTATTTCAAGTTGATTCACTATTTTGATAAAAATTTCAATAATGTTGTCTATGACCCACCTTGATTCCCTAAGGGCGTCTAAGTGTAAGTCTAGTAAAGATATGATTCCATCTACTTAGAACAGATACAATCTAAAAATTCAAAATAGTACATGCAAGATACCTTGATTTGGTTTTGAATCTTTCTATACATTATTTTATAAATTTGGGGAGCCAATGTCTATTCAATTTAGTACAAGCAAATCCCAAAATTAACTAGTTCAACAACTATCTCTTCAAATAGGTGTAATTTGCATAAATCTAAGTATCTAGAGTTTTTTTGGGAATATAGAGGTTAATATGGGTAAAAAATTATAGTTAATTACATAGCATTAAAACCTAAATTTGAATGTTATTAATAAGAAACCATTCTTTTCTTCAACGAAATTAGTGTTGCATTAGATACCATGGATTCTCAATTACGTAAGGAGAAAAAAGTATACGATATTTTGGGGATCCTTTTCACAATGGAAGTAGTAATATTAATTTGTTTTCCTCTTGGTTGTTTACATCTAGTTTTCTCCTGAAAGTTTTTTCTCTCCTCATCTTCAGTGGGCTCCTTCTTTACCTTATTTAATGTCTACACCTCTCCACAAATTCATTCATCATTTAAAATTAATCATTCTACCCCTCCTTGGATAATAGGACCATCTCCTCAACATCTATGGGCTCAATCTTCACCTCATTTAATGCTCAGACCTCCTCCATCAAGTCCTTAATCACTTGAATTTTATCATTATCCACTTTCTTATATACCACAATCTTCTTATTATCATCCACGGGATTATTCACCTACTTCGATTTGGAACCCCCTTTTCTTTGTCCTTCATCACCTCCCCTCTAACATTCTCCCCTTCTTGAATACCAAGAGCTTGTTTTGGTTTTCCATGGGCTTCTTGATCACCACCTCTGATGCCTGAACCTCATTCACCTTGTTATTATTTTCCTCCTCAACTTCTTCCTCCTTCTCATCATCCAATGGATCCTTCATTTCCTCCTCCATATGACTTTCCTTCTCCTCCTCCTCCACATCCACCGGTTCATATATAACATCCATATCATTGGCACCCTCCATCGCCTTCACTATCTTGTCATCATCCTTCATATCCCCTTTGTAATCATTTTTACCCTTATGCTCCTCTATAAAAGAAATGATAGCAAGAACATAGGGGATGATATGGTTCATCATCAAAAACTTGGCTGACAAATATTTTGGTTGCCTCAAAGCTTGTAGATTGAATGATGGTCATTACTCCTTGATCATGATCATAAAGCCCCCAAGATTGATCATAGTCCTATCCCTCCAATATATCATAGAATTTCTCCCAGGGATTACTCCTCCTACTACAAAATTTTGACTACCTTTAGGAAGAACCATTTTCTATATATTGTAAACCATATTTCTTAAAATATGAACCAACACTATTGTACTATGAACCAAATTTGATCTTATTGAACCATCTTTGATTTATCCTTAACAAGCTTCCCTTTTTTGTGATCCATCTTAGTTTTTTTACCCATCTTCTGAACATCTTCACACTGTTGAACGTCTAATCATGTACTACATGGGGGATTTAGTTGTTTGACAATTAGTTTCTAGATCATGCTTCTACTTTATCCTTCTTGGAATGAATATATTCTCAATTTTTTCACTTCCTACTATAGATAAAAGATTAGATAGTCACTACTACATCCTAGTTATCTATCTCATACCAAAAGATGTCGATTCGTCATTCTCCTCTCCCCTTTATCTCAATATGTTTTTCATTGATTGACGATTAGCTATCATTCTTTTCCTATAGATTGCAAGAATCTTGACACATCATTTTTGTATTATTTGAAGTTGACATTCGAATGAAAAGAATGAATATTAAATTGATATGACAAAAAAATAAGCATCATAGTCATTATGGTACAAACCTTAGCAATTGTATATTAATATTTGGATCAAAATCTTCCTCTAAAACGTCCAGTCTGATTGGTAATGTATATGATGGTTATGACTACTTGTTCATCCACAAGGTTTAGTTATCTCTCACCAATGGAGGCTTTCAGTTCATCTGTAGTTTGAACATCCACCCATCTTGTTCAAGTTGAGGTATTCCTACTACACCCATTATCATAAACATAATCATGATAGTGAGCATAAACATCATTATGAGCATCAAGATAGATATAACCTTAATTTTTTGGTAGAGAATCCATGAATAGCTCAATAAGGATAGATTATGAGGATCAACATTACAAAGAAGTGATATCTAAATAGAAACATATGCATCTCACCAATTGATTTTCCCTTCCAATATGTCTGACTGAATTTCAAAAGGATGTAAATTAGAAAATCTACAAATAAATTGCACATATGTAGTTGATGCTTCCTTCAATTGGGTCTAGCACAGTAGAAAATCAACAAAGAGTCAAAAGAATCTAGATGTCCTAGATGATTACTATCGAAAACAAAGGTCCTCGATGCTATCACAGTCCATAAACTTGTGTTTCAAGTATGCTAACTCCACATAATACTTAAGACTAGATTTAATATCCCATATTCTTAGTCAATGACTAAGCTATCTTCAAATATAATAAAGTTTCATCATCCATCCTAATGAAAATATTTCTTTCTAGGAGGTTGTAGACTCTTTGTGAATCTGAAATCTGATTATTAACCTATTTACCTTAGATAAAGGAAGTATATATGATATACAATCGAGGTCAATGCAAAGAAATTACAAGAAGATGCTTGGTATGGACTTCATTTTAATCAAAATAGACCAAGGAACCACATCACTTTCATCTATAGGCGTATGATGGCCAAGTAGATCAGAAAAATGATTGACGAATACTAGAAACTAACTGCCATTTGTGTTAGTGTTTAAATCAAGAAAGTTCAATAATAGTGGATCCAATGAATGAGGTAAACAATATTCATTTACATATTGAACATGTTTTGAGGAGCATGCAATTACTCGTATGAGTGGGACGGGTTGGAAAAGGATAATGGGACACATAGTAAAGCTCCACTCAAATAGTGACAACATGGTGAAAATGACACACCAAGAACCACTATTCTGGTGGGGATTAGTATTATATCAAGAGAAAGATTAGAAACGAATAAGGTACTTGAATTTTTTAATCTAAGAGAGAGAAAAAGAACCTTTTAATTGTGACCATTCATATCACTTGATACAGAGAGGCCCCTAACTGTTTTTAGTAGAGAGTGGGGAAATGGGAGTTGAAAAACGCCCCAACTATTGGGATAATACCCATTACTATAATTTTTTCTAAATCTTAGTTACTATGTATATAGATCCTAGTTTCTACCTGACAGATAGTGGGTAATACTATAATGAATACTAAATGATTTTTCATTGATTCCAAGTTCTCACCATATTGAATCCTAGTCATACGTAATTGAATAAATGATTGTACCATTTGAACCCTAATTCCTACCTGATTGAATATTTCAATCATGACTAATTAATAGCTCAAATGCATGCTAATTGGGAAAAGCTAACAAAAGAATTTTTTTTTAAATTGGCTATTTTTATTATATACTATGAATTTTACAAAGAAAAAAATATAATGATAATGATGACAAGTAACATAAATTAACAATGTGATGTATAACATAATCTACAATAACATATAACCCAGTCCCTTAGGTTGTTGTGTCTATAATTAATCGACTCTACTACAATTTATGTACTTCAATGATGAATTGAATGGGCCATTATTGCACAAATTCATGCAGAATGTGCCTATTATAGTGTTCCATTATCAAAAACTAAAATAAGTTCTAGTTATGAGAATTAGATGGAACTACAAAACTGGAACTTCCCAATGCCAATTTTTCAAATTAGGGATGTCCCTGGCCATCTCCAGCTAGAGTTTCATAGTTTTCATAATTGCTTCCTCTATTGGCTTGTATTGACTTTTGAAAGTATCAAGAAAGAGGATACTATCAAGGAAGAGGTACCTCCTCTTGGGAATTCGATTCATAAGAGCAACAAATACTAATTCTTCAATATTGGAATTATCTACTACATATATTTTCAAGGAATATAAGTGATAATGAAAATATATATTGGTGGTAGAGAAAAATATAATTTAAACTTATGTAACCACATTCTTCATGGTAAAGAATGTGAAACAATGATATTATAATAGCTTTTATATTAGAAATCAATGAAGTTTCATTCTATGTTAGGATTTACACATCTGCCCATGGTGAGTTGGGCATTATGTTGCACAAAAAATGAAGGGTTCATCAACAATGTTTAGCGATTTAAGGGAATCCATACGCAAATTTAATGAAATAAACATACGAATATGTTAGGAGTCATGAAGGTGATAAATAAAGGAAGCAAAAAATAAATAAAATCCCACATTCTCATGAGTGGATCTCATCAATAACAATATAACAGGAAGGAAGGTTGTGAGCTATACCTTATTGTAGAGTAAATATATAAATGTTTCTCACAAATAATAATGAACATAGAGAGATGTCAATGACATTATGCTAAAACAACACAAAGGCATTTGCATCTCTATATCATCCATGAGGATGAATTGGAATTTTATGTCACACTCAAGAAGCTGGTGGGAAAGGAGAAATGGTTCTATTAGAAACATGCTAGAATTTTAGAATATATGATTCCATCTCCACTTGTGTATAATGACGTCTAGGGTTCACGTGTCAAAAAGGTGTAACCATAAATTTAGCCTCATGACCCTTTAAACAGGAGAGACAGGCAAGCATGATTTCTAATAAACCCTAAAAAATGAAAAGCAACGACTGCTTTAGAGCAGTGCACTCACAAACAGCCAGTTGTGTGATTGGGTTGGGTTAAAATATTCTAGATCCAATTGGTTGATCCATTTATATAGTCCACTTGGGTGACTTGACCATCCAATTGACCAATTGGCTGATCTTGTCTTCTCAAGAGATTGGGCTAGTTAGTCGAATAATTGGGTAGATATCATTCTAGTCAATTAACTAGACCTTTCACTCAATTGACGATTCTATCCAATTGGGAGACTAGACTCTTGTGTTCATTAAATTGGCTTCCATTCAGTCATTGTTTTTATAATTGATTAACTAAACCATATAGTAGCCATTTAATCATGTGTACATGATTATATTCCACTTCCTTTTAGATCGTATGTGTGTGACCTTCAAATTCCATTGATAGTGATGTCCATTATCATAATTTGTCTTAACAAACAATGATTAGTATCTATCAAGACTATATTGCAACCCAAGTAAATAAATAAATTGGAGAACAATTTTATCTATTATTCTAAACAATGTTACAGTGGTCGTATATGGCCTTTGTCTCTGACATCTGAATTGAATCTAAGGCATGGAAGAAAATCCTTTTTATGTTCCTTATTCTAGAGTAGACTATTTGAGAAACCTATGAGCTCAACATCATGTGTTGACTCACATGAGCATGGCCATGATTTTCATAGACTTACCCATAAGTGTTCATAATATCACTGCAATTGGAGGGACAAATTCATCTACATCATTCACAATAATCCACATGTAATAGTTCAACCTAGAACTGCCTTTATGAAAATTCTTATCAAAGGTTGTGTTGAGTAGTGCTAAAGTACACTGGAAAACATTTCATCATTGTAGTAACTTTAGGTATATGTACTATAATTACCAGTGTTGCATAAAGATATATTTCTGATCACCATTTCTAACTTCCATGTATCATACTCAAGTTGTTTTTGTCCTTTAAAGTTGTTCATCACAAGTACCTATGTGGTTGACTTGACATCTAATATCATGACTCATGAGACATAATCATTTGTCAACAGACATACTAGTCATAATGTATTATTGTTTGTTGTGGAGATAGTAGCTCGGTGGAGAAGGAATGGGATCCCCATAGTAGGGACTCAGGTTTGAATCCCCGGTTGTGTGCATTACCTCTCATTGGTTCCGTCATGTGGCCTAGCCTCTGTGTGAGTTTACACACTCCCCCAGATGTGTAGGTAGTTGAGGGGGGTCGAGGGTTCATGCCATCAACGGAGCTCACAATCATGCTACTCGTTTGAGGTGGTCTCATGTCATAAAAAAGGTATTATTGTTTCCCTAATTTTCACAATTATATTCAACTTGGGACCTATACAAGAATAGATACTCTTAGCTTACACACAATATTATGTTCAAGCTATACAAGAATGGTTACTCTTAGCTTACACACATTCTTATGTTTAAGTCCTAAACACAAAATCACATGTGATTGAGTCGTGCATTCTTATAACATCATTATATCTATTCATTATCTAATATTGAGGAAAACATAATACTTGGAATTGGATTTATTTATAATCAAATCTTCACAAAGTGTGCCATTAAATTATCATCTGACTGGCTCTTAGGCCATACTACCAACATCATAATCCTGATATACACTTAAGTAATTACTAGAGTGGAAAATGGAAAATTTGGAAGACAGAAGCAAGTGGAAGGTGCAAATAATTATAATGCATATCTAATGTAAATATGGTTCCTTCTATGAAACATCATGGTGAATGTGACTTACAAAAATTTCAAATGGACGGAAAATCATGTTCACTTTGTCATTTTTAAATTGAAGCTTGTTCAATACGTGAACATATGTGTCAATTGCATTGTCCAACATCCATTTGTTCCCCTCTAATTACATCATCTTCCACCTTTAGATATGTATGAAATCTTCATTAGACAAAAAATAATAATTCAAAAATAATATCATCATCATTCATTTTGCTTATCAAAAATTATATCTAAATGTATAGAATCACTCATTCTTGTAGTGATTACATGTTAGTCTCACAAACATATTGAATAATAGGTAAATGTGAATCACATAACAAACTCTGATGATAAATGCCTCCTTGACATCATTCTAGAAGAATCATTATGCCCCATCTACCTCATTTTTAGAACCATTTTGAATAATAACTAGATGCAACTCTGTGAGAAAACAACACACGGTGGGATAACTTTTAAAATTTATAAGTGACCTAACTTAACACACTCTCACAAACTAAAATACTACACCCACAAGCACACGGGGTCATGTCATAATATAGGAGGGTCGGGAGTATAGGGTCGATCCATAGGGAGAAAAGGGGGCACTAGAGCTAGGTTAGTTTTTAGGCTAGGTTCCTACTACGGAGTCTAGGGTTGAAGGGTTTAAAGGGGATTTGTTTATTACACTAAGGGTTGAGCAAACAAGCAAGTAAAGGAAGACAAGCAAGATGAAAATCTAAGTTAACCCTAAATAGTTAATTTTGAGAAAGAAAAGAAAAGACAAGTAAGGAAAAGAGCAAACTATCCAAAGGAAATCAAGAAAGGATCTAGACTACACTAAGCTAGCAAACAGGGCAAAAGAGTAATTAGAGACCTAACCTAGTAAGAGAAAAACAAGAACAGGGCAAGAAGCTGACTAAGCAAGTAAAGAGCTAACTACACTAACACTAGCTAATCATGTTGCACTTAACAATTAGTTTGGCGGTGATATCTGAACATAATGATTTCATCTAGACTATCAAACCAAATGACAAGCTAGAGTCTAATGAATTATCCTAAATTACTAACTGTCCATGGATATGCTAGGTTGTGTATAGGGGGACTAGCCCCTAACACCCGCTACTACCCTTGCAAAGCTCAATTGGGTTAGGGATAAGGTGCAATTCAATTAGAGTCTAAACAAGCCTAGGTTTCTAGGTTAGATGATCTTAGGGTGATTATGGTATGAGGGTAGTAATGGGAGTGGAAGTGTGGTTTTAGGCCTAACATCACCCACATTCTAGCCTTTAGAAATCTCCATGCTAAGCACACTAAATTCATCTAAATGATCCACTTATATCTCTCAACTAGGGTTAGAAGAATTGAATAGAATGTAGGAGGATGGGTATCTAGCTAGGGATCCATGAATTGGACCTAGGAGCAAATCCCAAACTTCGCACATACAAGCAATTTCCCTAAATTCCTAGGTGATTTCAAGCACAAACCAACAAGAAATTCATGTAGAGTGAGATAAAAATAGAAGCTAATCATTAGGAAACGATTTACAATGTTTATATATCATTTCCCCACAACAAGGTATTAAAGTAACATTTTTGACCCCAAATAGCCCACCCAAGGGGCCTAGCTAGTCATGGAAATGGAAAATACAAAAAGAAAGGAGAAAGAGGTAGAAGAATCCATGGATCTCGGGGTAGATGAAGCAATCCCCCTTTTCAACTATTACAAGACATCCTCCTCCTTCCTACAAGGTGCAAGGGGCATGAAATGATGGTGGAATAGGGTCAAAACACTAGGAAAGTAGGGTTTTGGTGGTGGAAATGGTGAAATGGAGTGGAATGGAGGTGGATATGGAGTGGAAAGGCTAGGGAGAAAAAATGGAGTGCTAGGAGTGAGCTTGGGGTGGCTAACCTTAGCCTCCAGCCTCCACCCACATATATGTAGGTGTGGATGATGCAATAGGTCAAGTAGGGGTAAAGCGGGGAATGCAATGTAAAAGTAGTTAGGTTTTTGTGGGTAGCACAGTCATGGTGGGTACCACAGCCGTAGTGGGAAGGGGTGATAATATTCGTTGTAGAGTGGAATGATTGTGGTGAGAAATGGGGAAAAATCACAGTAACTTGGTCAAATTTGTACATGAAGTAGAACGGTCGTGGTGGGGCAAGCGTAGCACGGCCTTGGTGGTCACCACGACCGTGGTGGCTTAGATTTCTCTACCCATTTTTAACTCCATGGCCATTCTACATCAGCTGTCACACAACAGTGCAAGGTGGCACAACCATTCTAGGTCAGTCCACCATGTCCATTCTAAGTGGCACAGTCATGGTAATTCATGCTTTTCTTCAATGTGACTCTGTTGATCTTGGAAGAGCCAACATGGTCGTTCTAATGTACCACGGCCGTGGTGGTCTCTGTTGCAGCACTTTGACTTGATTCCTAGGATTTTCTTGGACATATTTACTTCAATAGATATTTGGCCACTAGGGGTAAGTTGAGGAAGCCTCACATTTCACTTTGGGCCTCTCTAAGGGTCGAGAAACCCTAGGCTCACTTATTCTCTCTCGCTTCCATCCAATGTGGTCCAAATGCCTGAAAAACATGCAAATAATGTCCATAAGTGCATTTTACACAAATATGCATATTGAGGGAAATAACATGTAATCTAATAGGTATAGATTTGACTAAAGTGCAATAATATACAATATGGAGCCCGAAAATAGGGTTGCATCACCATCCCAAACTCAAAACATTCTTGTCCTCAAGTATGCTCCAACTCAATCTCTCTACAATTTTTCACAATCAAGAAATGACAAATGCAATGCAAGAGATAATTATTGATTAAATGGGATCAATAATGACTAGGTACATGCATTCCACCTCTCTCCTCTCCTCTTTCAAAAACCAATCATAAAAACATCACAAATCATATGAACTTGATATATAGGGCATAGAACACCCAAGTTATCCATATTTCTTTCATGTAGTTTTGGGTAGACCATTTCATAATGTTGTTAATCAAAGTTGACTAGGAGTGTTGTTTCACTTTCAAGCATTTGAAGTTATGCTTCAGACCATACCAAGTGACCCATGTGGTTGCGGCAAAAGGGTTAAGTGAGCTAGGTTTGATGTTTCCTATCTTAATGGGAATGAAAATTGACCAAATGATTATCATAAGATTTTGGAGTGATATTACACAGAGAACTCATCTTTTCTTTATTTAGATGCTCTTAAATTGGAGCACCTTTTATTTTCTTTTTGCCTTTTTTTAATTTATTTTCTTTTCTTTTCCCTTGGTGTAGGTAGGGCATATGGTGGTGATTGTGAAGCGATGAGATATAGATATAGCCACCCCAATCTTTTGGAGGTGCCCAAGGCCAAATATGTGCACTTTGGAATCCTTTCCTGAGGTGGAGGGGTAAGAAGATGGTGAGTGAAAAGTCTTGTCAAAAATGGCTCACTAGTGCTGTTTTCAACATAAGATCTCCTGCATGAAAATTAATCCAACACTTCACCCAACAATTTCACACCACATGAATGGAAAACATGAAACTGATACTTCTATCAATTGATTCCATAGGCACTAAGTGTTCATAGATTTCTCAAGTCACAATTCAACTAAAACATTCACAAACATGAGAGAGGTGATGCATGTAAAAAGTCAAGCATTGATACCATTTAGCAATAAACCATGATAATTTATTTGCATTCGTCAAAGGTCATCATTTTCAATTCAAAAAGTAGATATTGGGTCAAAACATGCTTTTTGGGCAAAACATTCTAAGTTTGGGAGAAGTTGACCAAAATGGTGCCAGATCTCCTTTGATCACATCTAAGCCTTCATTATTAAACATAAAGTAGGAAACACACAAAACCTAGCTAAAACATGCAAAAATTACCAAAAACCTACATGATATGCAATGCATGGCAAACAGAGTAAAATTTTTGGAAATTACGCAAAAATGCAAGAAAGTAAACTACATGACATGCAAGTATGCAAATCAAGTAAATTCTAACCTAGATAGAAAAAGCAACAAAACAAAAGTAAGTGGCAGGTGAAAATGTAAAAAGAGTGAAAATGAGAAAAGGGCATACTGCCTTACCACCCCAAACTTTTGAATCATGTTGTCCTCAGCATGACACTAAACCTAAGAGTGATAGGGTAAATGATTACTATGGTGGTGGCAATGGTGGTAGTCCTCCCTATGGTGAAGGATGCTAGTAGTAGGTGCCCCAGTTGTCTGACTATGGTGGTGGATGGGAATCCTAAAATGAAGACAATGTACCCCACCAACCTTCCCTCCACTGGGGTTCCTCTGTCCCTGGGTGTGCTAAAACGGATACATGTGGTTGAAATGATAATGTGTTTGTTAACGATCCAACCACATTGCATCTTGTGTGCACTGATAACCCTCCTTTGCCTTTAGATACCTATCCAGTGTGTTCTGAATGCCCTCCAGATGTGCATGTATAGTCGACATGTCATATGCATTCACTAAAGGTTGTTGTGGCTTCTGTCATGTCCCCACCTCACGTTGCTTCACCATGCACGTCTCTCTATCCTCAATTGTCCTCCTCCTCTCAGCGAATGTCTGTGATTCTCCAAGTCCTTCATGTAGATCTCTAGGCTGATGTTGCCATGTGTCTCTAGGGTGCTCCTCTTTCCACCTCCTCAAGATATCCAAAAAATATAGAGATGAACCACACCGCACTAGGAGAGGTGTGGCACGGTATGGGAGCTCCAGTGAAACTCATGCATAAGGAGGCTGGACTTGGTAGAAAATCTTCTGATCAATCACTAAAATCATGGATGTGCGAGTCAAGTAGTGCAGGTCCACGAGCTTCCATCATTCTACCTTGGTGTAACCATATACATCATGCTCCATGGCTAGGGGAAGTGAAGTCACAATCCCTCCATAATAAAGGGGTTCTTCCTCTCAGACGAGATTGCCTTCATGTGATCAATGATGAGCAACCCTGGATTTACATGCTTTCCCTACACCATCCATCCCATCACAAAGAGGTCTTTCTTGGTCCAACTACCTTGATTCTCATATCAGGGGAAGATGGTGTTTTCCAAGACCTTCTGAATATAACTCAAAATGGGATTGTGAATCAGACTTTCCTTTGATTTTCCAGCAACAAAGTTTCTTTGTACTGTAGGTCTCTTCTATATGGCTTCATAGTTCACATTGGTTTCTCTATCTGTGCTTCCATGATTAATTAATTCTGCAGCCTCAGGGGTTGGAGTGAAAATTTGATTGAGAAAAGATGAAGTGATAAGGTAAGTACCATTCCCCAAAGTGACACCAATGGCATCCTATGAGACTTCTTTAGGGTTGCAAAGAACTATTGTGTAAGTTTCGCATAGGTCTCTTGGACTATGTTCAATGCCTAAAATAACCCGATGGGTTCCAAGATATCCTACAAAAATAAAAATAAAATGTCCAAAGTCTCCATCGTATCCTAGCAAGTATAGCGAGTGGAAATCACTCAGAATGTCAGGCACTCAAGGTTCTTTGGCTATTTCACCTTCTTGATCTTTCCCTCGGGTGATGCCACATGATGTGCCTCAGGCACATCCTCTTGTTGTGCATCTAGCATTGATTCATCTTCATCGTCCATAAGAAGCCATTATCGTGCTCGAGGCTGAGGCTGAGGCTATGGTGTTGTGGATGGTGAAGGGTGTTCCATTGAAACTGACGGCTGAGCAAAGGAAACTAAGGGTCGAGCAGCTGTCCCTTCTCCACTTTGCAATATCATTGAGTCTTCCATCTTAGGGTCCACAGTTTCTTCTATATGCAGTGATTCTCCTTGTGAACCAGAGGTTGTTGATGGCGGTGGAAGAGCTGAGGGTGCCAACAGAGATGAAGATGAGCTATTCTTGGGTTGATGGCCATAGGAGATAACATCCCTGGTCTTATCCATGGTTTTCTTGTCCATTTACTTCATCTTTGGCTGAAATTGGTGGAGAAACGTGGCACTTTATGGATTTTCACAATCCTACTATGTGGGGTGTAATGGAGAGAAAGCATAGAAATTAGTGGGTGAAATAGAGTGGAAATAATGGATGGAGGTAGGGAAATGGTAGGGAGATTATTTGGGATGGATTGGGGGTGATTTTGTGGAGAATTAGAGGTGGAATGGGGTGGTATAATGTTTCCCGGTTGCCCCCACACGCAAAATGACCATTCTATCTTGCAAGGGTCTGATGAGAAAGTCAAGGGAAAAATTGATAAATGCTGACTTAAGTATTAGATCAAGCTACATCACGATTGTGTTGTGCGGAACTGCTATGGTGGCTTGCCAATTGCACAGTCGTGGTTCTCCACACTGCCGTTCTGACTAGGTAGCTATATGGCCATGCTTCCTTGCATGACCATGCCAAGTCTATTTCTCAAATCTTCAATTTCTTGATTTTTCTATTGATTTAAGTTTACCACCACACCCTTCAATGGCACCACGACTGTGGTGAGTACTGTGGCAGTTTATTTCAACTTGAATCTCACCAAAACATCAATTCTTTGGTCCACAAAGGTTTTTCATGAATTCTTTATCTAAATTTCATCTAATTTTCCTCATTTCAACCTGTTTCCACCTAAACATCTAAAAACTAAATAAAAACTATTAAAAACAAGTGTGTGTGTGTGTTTTCTTGGAAAAGCGTAAAAATAACCAAAAGGATAAAAAATGGAAGATTGGGTGAAAAATTCCCAAACCTAGGTGGGTTGCCTCTCACAAGCACTGAGTTTCATGCCTTCAATTGGACTTCTTGGAGATTCTTTAAGTGGTCAACCATTTGGTGTGCCAATTCTTGCAATAAATGCATCTTTCATTTGCATTCAACCTATGCTTCTCATCCCTTTGATCACCAAAGCTTTCATAAAATATTTCATCCAGACCTCCTCTTCTCAAATGACCAATTGGACTCTTGAAGTGACCATGTCCAATATCCTCATCTTGAACTCACCGATTTGAGGACTTGTATATGTTGATCTTTATTTTCATGTCCATGAAAGACACTATCATTATGCCGCTATGAACATGTATCTCAGAATCAGATGTAGATAATAATGGTCTTCCCAAGATGATGGAGATCTTCCTATCATCCGGCTCCATGTCAAGAACAATGAAATCAGCTGGGAACACTACTTCTCTTTCCTTGTCTATCATCATCAAACACTCTTCCTCTTGGCACTTTGATGGAATGGTCTTCCAATTGGAGAGTGAAATGTTTCGGCTTCAACTTTCCTAAGCCCATCTCAACATAGACATTGTATGACATCAAATTCACATTAGACCCCAAATCATGTAGGGATTTTTCTATGCAATGTCCTTCAATATAGATAGGTATAATTGGGGATCTTGGGTCTTTCCTCTTCATTGGAAGTGAGTGTTGAAGGATTGAGCTCACTTGTTTGGTTAACTTGACTTTCTTTGGTATTCTCCCCATTGACATTCTCTTCATAGTGCATAAGTTCTTAAAAACATGGCATATGATGGGATTTGCTTGATAACATCCAACAATGGAATGTTGACCTTCACTTGGTGAAACACCTCAAGGATGTCAACATTGTGCTTTTGCTTCCTCCTTACTTCCGATGGATCATCTAATGATTCAATGAATGGTGGCTCACTAGCTTTAGCCTTGCTTGAATCAACATGAGGTGGAACATTAGGGACAGTGGGCCATGCAAATGGAGTGTGACGTAGAGTACATTGATGCACTGTTTATTTATTGTTTTCACATGCTATTATGTATTAATTTTTGTGTGTTTTTTGGTTAAATATCATATTAATTGTGCATGATTTACTTTTATTAGCCTGTTATACTTGTTTGTATCAAATGAATATAATTTCAATGTTTTCGAATGATTTAATATATTTTTAGAGCTTATGTTTGGATTTTATGAATTTTAGAAATTTATACAAGAATATAAACAGATCGGTACTACCGAATTCATTGTCGGTGGTACCGACACTTGCTCAAAGATGAAAAGAAATTAATCAAGGAAACTCAGCACTATCGACTCTCAGTTGTGTAGTATCGATAGAAGAACAACGACCGCAACTAATCGAGGGTCTCAACTGGGAAGAATCAGGAAGATCTAATATTAAGTTTAGTTTGATGACTGATGATTTATTTTGGCCCTAAGTCACTCTTATGACTTAGGGTAAGTGTGGCCATACCTATCTATCAAATTCTATTTCATTGCACGATGGCCAAGGCATGCAAGAGGAGAATGAGGAGGAGAACTACACATTCAGGAGGTTCGAGGCACGTTCGGTGGGCAGAATTCACGGTTTGCAGATCCATTTGTCAGTGTGGAGCATCCTAGTCACGTTTCTCAAGGGGGTTCATCAATTTTTCTATATTCTCCATATTTTTCCTTCTTCCTAGCATGTTTTCCATGGAAACCATGAGGGGCTAATCCCCGTATTCTCTAAGACCCAAGAGTAGCCTAGTTGTACAATGTATATGGATCTTTTGCATTAGCATATTGTTTTCTCCTTATTTTTGTACATGTTGCTATGAAATCATATTAAATTATCTATGTGGCACACCATAGGTGATTATTTAGATCCTTGATATCTTTGAGAGGAGGCTTAAGGATTGGAAATCCATAGTAACACACATTTTATATTGCCCTTTGAGAAAGGTGGCTTACAAGCATGAAGGGAATAATCCAAAGTAGTTCATTAAAGCATCTATCTAAAAATACAGTTGATGTGAGAGTGGGATTATTATTAGGATAGGTAGTGGATTACACTGTGAGAGAGGGTAATTCTAGCTACAAGTGTTTTTGTCTGCTTTCAGGAGGAACATATATTGATCTCAGGGTAATATTGTAGTTTCAATTGTGGTGAAACCATGGTCCTAGGAAATTTCTTCTCATTGTGATCACATTCCAGTAAATTAGTTTCTTTTCTCACAATTAGTATAATAACGCTCAAATAAAAGTTTTCTTTGCCTAGTTGATCGAAAACAGTTAGTAGTCCCTATGTTTGATAGTTGAGCCTCATTGGCCTATATTACTTAAATATGTATGCTTGCATTCTACATGTACAATTCAGTCGTGTCAAATTTTTGGCACTTTTATCCGAGAAATGGCATATTCAAGCACTATGATTGATGTAATCAGACACTCTAGGACACCCTCTTTATTTTTCTTTGTAATCTTTCCAAATCTGAATTATAAATATCTTTTGATTCAATCACTAGTATTTCATTCTCACATTGAACTTACAAATTTTAGGTACCATTGCATGGTTCAAATGTGAACCACTGATTACAGTCCCACAACAAATCCACAACAGAAGGTATGGGTGATTTAATGGAAAAGCAGACCATTCAAAAAGATTAAGGCATCATCTACAACAATGCAGTTGGGCCCGACAAAAAATAGGCTATCAATGTGAGAAATTATAAGATAGACCCTAGCTTGGTGACATTGTTCAAAGGACAGTCTTTCCATGGTCACAGTACTGAGGAACCAATGACACATATCAGCAATTTTGTGGAAAGTTGTGTCATGCTAAAAATTGACAATGTCGGCTACAATCATTTACCTAAATCGTTTGCCATCATCATTGGAAAATGGTACTAAGTCTTGGTTCCTTAACCTCAAACCTGATTCAATAGAAACATGGGAACAAATGATAGACACTTTCTTCGAGTGTTACATTCCACCCCAAAAGATGAACGAGTTGACTGAGAAGATAACCAAATTGAAGCAACAAGCAGAGGAGTCATATATTGAAGCTTGGGAGAGGTTCCAAAATATGTTGAGGAAGGTTCCTCATCATGGGATTGATATCTATGGGAAAGTGAAGATCTTCTATTATGGGCTACATCAGGGGGAAAGGACAACTCTGGACAGTGTAGGGACTAGCTTCTTTCTCAACAATAAATCATCCAAGTGTCATGAGATGCTAAAGAACATGCCTAAGAATTAGTCATGGGGTGAAGAGAGATAGCACACAACATCAGTTAATAGCATCAGAGAGTCCAAAATTATTGCATAGTTGAATGAGAAGTTGGATATTCTCACGAGGAAGCTTCACCAGAAATCCCACATTTCATATGAAGGTGAAGATGAAGATTGCATGTTCGTGTAGACACAACAACAGTAGGATAGGGGCCCTAGCAGGATAGATTGCATAGAAGACATGTTAGGCAAGCTGGTCACTCAAACTAAAACCATTATTGGCCAGAATAAGAGGGAGCTACAAAACCAAGGAGCATATATCTGCAGTATTGAATATCAAATTTCTCAATTGACGGTAGAGGTGGCTTCCTTGAAGAAGGTTAGTCAACATGGGGTCCCAACAAATACAGAGACGTCACATCATGAAGTAAAATATCTATCTATTGTCAAGAAGGTAGAACATGCTTCTATTGAGTTACCAAAGCAACATACTCCAGAGCCTGAGAAGGCATATGTACCTAAAGTTCCATATCCCCATAGTTTATATGGACTGCAAGGGGGAACAAATTTCTAGTGCATTGTGTTCGTGCATGCACCTCAGTAGACCCCATTCCAGAAAAGGTGCCCACGCAACAAGAGCAGGTGAAGGTTCTACTCCATAGTGTGACATTCACAATTAATAAAGAAGCACCTACACCCCAGAACAAGTAGCCACCGATCATTCCACCCGCAATAGATAAACCAATTTCTACTCTTGGTTGTGGTGCTGAAGCAAGCATAGGGGAAGAAGTTCATAAATTTCCATATCTTCCCCCACATAAGTGATCAGAGAGTTCGATGTGACATCCCTAGATTGTTTGAAGCTAAGCAAAAAGGAAACACAGTTCAAAAAGTTCTTGGACATTTTCTGGAAGCTCCACATCAATTTTCCATTGATGGAGGCGATAGAGAAAATTCTTGCTTATGGGAGATTTTTAAAAGATACCATTAACATAAAGTAGAGGATTAAAGACACATATATTGTACAGGTTGATGAGGTGATGAGTGCACTGATCAAAGGGAAGCTTCCATGGAAGAGGAAGGATCCAGGATGTTAGATTTTAGTTTATAAAAAAAGGTACATTGATACTCTTTTTTGGAGTGCAGACAGGGTCAACGTCGGTAATACCAACACCCAAGTCGGCACTACCGACTCCTTATCAATTAAAATTCTACAAAAAGTCAGTACTACCAACGTCAAAGCTGGTACTACCAAATTTTCTCAGGAAAAATCATAGACTCCTGGACCAAAGTTCGTACTACTTTTTCCAAAGTCGGTATTACTGACTTTTTCAGCAAAAAGTGACAAGAACTACAAGAAAAGGTCGTCACTACCACCAACACAAATGTGGGTGGGCACTGATTTTTAAAGCTCAAAGAAGGAGAGAGAATGGAATATCTTGATGCCAAAAAGGAACAAATTAGTGGTAGCAACAAGAGGGATATATGCTTTCACAACTTGATCCAAACATCCACCACCCTTTAGAGCATCTGGTATACCCGTTCCACCTCTAGGTTTGGATTTTTTACTATGAGGACATGGTCAAGTTCAAGCTTAGGGGGTGTTGGAATGGGTTTATCTTCCCTTTTACTTGTTTTTAGCTTTTGTTTTTGTTATTTGTAGGATCCACAATCTATCTTGTGTAATGTGGAGTTTAAATTTTGTTTGATCCTGACAATTATCATGCATGCTTTCAAGTTTGCAATGGAAATTGAAGATATTTGTGTGGGCTTAGTTGTGAGTCCTTGAGTAATCTCACGAAGAGGAAGTGTATGGGCAAGTCAGCTTAAGGATATTTAATATGAATGGGCATCTTAATTATTCATGAAATATGGATGAAGATGGGGTTTGAGCTTGAATTGATCAAATAGTTAACGAGATCTTAAATGGAAATTTAAGAAAGAAACCTAAGGTTACCTTGTACATAGGTCATTAGAGAGGTACATATCATAAATTCATGAAAGGCATTGTCACTTAGTTATGTGATACCACCCATCCTCTACTCATTATTGAGTTGCCACCTTAAGATGAATAAGTAATCTGAATTATTTACTCTTATTTGCATTACATGGCATAGTAGGTGACATGATAGTTAGTTTTCTTTTATTAAATTAGTAGAAAAATGAACATGAAAAAATATGCATAAGCAATTTTCATGCATATCATTTTCGTTGCATAACAATCATATTAGATTACGTGCATTTCTTATCATTCTTTTCTATATCATGTGGATATTGTTTTCCTTCAAAATTTGAAGTCCAGAGAGACACATCAATATTCTTTAAAAAGGTGAAAAGAAAAAAAATGAATGACATGTCAGTGAATTCCAAGCATAAAGTTTCACCATGCTAAAATAATGCCCCAATGAAAAAAAATATACATGTTTTGAAGTAAAGAGGTAGAAAGGATGCCCTAAAAAACTCTTTGTAAAAATATGGAAACATTCACATGATGCAGACTCTTTCTTTATCTCATTCTCATTTGTTTGATTAGATTTTCAATACATACATCATTTCACCCATAATATTATGCATTAGGATTCATGCATTTTTCATTCTCTTCAACATATAGGTTCATCATGTTTTATTTTGCATAAATAATTCAGATGTTACTTGTGATTCTTCAATTGCCACCTATTTCATGTCGTCCATTTCTCTTATTGGTAGGCTACATATATGATTTTTTGTCCTCATTAATTTGTATACGGAGAACTGCTTCCAAGTAGATTGGAAGTTAGGAAAGAGCAATACAAAATAGGGAATCACATAATGCACCAAGTGAATGTCTGATTGATTATGATGTTAACTTCTCACTTAATCATGTTCATTGATTTAAGGGTGGACAACTTCTATGGAAATTTTTGGTCGCTATAGAGTAGTTGATTGTTTAATGATCAGTGAAGGTCAATCTGGGACTGCCTAGTGGGAGTAGTTGAGAAATGAAGTTCATGTTTCTTGTCCTTTTGCTGAGTGAAACAGATCCGAGAGTGTGTTGCTTGAGGATGACCAATATTTAATCTTAGGGGAGTTTGATGTGATGTTTATTTGTCATTTTCACAGACTATTTTGTATTGGTTTTGTGCTTTTTTGGTCAAATCTCATATTAATTATGCATGATTTACTTTTATTGTCCTATGATACTTATCTGCATCAAATGAGTATAATTTCAATGTTTTCGAATGATTTATATATTTTGAGAGCTTATGTTTGGATTTTAGGAATTTTAGGAATTTTTACAAGAATATACACAACTCGGTACTGTCGAATTCATTATCGGTGGTATCGACACTTGCTCAAAGATGAAAATCAATTAATCGAGGAAACTCTATAATATTGACTCTCAGCGCAGAAGTACTAACAGAAGCACAATGACCACAAGGGGTCGGTAATACGGACATCTTGTCAGTATGACCGATCAAGCGGAATTAGGTAGATCTGAGATTAAGTTTAATCTGACGGCTGAAGATTTATTTTGGCCCTAAGTCACTCTTACGACAGAGGGGAAGTGTAGTCAGACCTATCTATCACATTCTATTCCATTGTACGACAGACAAGGAATGGAAGAGGATAATGAGGAGGAGAACTGTACGTTCAGGAGGTTCCAGACACGCTCGGTGGGTAGAATTCTCGACTTATGGTTCCATTCATCAGCATGGAGCGTCCTAGTCACGTTTCTCTAGAGGGTTCATCAGTTTTTCTATGTTCTCCATGTTTTTCATTCTTCCTAGCATGTTTTTATCCATTGAAACCATGAGGGACTAATACTCATGTTCTCTAGGACCCACGAGTAGCCCGATTGTACATTATATATGGATCTTTTTCATTAGTATATTGTTTTCTCCTTATTTTTGGGCATGTTTCTATGAAATCATATTAAATTATCTATGTTGCGCGCCATAGGAGATTAGTTATATCCTTGATAGCTTTGAGATGAGGGTTAAGGATTGGAAATCCATAGTAACAAACATTTTATATCATCCTTTGAGAAAGGTGTCCTACGAGCATGAAGGGAATAACCTAGAGTAGTTCATTAAATCACCTATCTAATAACACAATTGATATGAGAGTGGGATTGGTATTAGGATAGGTAGTGGATTACGCTCTAAGAATGAGTAATTCTAGCTACATGTCTCGTTTTCTAGAATCAGGAGGAACATGTATTGATCTTAGGTTAAAATTGTAGTGTCAATCGTGGTGAAACCATGGTCCTAGGGAATTTCTTCTCATTGTGATCACAATCTGATAAATTAGTTTCTTTTCTTGCAACTAGTTTGATAGCTCTCTTAAATCAAAGTTTTCTTCGGCATAACTAATCGAAAGCAGTTAGTAGTAGTTTCTTGAATTAGGTTTTCCCATATTCGATATCTGGGCCTCATTGTTCTATATTACTTTGACGTGTACACTTGTACATGTACAATTTATTTGTGTCACACATGGTATCCCAAAATTAACAAGAGGTATCACATAATCATCTTTCACAATCTCAATCATAGTATCACCACTTGGCTGCCTTTGCTTTGCTTTATCAACATTTCTTTGACTTGCAAGTTTCTCAAGAGATTTCCCACTCCTTAGAACGTACTATCATAGAACTTCCTTGCTCATAGTGGAGAGGGGGAGCTATTTGTGTTTGTGGAGGAGGTGGAGGTGGCACTTGGTATTGAAATTGAGGTGGAGGGGGAAATTGAGGTTGGAAAGTGGATTGTTGACAAATTTGGGGTGATGGAGGGGGAGGAGGAGTGTAAGTCTTTAGATGGCCTTGGAAGTGGTATATGGGCTGCACTTGCATGTGAGATGGACTATAGAAAACTTGTGAAGAAGGCATTGGTCCACTTGCTTCGTTGAAACTCAAGATGGGTTTTGAAGACATTTTTTATTCTTAGAGAGAAAGTATGGAAGATAGCTACTCTATCCTCTCCTCAAGCCTTATAACATTCTTTTGGACATCATCAAATATTTTTAACCTAGGGAGAACCTCTTCCTCAAACTTTGACTAATATCTTGGACTTTGTAGTTCCTAGTAGCTATAGGAGTGAGGTGTCTTCTTTTCTTCACCAGTGAACTCAATAGAATTGACCGAGTGGAAAGGAACATTTTACACTTGGTTCTTCATGAAGCTCACCATGTAACCAAGAATGTTCATCACTTGCGGTCTTGAGTCATTATGAGTCGGAGATATTACTCCAAAGGTGTGGCCACCATCATTCATCTTGCTAGAAGCTCAGATTCTTGAACTTTCTATCAACTGCTCAAACAAGGGCCATATCTCCTCGGGTGGCCTAGCCATGGAAACTCCTTCACAAGAAGAGTCCAACATAGCTTGATCCCTTGGAGATAGATAGGAGTAAAAGGACTGAACTAGCTTCAACAAAGGAATCTCATGGTGCATGCACTCTCTCAACATCTTCCTAAATCTCTCTCAAGCATTAGGAAACTGCTCACTACTCATTTGACTGAAACTCACTACGACATGCCACATTTGTGTCAACCTTTTAAATGAGTAGAATTGCCTTAGGAAGGCATTTTTCATCTCTTCCCAGCTCATGATGTCCCTCCTTGAGTCATACCAATCTTTGGTTTTGTCTTTGAGAGAGAAAGATAACAAGGTCAACCGGATTGTGTTATCACTGGCCGTCGATAACCTGAAGGTGGAGCATACTTCAAGAAATGAGACCAAGTACTTGTAGGGGTTCTCACTCTCCAAGTCGTAGAATGCGGGAAGGATCCCAAGAACACTTGAAGGGATGGAGAATCGTTCCCCTGTCATTTGATAAACTCTGTTAGCAATTGGAGATTTGTAGTTGCTAGGCATGAAGTAATCTTGAAGTGGCTTGTGAGGTGCATTTTGGCCTTCCATCTTGTCTTCCCTGCGTGACTTGTCACATGCATAAGGGACAACCAAACAAAAGAGAACAAGCTAGCAAACCAATATGCACAAAGAATATAAAGAATAAAGAATAAATAATAACAATGATGAGGGTAGTAGGAAAAGATCAAAGCAAAACTAACTGGATAGGCCAAGAGCCTTTCTCCCCGACAACAGATTCAGATAGCTTGGTGTGTTTTTGCTAATGGTGTTACATACTAATCAATTGGAATTTGAGTAGATGCAATTATGTGAGCAAACAACACACGGTGGGATAACTTTAAAAATTTATAAGTGACCTAACTTAACACACTCTCACAAACTGAAACACTACACCCGCAAGCGCATGTGGTCATATCGCAGTATAGGAGAGTGGCAAGTATAGGGTCGATCCATAGGGAGAAAAGGGGGCACTAGAGCTAGGTTAGTTTTTGGGCTATGTTCCTACTGCAGAATCTAGGGTTGAAGGGTTTAAAGGTGATTTGTTTATTACACTAAGGGTTGAGCAAACAAGCAAGTAAAGCAAGACAAGCTAGATGAAAACCTAAGTTAACCCTAGACAGTTAATTCTAATGAGATAGGAAAGATAGGATAGGTAAGGAAAAGAGCAAACTATGCTAAGGTAAGAAAAAAATATCCAGACTACACTAAGATAGAAAACATGGAAAAAGAGTAATTAGATACCTAAACTAGCAACAGCAAAAGAAGAACATGGCAAGAAGCTAACTAAGAAAGTAAAGAGCTAACTACACTAATACTAGCTAGGGAAGTAGACAATTAGGGTTTTAAAGTAATAAAGGAGTGTTTTGGATGTTTGGGAGATGCACATATCAATTATTTTGGGGGTGATATGTGAACATAATGATTTCATCTAGATTATCAAACCAAATGACCAGCTAGAGTCTAATGAATTATCCTAAACTACTAATTGACCATTGATATTCAAAGTTGTGTATAGGGGAACTAGTCCCTAACACCCCCTACTATCCTTGTGCGACTCAATTGGGTTAGGGTTTAGGTGCAATTCAATTAGAGTCTAAATAGGCCTAGTTTTCTTGGATAGATGATCTTAGGGTGATTAGGGGCTGAGGGTAGTAATGGGAGTGGAAGTGAGGTTTTAAGCCTCACACCACCTACATTCTAGCCTTGAGAAATCTCCATCTTAAGCACACTAAATTCATCTAAACTAGCTACTTATAACTCTCAACTAGAGTTAGGAGAATTGATTAGAATGTACGAGGATGGGTAGCTAGCTAGGGATCCATGAATTGGACCTAGGAGCAAATCCCAAAATTCATACATGCAAGCAATTTCCCTAAATTCCTAGGTGATTTCAAGAACAAACCAACAAGAAATTCATGTAGAGTGAGATAAAAGTAGAACATAATCATTAGCAAATGAAATTACAATGTTTACATATCATTTTCCCCCAACATGGTATCAAAGTAATGTTTTTGACCCCAAATAGCCCACCCAAGGGACCTAGATACTCCTGCAAAAGGAAAATGCAAAAAGAAAGGAGAAAGAAGTAGAAGAAACCATGGAGCTCAGTTTAGATGGAGAAATCCCCCTCTTTAGCTACTGTAAAATGTCCTCTCCTTCCTCCAAGGTGCAAGGGGCATGGAATAATGGTGGACTAGGGTCAAAACACTAGGAAACTACGGTTTTGGCAGTGGAAATGGTGAAAATGAGTGGAATGGATGTGGAAATGGAGTAGAATGTCTAGGGGGTGAAATGAAGTGCTAGGAGTGAGCTATGGGTGGCTAACCTTGGTCTCCAACCTCCACCCACATATATACAAGTGTGGAGGAAGAAATACGTCAAGTAAGGGTAAAGTGGGGAATGCAATGCAAAAGTAGCTAGGTTTTTTCTGGTTAGCACGATCATGGTGGGTACCATGGTTGTGGTGCATACCACAACCATGGTGGGAAGGGGTAAGAACGGGCGTGGTGGAGTGGAATGAATGTGGTGAGAAATGGAAAAAAAATCACAGCAACTTGGTCAAATTTTTACATGAAGTAGCATGGTTGTGGTGGTCACCACGGCCATGGTGGCGCAAGTGTAGCACAACCATGGTGGCTAGGATTGCTCTGCCCATTCTTGGCTCCATGGCCATTCTGCATTAGCTTCCACACAATCGTGCAAGGTGGCACAGACGTTCTGGGATAGTCCACCATGACCATTCTGAGTGGCACGACATTGGTGATTCTTTCTTTGCTTCGATGTGACTATGTTGATTTTGGAAGAGCCAGCATGGCCATTCTGATGTATCACAGACGTGGTGGTCTCTGTTGCAACAATTTGACTTGATTCCTTGGATTTTCTTTGACATCTTTGCTTTAATGGAGCTTTGGCCACTAGGGGTAGGTTGAGGGAGCCTCAAACTTCACTTTGGCCTCTCTACGAGTAGATAAACCCTATATTCACTCATTTTCTCTCTCTTTCCTCCAAGTGTGGTACAAATTCCTGAAAAACATGCAAATAATGTCCCTGTGGAAAAATTTATCCCCTCATTATTCGTCGGGTATTTTTAAAATTGGATGACTAATCACCCTTCGTGGGATAAACTTCTTTTTAAGGGGATAGGTCTGTAGCATCAGTTTCTTACTCAAAACCAATGACTATATGTCTTAACGCCTTATCCCCATGAAAATATTTTGCCCCCATTTTTTTCCTTTGTCGTCATTTTATATTGGACAATCGAAAACTATTTTAATAACCCCGCCTCCTAGTAACCCCCAATTAAGGGAGACCAAGAGATCAGAGTCGTTATCCCAATTCCCGATCAAAGGTTTGGCAAATAATCTATAATAATTATCAAATTCTACTAAAGTAAACTGAAAGGTTGTAATAATTTTTTTTTAAACTTTGCATTCCTTTTTCAAAAACTTGGATGTCTACCTTTGTCCCTATCTGGAGTCTATTCTAACTAATCCTCCTTTGTACTTTAATTCTCATTAAATTCCACATATGTCACTTTACTGTTTGTCCTTTTCACTTGAACCTAAAATGCTGACAAACAAAATGTCAGTCAACATAAATGAATTATGTTGGTATGTGGGGGAAACAATAATCATGCAATTAATATCAACATATTGTAGTCAAATACAGTTTAACAATCAACTTTATGTTTTAAACTTGACTGCTCAATCCATACATACCCTAGCCTCTGTGATGTCCCTGCAGTGGACCTGGATGCTACCTTCCTTATGGTAGATCCCCATTCAACCCTGCATGATCCTACCTAAAAGGTAGATCAATATCTAGGGTTGAGTCACATGTCACTACCCATAGGTATCCCAATCCCTAACTCATGGTGTGCTAAAGAGTCACATGGCACTACCCATAGGTAACCCAATCCCTAACTCTTAATAACCTAATGGTCCCACTTAACAAGTAGACCCTTTACCAGGTTACCCTTTTCATCATTAGCAAAGCCACAGAGGAGGACCAGGATCTGAGCCAGTCATGTATACATACTTATGGTGATAATGATAGTCACTTTATAGTTGCATGAAATAAAAGTCATCCAAGCAATTATTTTCAGGCAACTGATAAAACAATCGGGAATCACCGTGAAACTAAAGCGATTAACCATAAGCGTAACAACATACCTGCCAGGCTGATTAGAGATAGAATTATCCAATCAATCAAGAATTCCAAATAGGAAAGCAAGCACATTATGAGATCTTGAATTATGCATACAATTTCCTATTATGAATCATGTCATCAAGATCTATTAAACCTAGCTCACTTCCTAGGGTTGTAGTCCACTTTTAGGGTTTCCATTGCAATTAGGGTTCTCCTTCATCTCTTATTAGTTTAAACCCTAATTTTATACAATTACTCACAAACCCTAATTATCTCATCTATTCATCATGAAAGATATTGAGATTATATTTTAACAACATATAACCTTGATATCAGAAAAAGCATAATTAACCATCAATTAAGTCCCTTAAGCCTCTTTTACATTAAAGCTACCATTTTTATCCTTTTAATCCATGACAAGATCATTATGTGCATTTATCATCAATTCATAGTTCATTATGGTCTAATTCACATATGAACTCTATTTGTCATTAATTCTACCTTTATCCATTAGAAAACCCAAATTACTACATTAAGGGTATTTATCCACAATTAGGAACGTTTATACTTGAAATAACTTGGAATTATCATATCTCAACTTTATTCATGATTTTGAATAATTAAAACAATTATGAGTCACATTTACTAATATTAGGGTTTGAAGGCCCATTAAAGAATATTTATGCACATGCATTTATAAATTAAACCAATTACGTGAAAAGTTCATCCTTTTTGTTCTCAATATACCTTTTTACAATTAATAGGTTAATATCAACTTTAATCATCCATTATACCCTACTAAATACATTAATCATCTCCAAATAGGGTTTCTTAATCTTTAATTCATAGAAGTTGATAACTTACACTACTTTTAAAATAGAAAGAGGAATTAGCCTCTAAAACCATTTTTATTGAATTCCTCCCATTTTCTTGAGCAATTTTCATATTTTATGTGTATCCATCTGAGCTACCGATATTTAAATACAATTTTTGCAAAATATTACTTACCAGAGCCAATCAGAGTGCACCACGTCACACATTGCATGCAACGTTGTTGGTTTTTGGAAACATAACAAAATGACAATTTTACCCTCATTTAAGTCGGTGGTTTCTTCACCCCGTGGAGGGGGATTTCCATCCAAAGCATGTCGGTCGTCTTCCACCACCAGCCAACCCTAGCGACCGCCGGTGCAGCCAATCGGGGGGGGGGGGTCTTCTCTACCTCTCTGCGGCCAGGATCTTGCTGCCAACTGCCACCCTGCCTCCGTCGTTCCCTTGCACATGCGGGGAACCCTCAGGTCACGGGCGAGATGGCCATTCCTAGGTGTGCCAAGCTCGTGACATGCTGCAAGCTTACAGACCTCTGATAGGAGTTGCACGAAGACAGAGCGTGTGGAAGATAACTGATCCTTCCCAGGGTTGTCGTAGGAGTTTCGTGCCTCCATCGAGACCCACCTCAGCTCCTCAGGGCCCTTGGAATAGACCCACTCTCTTGGCTAGGGTTTATGAATGAAAACAAGAAGAAGGGAAGAGAAAGGTGCTTGGGATTATCTTAAACTCGGGCCAAAGGCTCTACCCCTTATATAGTGGAGGGTATCCACACCCCAAGACATTCATCCAAGAGGAAACAAGTCCTCTCCCATTAGGAATCCTATTCCTTCAATGAGAAGTAGTCTTCTCTCTTATAAACATCTTCTTATAACAACATATTCATTGGATAATTAGGAAATTCGAAAATCCTCTCACTTATTCGCTTTTATGCTTTACTTTTATCCCATTGGCACAAATTCTATTTTCTTTTAATAGAAAATACTTCCTTTTTATCAATACCACAAAATTCACTAATAATGTATCACATTATTTTCTTATTTTGCATTATTGGTATTTTCTCTTCCTTTCTTCTCCATTGGGGATCCTTGGACCCCAAGAAACTCTAAGATTTCGAAATTCCTTATTAAGGATACTTATTATCCTTCTAGATGAATCTATATTTCTCTTATTTCTCATTATCTTATTTATTTCTTATTAAAATATCTCTTTTTGAGGATTTCTCTTTATCTTTCTTTTTATTTTCCTCATTGGCATTCCTTTTAACAATAGGAATCCTTTGGATATGAAAATCCACCAAGGATAACTCAATTATACCTCTTTCCACTTATTTTCCACATTTTATCATTATTTTCAATTTCTTCCTTAATATAGAAATCTTTAATTGATCTTTTCTTTTCTTGATGCATTATCTTTGCAACTTTGGACTCCTTGGAACCCAAGGAACCCAAGAGGCACGAAATCCAACTTTGGATTATATTCTTTTTCCTTCTTGAGGTTTCTACATCTTTCTTTGCTTCATTTTCTAATTTACTCAAATAATGAAGTTTCTTTTGTCTTTTCCTTCTTATTGGGCCCAATAGCCAATAAAGCCCACAAAACAATCATCAAGGCTATTGTAAATGAAATCCATTTATTCAAAACAAATTATATATTTATTTGTTCAAATATCTTTAATATGAGAAATTACATTTCTCACCAAATGATCCCAAAAATTGGGGTTGTAACATCCTTTCCCTCTTATAGGAATTTTGTCCTCAAAATTCCATCAAGCAAACCAACAATTCAGGATAAGACTTTTCCATGTCCATCATTGGCCCCTATGTGGCTTTTCCCTATCCATGGAGCTTCCAAAAAACCTTTATCATCACATATTCTTTTCTTTGAGTTCTTTCACCTTGGAATCTATAAACCTCACTGGTGACTCAGGTCATTTCAGCCCCCCTTGGGGCTCACTAGGTTCATTGCTCCACACATGGTCCAGGTACCTCACATAGTACTCAAAATTGGACACATGTAACTCATCACACATTACTTTATCCCGAGGGGTAAGGTCAAACTTAACCTTCTCCACCAAACCATGTCAAAAGAACCCATGCATCGGGCACTCATCTCTCTTAGCTATAACTTAGAGGGTTCATTTCACATATTGCCCCACAATGAATTGCATGTCAGTCTACTTGCATTAGCTTACAACTCATGTCATCTCTGGGCTCCTTTTAGCCATTGCACGATCAAAGCGACTTCATCTGCACACATTGTGGTCCTTTCTTGACCTCTGCAAGGTCCCCTCACCAACATCATCTTAATGAAGTGGTGACTGACACAACCTCCCTTGCAGAGCTTCTTTACATCCCGATACAGGCTATGGTGGTTATCATCACATCTTACAAAGAATTGTCTCTATGTATCACCCTGAATGAGCACACATGCTCTCATCAGACCCTCTAGTCTACATCGTAATAACCATTAGCTAGGGTGATAAAATGTACTAACATCGAGTTCTTCATGTATCTATATACTTCCACCTTATGGAAGTGTATCATTAGGTTATACTCAAGAACCTTTGAACTCGCATCATGGTGTAGTTGAACCATCTCTTTCTAATATGCAGTTCAACTGGATCTGTCCTTTAACAGTACTCTTTGGTTCTCAAGTCATCTAGGTAAGGTGATCTACCATAACCCATACCGCATCTTGACCTTCCTTGGTCTAGGGAAGACTTACAACATCCATAGTGTTGAACTCACTTTCCCTCTCCGGGACTCTTTATCCTTTATATCAATACACCAGTGCTCATCCTTCACCTCCTGTCATGCATGGCAATATACCACATGCAACTTCATCTTAAGCCTCCAAAGTACTAGTGTCACTTACTATCTTCGTAATACGATGGATGGTGATCTTAAAATCATGATCTCCTGTATGTCATGATTCCTCAAGATCGATTCCTCAGAAACCCTAAACCACTCTAGTCGGGGTTTCATCACCTTCCTTTTCAGAGAAGTGCATCTGAGGTTCTACAACTATCCTTTTATCATTATAAGCGCTAGGCTGGCTAACCAAACAACCATTAACTTGATCAACCAATATTGTTACATCTGAGTGATAGCCAAAGTTATCTCTTTTTCCAACTGAGGGTTAACCTAACAACCTCTTCTAGCCTCCATCTAAACTAGGCAGCTGTATCCCATCTAGAGCATCCATTACTACTTCACATCCTTAGGTATCAGGTAAAGTTGAAGACATACACCTCCATGTATTCCACTTATTAACTCATCTTAGCTATAAGTCTATCTTCATCAAGAAAACTCTGAGCTTATTCTCTTGGCTATCAACCTCAACCTTGTATCACTTGCAAATTCCACATAGCTCATGATAAAACATCCTCATAAGATGACTACCTTAGTTCTCTTAGTGTGTGTAAACCATCCACATATCTTACCCTCCATAAGGGTAAGTTATCATCTCTGTCCTCATACCTCATAGAAATGTTCCAACTCACATCATCTTTATCCTTGGTGTATGGCATACGTATTGTCCTATCTCTCACTCCCATAACAAGAGGAAATAAGCATTTGGCTGCAGTCCAAATACAGAGTTCTTCCTGTTCCAAGAGTAGAGATGGTACATCCCACCTTACCAGTACACCTTTAAATCTAAGTTGAAACATGCCACATATATCTCTACATCACAAACATCTTGATATCAAAGTTACATTCATGGAAAACTAGCATCGAACTTACTTGGGTCCACACACAATCATTGGTCATCTCCTCTGGATCTATAGGGTGCTGACACTTTTAGGGTCATCCCTCTTCCCTCATGCATCCAAAGAGTGACCTACTCATCTACCCTTTGGGCCCCATGAGTTCATGAAGGTGATCACTCCTAACCCATGGCCCTCTGACAATGAATAGTTGTTACCTCCCGACCCTATGGTCATGTGGAACTGGGGAATTAGGCAACTCCTACTTACATCGGTCTTATCCCTACCAGACCCTTGGATAAACTTAGGATTCTATTATAGTACATGTCCAACTTAGTACCTTACCCAAGTCTTCATCATCTCTCTCTGCATTCATGGGTTGACTTTCATCCTTTCATAGGGGTCATGGCGATACGCCTACCTTGGTCAGGCCCCCATACTGGTTACCTCCATGGTAACACATCCATATGCACTTAGAGATGGTTATCTATGGGTCTATAGGTTCATTCTCATTACATTTACTTTTCACTTAGCTTCTTAAGATCCTATGAGACCTCTTTAGGTTTCCTCAAAACCCACAAAACTCGTATACACCCTACCAAAGGGTCCCTATCCCAGGATGGGAGGAAACTACAACACTTGACAACAAGGCCACAAACATCCTTAGGGTTTATATTCACATGAGCATGCTTAACCCATCACCTACTAAGGCACAAGCAGACCACCTATTAAACCATGCTAGGTCATACTTGTTCTCTTTCCTCAATGTTGTATCAAGATCATACCTTCCCATGTCATCAACTTAGCTGTGAGGGGTTCATTAAACATACCTTCAACTTAAGGGGTTTCCTTTTCCTCTAAACATGAGGAGTACCATGCTCGAATATATAGAAACTCAAATCTCATCATGATCAGCAGGTACACCACTTCCCCTCTTAGGCCTAGGAACCCTAGGTTCACTTTTGGGTGTCAAAGTGCATGCTCAACCTCTTAACCACGAATCAAGCATGTATAAGGCATGACATGCACTTCCTATCATCCCTCTACTCGAGCAACACTTCAGAGTTGAGTCCTCCTTAAGGACAACCAACAAGGTACAATTCCTCACAACATGTTACTAAACCTCTCCAGGTCTAAGGAACTCTTCTTCCTACCTCAGAAGGTAGACACCTACACCATGGACACATAGGTACCAGAAGCCTCATCCTCTCTCTAGGGTTTGGTTTCTATAATGGCAACCAAGGTATCATCAGCATCCAGGGAGCAATCATGAGGCAACCACTATCATCCACTTGGGTCGCATCATTCTCAAATCCCCACTTTTCCTCATATCTCGGAGTCTAGGCTTCCAACCTTCTTGCTTGGGTCCTACTCTCTCTCTCTAGAGATAACTCCACAACCATCCTTATACTAAAGGACCTCTCTCCATGAAGATGGATCAAGATCACAAGCATACCTCTACGTGGGTGAAGCCTATGTTCAAACTTATGTTTGCTCAAGGTTATCCATAGATCTTTATGCTTATCTCACAAGTTATCCAACATACTCCCTTGGCCAGGGTTTCAACCTACTGCTCACACTACTGACGTATTCTGGGTGCCTACTATGCCATGCTCATATGAGCTCATGGGGTTTCCATAGGTTCTTCTCTAACCTCATCAATGAAGGAGCTATCCTTCACTCTAACATGCACGGCCCTTCCCAGGGTTGGGTCACCAAAGGTGCTAGGTCATCCAACCTCTCATGGCTCATATGGCATCCAAGACATGTGTAACATTCATGACCTGGGTTATGCTTTAATCCTAGATGTTTTTCATAAGAAATTTAATTATATGCTTGATCTTATCTTTTGAAAAGTAATTAAAGCTCAAGAGGAACTTATATTTCAATTTTAGTCCTTTTTGAATAATGTTGAAACAATGTTTTGTTAGTTTTGGACTAAAGTGCAAATTACCCAAGTTGAGGGGTTAACTTGCAAATTTTACATGATAAAATGTTTCTCAGATGTTGAAGCATCATAGGAATGAGTATGATGCAATGGTATGGCTTCTACAAGCTTGAGCACCAAGATAGAGCTTGTTGAGCAATCTTTGTGTATTAAAACCTAGTTTTGGTGTAATGTGCAATTTACCCAAAACCTAGGGTTCAATATGCAAAATACCACTTCAAGAGGGTCCCTCATGATTTTTGGAATCATGTATAGAAACTAATTTGAGAGGGGTTCCTCATTTGAATCATTTTGGAAGAGAGAGAATCTTGACATTAAAATAATCAAGATTTAAGCATAAATGGAACTTTACTTCAAATTAATGCAAAAATAAATATGTTAATTGAAGTGCCCTTCAACCAAAAATGAGATGGTTGAAATTAGATAAGTGTGGACGTCCTTTTGCCTTGCAAAGTCCACGAAAATATCTAAGTTAGTGGAGAGCCCACTCACATTAGTTAATTAAAAGTAATATCCACTAAAAATGGGATATTAGTATTATATGAATTAAGGAGCTTAATTTGTTTTCCTTTAAATTGTTGATAATGAAGAAGAATTAAAGGAAAGGAGGATTCCTTCGTATGAATGGAGTAGAGGGGGTTAAGTTGCACCAATTTGGGGAGTTGATGGATTGCTTTTCAACTTTCTCTCTCTTTGAAAATCCTTATATACACTTCATTTTCCACACAACCAAGGACTCATTTTCGAATTTTATTTCACTCTTTGTTTGCAAAACGACCAAGGGATCTTAGGAGAAACAGTAGGACGACCCCCAACCTAGATATAAGCTCCATGATCTCCTTTCACCTTGATTTCATGGTGGAAATCACAAATCAATGCTTGATTTTTCTTCTTTTCTCCATGCAACTTCAATCCTAGCCAATCATTTTCACTCAAAAGCTTGAGGAAAGAACCTTGTGGAGTTGAGAAAGCTTCAACCACCATTAAATACGTGGAGTTGGAGCTTTGAAGCATTTTTTGAAGGCAGGTTATATAACTTGAACCCAATTACATCATTATTCAATTCCAATTTTACAAGTTACGTTGATTTCTCCTTCTTCTTGATTAATTGCTTGTTGTAATGGATGATTCTATGAAATCAGAAGTAATGTGAACCTTAGAAATGAAGGTAGATGATGATGACATCATCCTAGACACTTTTTTCCAAAATTGCAACTCCAATCGGTTTCCAATAAAATTGGTCAATCGGTTTCACCAAACCGTTTGAGGAATTGGATTCAAAACCGTTTGGGATAGTTGATCATTTGGATTGAGTTGACCATTTGGGATAGCTGAATTGTTGGATTTGAGTTGACCATTTGGAATAAAATGGTTTCTAAACCATTTGATGATTAATGATCTTCAAGATCGTTTGGTGTTTAGGGTTTCCAAAACTGATTGAATGGAAACGGTTTTTAAAACCGTTTGAGGTTGAGACCAAGACCGTTGGAGGTCTAAATGGTCTCAAACCATTAGGGCATGATTGTTCAAAACCGTTTGGGCATGTTTTTTCAAAAACGTTTGGGCATGTTTGATCAAAACCGTTTGGGCATGATTGTTCAAAACCGTTTGGACATGATTGTTCAAAACCGTTTGGGCATGTTTGATCAAAACTGTTTCGAGATCCAACTTAAGAAAAATCATTTGAAAGTTTAATTTGGTCAAAACCCTTTCATAGTTCAATTTGATCAAGCCCAATTAATGGATTAAATGATTTCTAATCATTTGAAGGTTCAATTAACTCCAAAACTAATTGAGTACTTATAAAGTACCTCAATGATGATTACAGTGGAAGTGTATTTAATGTACTTAGATGATTTATGCATTTTCTACCTAGGAAGGTAATAAACTCGTTACCCAATTTTTACCAAAGGTAAGTACAAAGGTTGAATCCTTAATGTACTTAATTGATTGGTAACCTTGGTAGGGTTAACCTTTGATATTTATGAAAGCAACAACTAGACACACAAAGCTAACCTTAAATGTATGTTTTTGAATACAGGATTAACTAAATATAATCAAGATTGGAGTAATGAATGTCCTAGATAGGATGAGAGAGAGAAATTCATACATGTATAATGATCCAGTAGTAATCAAGCCTCAACACATTCAAAATGAACTAAATATGTAATTAGGGTATGATCCTTGATAAAGAGATCACGAAACCCTAACTGAGGTGATTGATGAACCCAAACCCTAATTTAGGGAAATTCTGAGTGAAACCCTAATTTAGGGGGATAATGTAAACCCTAATTGGGATGATGTAAACCCTAATTATGGGTAATTGAATGTAGACACCCTAATTGAGATGAATAGTAAACCCTAATTATGGGTAATGGAATGTGAAACCCTAATTTCAGTTAAAGCTACATAAAACCCTAATTTGGGGAAATGTGGTGAGAAACCCTAATTCAGGGTAATGATATGTAAATCCCTAATGTAGGGTGATGTAATGTGTTTTGAAACCCTAAAATAGGGTAAAGGTATGAGAAACCCTAATTTTGGGTTATAATGTACGGAACCCTAATTTTGGGCAATATGATGATAAATCATAACCCTAATGTGGGATAATCGGATGAGTATCTCTGATTGATATGAAATGGAAACCCTAACCCTAAAAAGGGAATAGTGGTATTACTTTGTGTTGCATGGTGCTGATATGTAAGCATTATAACTGTTTTCATGAAGTACTAACCATGCAAGTATCATGAGATGATGAGCATAGCCATGTATGAGCTATGATGTTTCAGTTACTGTTGTTATTGGGCCTTGTGAGCCATAATATGCTTTAGTGCCTAGTGAGAGGTAACAAGAAATGAAATGGGCTTTGAGAGCCATGTGAGATGCTTGTGTAACAAGTATCATGTTTACCTTGGTCAGATGACCTGAAGGTGTTTAGTTTCCTAATAAGTTGTGACAAATGTTCTTTGATGAATCGAGGGTTTGAATACCCATTTCTTATAATCATGATGATGAGTTGTGAAAAAATGAGAATGCTCCTGATGAGATGAGGGACTGAGATCCCAATACCTTATTAATGATTTGAACAGTACTTGATGAAAGTATTACACATTCTTTATAGCAATTGTTAAAATAATTGATGTTTGGGAACTTGATTGATGCTAAAAGAATATGGTAATACACTTAATTAATCAAGTGCTATCATATAATGTAGTTGCCTTGACAACAGATCCATCAGCGTCAAAATTTGTTGAATGGTGAAACGAGTTAACACTCAGAGCGCATATTTTTGAATATGTGGGGGTGATTGGGCAATTATATCCTCATGCCTCATAGGAATGGCAACGGGCTATATCATATGCACGGGATTGGTTACGGACCATACCCCAGTATGAGTATGGATACGGGCCATGACTCCATGATATGATATCAGGCATTGGCTACGGGCCATAACCCTAAAGAGAGTATATGTTGCAGGCTATAACTCTATAGCGAAGATGCCAATATATCCTGGCAATCTAATTGCAATTTGACACATGATGTCTCTACCATATAATCTCGCATTAACTGAGAAAGATGAGGTCTTGGAGTCCAGATCTTCCATTGACCTTGTGTGGTACCGATGCTTAATGTAATCGTGGTCGGTTGGAGTATGAATGGTATACTTCATCTCTTCAGGGCATTAATTAAGTATGATTGTAAAATATAATTAGCCGTGCAATATATTTACCTAAGGTTGAAATATGAAAATCATTGATTGATATTATCTTGCTTAGTATAGCAGATAAATGTTATTTATGTTCTTCATATTCCTTATTGGATAAGTGACATGCTGCTCTATCAGGTTATAGCTGAAATTCTTTAAATAAGATTAATGTTCTAATCTTCTAGATAATGAATTAACTGTTGTTAAACAATTATGATTCCTATGTTCAGATTTATCTTATTAAACTACAATAGTAATGTTTCTTATAGAGAGTTATATCTCTCGCTGGGGCAATTTCAAATTGTCTCACCCCCGTGAGATCCAACTTTTTAGGTAGATGCGGAGGAAGAGGTAGAAACCCTACAGCAGGGGAAGAGCAGCAGTAGGGACAACAGTGAATTCTCAGGTGGAGACACGAGTTGTCATGTCTTGTACATAGAGTCCTATGTGTCGTCTCTGTACTCTCAGGTCCTCAGAGTCAGTAATTAGTTTGATAAATTGATCTGAGATTTTGGCTTGATGCCTCGAGATCTTTATACTGCCTATGTACAGTTTAATAAGGCATTTGATGCTTGTAATCTTGAGATGAAATGGTACAAGAGATGTACTTGTGAACCAGAATGCAATTGAATTACTTTGGTTCTTTTTGAAAGAGCTTTCCAGTGTATGGATCTCTTTGTAAAAGGTTTTAATTTTTAGTGATTTTCATTAATCCGTTGTGAATGATACGCTTCCGCTTAGTTAATGATGTTTTGTTCGAACGCTTCATCACAACATGTCCATCCAAACACCTGGTCTACCATGACATCTAACTCATCATGCCATCTCTCTCTCTAACCTTCACTTAGGGTTAGGGTTAACATCATCCTCAAAGGATGTGTCAGGTCTCTACTTTTAATGGAGATCTCTACCTCGAAGACTAACTCTCTTTACTTATCCTCCTGACAAGAAGGTCTAGCCTTAGGTCTCTCCTGAGGGCATGACAACTTATGTCATACGACCTAAGCATGTATCTATTCCTTTTTACGCTTAATCTATTAAGCTTATGTCCATGACATCTTATTTACATGCTTTTTATTAATTTGGTGGAGGATTCCTTAAACCTTATCAACCTTACCCATACCTCAAGAGGGTGAGGAAAAGATAGAAAACCATAATCCTTATAATCCTTAACAACATTTGAGTTGAGAAGGGATGAACAAGATGACAGATTCCTAAAGGTATCTTATTTTGAGTAAATCCTGAGACATTGGCCAGGCAGTCACACTAATCTCGGAGTTCTCATATTCTAACTAGCGATGTGGAGGAAAATCTTGCCAGCCCCCTGACATGATCCTTTTCTAGACACCTCTGTCTTTCGGAAATTCCTCTAATAACTCCCTTGGGTTCTACAGAGTTTGTAAAATTTAATAATTATTAAAGATTAAATGAGGAACCTATGCTCTAATACCAAATCTAATGACCTTTCCTCCCAGTAACCCCCAATTAAGGGAGACCAAGAGGTCAAAGTTGTTATCCCAACTCCCAGATCAAAGGTTTGAAAAATAATCTATAATAATTATCAAATTCTACTAAACTAAACTGAAAGGTTGTAATAAAAAAATTTAACTTTGCATACCTTTTTCAAAAACTTGGATGTCTACCTTTGTCCACATCTGGAGTCTATTCTAACTAATCCTCCTTTGTACTTTGATTCTCATTTAATTCCACATATGTCACTTTATTGTTTGTCCTTTTCACTTGAACCTAAAACGCCGACAAACAAAACACCGGTCAGTATAAATGAATTATGTTGGTATGTGGTGATAACAATAATCGTACAATTAATATCAACATATTGCAGTCAATTACAGTTTAACAATCAACTTTACGTTTTAAACATGACTGCTCAATCCATACATACCCTAGCCTTTGCGATGTCCCTGCAGTGGACCTGGATGCTACCTTCCTTATGGTAGATCCCCATTAAACCCTTCATGATCCTACCTAATAGGTAGATCAATATCTAGGGTTGAGTCGCATGGCACTACCCATAGGTGGCCCAATCCCTAACTCATGGTGTGCTAAAGAGTCGCATGGCACTACCCATAGGTAGCCCAATCCCTAACTCTTAATAACCTGATGGTCCCACTTAACAAGTAGACCCTTTACCAGGTTACCCTTTTCATCATTAGCAAAGCCACAGAGGAGGAGTAGGATCTGAGCCAGTCATGTATACATACTTATGGTGATAATCATAGTCACTTTATAGTTGCATTAAATAAAAGTCACCCAAGCAGTTATTTTCAGGCAACCAATAAAACAACCGGGAACGTGAAACTAAAGCGATTAACCATTAGTGTAACCACATACCTGTCAGGCTGTTTTGAGATAGAATAATCCAATCAATCAAGAATTCCAAATAGGCAAGCAAGCACATTATGAGATCCTGAAATATGCATACAATTTCCTATTATTAATCATGCCATCAAGATCTATTAAACCTAGCTTGCTTCTTAGGGTTTCTAGTCCACTTTTAGGGTTTCCATTGCAATTAGGGTCCCCCTTCATCTCTTACTAGTTTAAACCCTAATTTTATACAATTACTCACAAACCCTAATTATCTCATCTATTCATCATGAAAGATACTAAGGTTATCTTTAACAACATATAACCCTAATATCACAAAAAGCATAATTAACCATCAATTAAGTCCCTTAAGCCTCTTTTACATTAAATCTACCATTTTATCCTTTTAATCCATGACAAGTTCATTATGCGCACTTATCATCAATTCATAGTTCATTATGGTCTAATTCACATATGAACTCTATTTGTCATTAATTCTACCTTTATCCATTAGAAAACCTTAATTACTACATTAAGGGTATTTATCCACAATTAGGAACTTTTATACTTGAAATAACTTGGAATTATCATACCTCAACTTTATTCACGATTTTGAATAATTAAAAGCATTATGAGTCACATTTACTAATATTAGGGTTTCAAGGCCCATTACAACATATTTATGCACATGAATTTCTAAATTAAACCAATTACGTGCAAAGTTCAGCCTTTTTGTTCTCAATATACCTTTTTACAATTAACAAGTTAATATCAACTTTAATCATCCATTATACCCTAATAAATACATTAATCATCTCCAAATAGGGTTTCTTAATCTTTAATTCATTAAAGTTGATAAATTACACTATTTTTCGAATAGAAAGAGTAATTAGCCTCTAAAACCATTTTTAAGGAATTCCTAACGTTTTTTCGGAGCAATTTTCATATTTTATGCATATCCATCTGAGCTACCGATATTTAAATACGATTTTTGCAAGATATTACTTATCAGATCCAATCAGAGTGTGCCACGCCACTCATTGCATGCAACGTTGCTGGTTTTTGGAAACATAACGAAATGAAGATTTCACCCTCGTTTAAGTCGGTAGTTTCTTCACCCCACGGAGGGGTATTTCCATCCAAAGCATGTCAATCATCTTCCACCTCCAGCCAACCCTAGCGGCCGTCGGTGCAGCCAATCGGGGGGGTCTTCTCTACCTCCCCACGGCCTGGATCTTGCTGCCAACCGCCGCCTGGGCTCTGCCATGCCCCTGCACATGCGGGGAACCCTCAGGTCATGGCCGAGATGACCGTTCCTAGGTGTGCCAAGCCCATGACATGTTGCATGCTTGCAGACCTCCGACAGGAGTTGCACAAAGATGGAGCGTGTGGAAGATAACTGATCCTTCCCGGGGTTGACACAGGAGTTTTGTTCCTCCATCGAGACCACCTTAGCTCCTCGGGGCCCTTGGAATAGACCCACTCTCTTGGCTAGGGTTTATGGACGAAAACAAGAAGAAGCGAAGAGAAAGGTGCTTGGGATTATCTTAAACTCGGGCCAAAGGCTCTACCCCTTATATAGGGGAGGGTAGCCACGCCCCAAGACGTTCATCCAAGAGGAAACAAGTCCTCTCCCATTAGGAATCCTATTCCTTAAATGAGAAGTAATCTTCTCTCTCCTAAACATCTTCTTAAAACAACATATTCATTGCATAATTAGGAAATTTGAAAATCTTCTCACTTATTCTCTTTTATGCTTGACTATTATCGCATTGACACAAATTCTATTTTCTTTTAGTAGAACTTCCTTTTTATCAATACCACAAAATTCATTAATAATGTATCATATTATTTTCTTATTTTGCATTATTGGTATTTTCTCTTTCTTTCTTCTCCATTGGGGCTCCTTGGACCCCAAGAAACTCTAAGATTTCGAAATTCCTTATTAAGGATACTTATTATCCTTCTAGATGCATCTATATTCCTTATTTCTCATTATCTAGTTTATTTCTTATTAAAATATCTCTTTTTGAGGATTTCTCTTTATCTTTCTTTTTATTTTCCTCATTGGCATTCCTTTTAACATTAGGAATCCTTTGGATACGAAAATCCACCAAGCATAACTCAATTATACCTCTTTCCACTTATTTTCCACATTTTATCATTGTTTTCAATTTCTTCCTTAATAAAGAAATATTTAATTGATCTTTTCTTTTCTTGATGTATTATCTTTGCAACTTTGGACTCCTTGGAACCCAAGGAACCCAAGTGGTATGAAATCCAACTTTGGATTATATTATTTTGCCTTCTAGAGGCTTCTATATCTTTCTTTTCTTCATTTTCTTATTTACTCAAATAATGGAGTTTCTTTTGTCTTTTCTTTGTTATTGGGCCCAATAGGAAATAAATCCCACAAAATAATCATCAAGGATATTGTAAATGAAATCCATTTATTCAAAACAAATTATATCTTTATTTGTTCAAATATCTTTAATATTATAAATTACATTTCTCACCAAATGATCCTAGAAGTTGCGGTTGTAACAACTATGGTCGTAATAGTAGATCAAAATTTTTTGTTTCAATATGTAAATAGAAAGCTTTATATCTATAAACCAATGACTAAAACCCAAACCAAGTGTAACTTTTTTTGTTTAGATTTGCACTTAGTTGTCAGTTTTTCACAAGCAACCGATGACTACAAGAGTTAGGCGTCAGTGTTTTCTAACAACCAACAACTATAGGTAACTCAATAGCACCCGTGCAAAATAGACTTTTATCCATTCTATATTTCATCATTATTCTTCGTAGCTCTGGAAATTTGAGATCCTTGCCTCCACGCGCCGCCTCCGTAGCTCGAAGGTCTGCCGCCAACACTCTCGTTCCTCTCTTCCTCGAGTCATTTTCCACCGCTCTCTCTCCTCTCTTCCTCCAGTCATTTGTCATCATTTTTCTTCTCACTCTGCCTCTCTAGTATCTTGGGAGGATGTTTCCCAGTCACTACCACCGACCACTGATCGATCAACTCTAGCCATCTTCCGCCGCTCCAGCCTACTTCGTCTCCAGTCATCGTTCAGCCTATCGGTGCCACCACTCAATCCACTGCCGCTCCAACCTATCAGCACGACCACCTCCACCTCCGACCGCCGTCGTCTTCATCACCTCTTCCACCCTACCATTGTGGTGAGTGGTTAATCATAAGTAGATTTTTATTAACTAGGGTTAATGATGCATGAATGAACTTAATTAATTAGATTTGTACTTAGTTTCTCTATTTTTAATGATTGATATAATTTAGTTCAATAATTGGTCATCAAGAATGTATAGTTCATTAATATTAATTAATTAGGATTAGTGATGCATGAATGAACTTACTTAATTAGATTTGCACTTAGTTTCTCTATTGTTAGTGATTGATTTAATTTAGTTTAATAATTGCTCGTTAAGAATGTGTAGTTGATTAATATGATTAATTAGGGTTAATGATGCATGAATGAACTTAATTAATTAGATTTGCACTTAGTTTCTCTATTTTTAGTGATTGATTTAATTCAGTTCAATATTTTCTCATCAAGAATGTGTAGTTGATTAATATTAATTGACTAGGGTTAATGATGCATAATGAAATTAATTAATTAATTAATATTGCTTTCTTTATCTCTTGTTAGAGATTGATTTAAGCTACTTCAATGATTGCTCTTCAAGATTGTGTAGTTGATTAATATTAATTAATTAAGGTTAATGATGCATGAATGAAACTACCCAAATGGAAGATGAAAACCTGGTGCCACTTGATGAGTAGCATAAAAAAATTGAAAAAATTAAGGGCATCACTATGATGAACAAGTTACTACAACAAAGAGGCGATGGACCAAAATTGGTTGTGGATTTTGATCATGTAGGAAATCCAGTTGGAAAGAACTGCAGCTTGTTTGTTTCATATCTTGGGGTTCTTACTCGTGGTCATTGTAGTGTAATTGTAGAATCTTGGCATACAGTTCCTAAAGGGAAGAAAGACTTAGTGTGGAAAGAATTATGTGTGAGATATTATCATTTGAAATTCTATTTTTATTTTCAAAAGCTGAGGTAACCTATTCTTTTTCAGAGTGTTATTGCAAAGGGAATTCAGGGAATATAGGAATCAAAAAGTGTTTCATTTGTCCATATATAGGTAGATGAGTTAATTGATAAGAGAGTCCATGAAGCAATGAGAAAGTGACAGGCATCTCAGTCTGCCACTGAGAGAGTACCTATGGCGTGCCACTCTTCCCCTACAACAAAGGTGGTTGGCAGTGATCATGTAGAGGTAGTTGGGAGTAATCATGTAGACCCACCACCTAGAACGTCCGTTGTAAGTATTATTATGACATAGGAGCTAGTGTTTTGAAGATGATATGTTTATGTATATATGTAACATACTATATGTAAATTTGTAGGGGTTGAGGCCATGTTGTATAAAATTGAAAGAATTCGTCGTTGTAGAGGGCGAGGCTTACCCACACCTTTTAGGGCACATAAATCATGGCACTCCAGTACTCGATGGTGCGGTTCGTGTGAGCCCGAGGCTTGTCTTCCCCACTTGGAGACAACATCCACTGCCATATGCCCAACCAGATGTTGACACGCTTGGTGAAGCAGAAGGTGGAGTGGTCTTGTGGCCCAAAGCGGGAGTCATCTATACTGATCATGTATGGTACATTTACATTACGTTAATTAGTATATGTATATACATAACAATTATTATAAAAATATATATGCAGGACAAAGGGAAGAAACCCGCTACAGCTCACCCTCCTCCACCTCCACCTCTTCTTCAAGTACCTAGTTGGCTTCCAAAGGACCTATACGACTCGGTAGGTCCTCAACACATGGGTATGGCAATATGGATAGGAAAACATTCTGAAACTTCACCTATTGTTGTTTCTATGGAGGAGGATGCTATAGGCCAATCATACGATAATAATATATTTATACAAGATATTTTGGAGTTGTTTCATTATGGTTGGCTGAATTAATCTATGATAGAACTATGTATATGGTGAGATCTTATTTATATATCTATATATCTCATTTTATATATGGTGATCTATTTTCTTATATATTAATGAATGAATAGAACCTATTAATTATATAGTCTTGATCATCTTAAGTATATATAGTCTCATTAGATAATATGAAAAATATCAAACTTATTAATTATATATATATGTCATTCTCTTTGCAGGTGTTTAAAACTAGTGACCTCAATACAGGGGAAAAGCTATTAGATGTACATATGCCCTATACAATAGAAGAAATAGATGACATAAGAGAACAATGGGCAAAAGACTTTGAAAGGGAGGCAATATTTTATTATGATTGGGGTATTGATGATAAAGAATGACATTTCTAAACTTTGGTGTCATTATTTCTGTATATATACATTTGTGAATGACTTTTTTTAATTGTATTATTGAAATTTGATCTATATACATGTGTGTGAATGTGAAGATGAATGAATGAATGTGCTTCTACATGTGCGTGAATGTGAAAATGGATGAAATGAATGGACCTACAAGTTTATACATGTATGTGAATGTGAAAACGGATGAATGAATGGAATTGTAGGTTTCTACATATGTGTGAATGTGAAAATGGATGAATGAATGGAACTGTAGGTTTCTACATGAGTGTCAATCATGTGAATGAATTAATTGTGTTTCTACATGTGTGTGAATCACATGATGTATATATATAGTCTCGATCATCTTCTTATTATAGGTTTGGTGACCTGTTGTTAGGCTAAAATCACAGGATACTGTAAGAACTTCAGGTTTTGTATCTTGATGACCAGCCAGACAATAGGCCTGCAAGATGATATTAAAAAATGATACTTGGTCATTGGTTATTTATAATAACCTTCAATGAAGATATATGTTGTCGGTTGTCTACAAGAAACTGACGACTATGTCCTAATTCGGGCAAAAAAAAATTCAGATATGGAGATAAGCATCGGTTTATGGACTTGTAACCGACGACAATTTGTAGCTATATTGTCAATTTTACCGCAAACTGACAACTATGAACCAAACACTTTTTTGTTTAGAAAGGGAGTTAGTCATCGGTTTTTACATAAATAACTGACTACAATAAGCTGAGATAGGCACCAATTTTGTTTACATAACCGAAAACTATGGATCCTACCAGTGTCAATTCTTTTTTGGTTGCGATCACGGTCGGCTCTGTTTTGTCAGTTTTTCAACCAACAATGTAGGCTTCTACCTTTACAGTCTCCCACTTGGGTGTATCTTTGAAACCAATGTTAAAAGGCCAATTTAACCGATGTTAAAGGTAGTATCTGTACTAGTGAGATGGGATGGTTTAGTAGTAGAAGTCAAATACCTATGTGGTCAAACATTTCCCACAAAGAAGGATTTCAAGTATGCTTGGTATAATTTCTTTGAAACATATGTTGGTTATTGTGTTTGTCGAATGTTGGTGAATTTGTAAAGTATGCATATTGGTGCATCGAATGTTGGTGAGTTGGAGCATTATATACTTTTTGGTGTGTGCAATGTTGTTGAGTTGAAAGGAATACACTTTTTATCATGTTCATCGAATGTTGGTGTATTTTTATTGTATGTTGGTGATTGAGGTAGTTGTATACACTACTACAGAAAATGTTTTTTACAACAGTTCCTTTTCTCAATTTACAACAGGTGTTAACCGTTGTATTAGATCGCGTGGTCTTATGGGGGGGTGCTTTACACAACATGTGATCGCATGTTGTAATAGCTGTATTTTATACAACAGTTGAGACATGTTGTCTTTTAAGGAATGGCCTGTTGTAATATGGGTATTTTACACAACATGTGGTGCACCTGTTGTAATATATATTATACAACAGTTGAACGACGTTGTCTTTCGTGAAACACACCTATTGTAATAGGGGTATTTTTTACAACATGCGGTTCACCCGTTGTAATATATATTATACAACAGTCGAAGCATGTTGTCTTTCACTAAACACACCCGTTGTAATAGGTAGGTCTATTACAACATGTAGTGCACCTGTTGTAATATACATATTTATACAACAGTTGGAGTATGTTGTCTTTTCATACATTTAACCGTTGTAGTAAGATTGTTTAGACAACATGGTGTGTGTCTGTTGTAATATGCACAATTTATACAACAGGTTATGCATGTTGTAGTTCACTAGAAACACCTGTTGTAATAGGTGTATTTTTTCCTGACAAACCTGTTGTAATAGGTGTGGGTAACACAACATGTGTTGTTTGTTGTAGAATCATACATTTTACAACATATTATTAACTGTTGTCTTTGATTAGAGTTTGAAAGGTCATATATCGCACCAATTGTATTGATCAAATTAACCATATTATTAATAAATTATAATAAATATGCAATTATACTTTTTCATTTCACAAACAAACACATAGTTGAACAAAATTTCCATCAAACCTTGAAAGAAACTCATACTAAATTTAATTAATATTAAATCATCCATACAACGATTCAATAATACAAAGTACTGAGTATCCACTCTAGAATCGAAATGAAAACTAACTAAAAAAGTTTCACACATTGGTCTATGGTAAAGAACAAATGTATCCCCCACATGTCACATAATCTTATGTGTGCTCAAGAACACATGTCGCCCACTCGTTTCGGACCTCATCGATTTCTTCTTGGTTGAAGCAACGACCAATATACTTCGAATAATACTGTAATCATATGACAAATATATCAACATATTGTGATATTTTCAATTTATTTAGAAATTTGAACAAACTAAAAGAATATAATGTTAAGTAGCTTACACATTCAGGAATATTTCTATTTCTCGCATCAAAGATGTCTTTCATATACTTCAGCACATAATACCTGCACTCTGTATTGTTCGGCTGCTTTGGACACTATACAAAATAAATATTAATTTGTTATCCAAATAATTGTGAGAACTTGTTAGCAAATAAGAGGATGGAAAGGTATAAATAGCCAGAAAACTTAATAAAAGGTATGTGTAAACAGAATCAAAAATGTTATAAGAGTGAAAAAGGCATGGTTTATTGCTGAAGAAGGTGTGGTTTATATGCCATATTGGATGATGCAAAACTTGCTCTTGCAAGAGGGGGATTTTGTAAGAGTGAAGAATGTCACCCTTCCAAAAGGAACCTTTGTTAAACTGCAGCCTCACACGAAAGATTTTTTAGATATATCAAACCCCAAAGCTATTTTGGAAACAACTCTCAGGAACTACTCGTGTTTGACAACTGGCGACAATATCATGGTAGCTTATAACAATAAAAAATAGGGTAAATTTCAGAGAAATACATTATGTTTCCTTATCTTAACAAATCTATCACCACGTTCTGATAATTGCATCCATATCACTTGTGGGTATATTATTTTTCATTTCTACCAAACAGTTAACTTCGTTACTCTACCGGTCAACAGGCCACTCAATCCTTTCTACATTTTTCAGATGAACATGTGACCCACCTTCTCTCCCCTCCCCACATTTTATTTTTGGTCACATATAATGACTAAAAGACTGATTTTGTTTTCTAAAATATGTGAACAGCAGTTTTTTAAAATAAGTTTGACAATATCGAACACCTACGATCTACCTTTTAAGAGATATAGCCAGGTTTCCCTAGAGATTTAATCAAGAAAAAGTAATGAAATACATGTATCCAGATAGACTTGGGACCGTGCAAGGTCCCCACACATGAGATGAACCAACAAAGACAAACAACCTAACCAAGATTTACTTGGGCAGACAACACGAGTCTACTTTTCAAGCTGACACAACTCCACTCAAATGACATGGAGTTTTAATCGAGCAACAGAACTCACACCTACTCAGCAGAAGGATGGCCTAGGCTATAGTGCGTCATAGAGATGACGCAAAGTTAGATAAAGCGTCACATTCAATAGACAACTTGACAACATAATCCAGATTATAGATTCAATCATGTCCTTCAGTACCCCCAGCGATCGTTCCTCATGCACATATCCTAGAAAAGATAAGAGTCACGTAAAAAGGTGGTTGAGCACTGTAAAGTGTAAAGGGGTCCCTTTGCTGATGAAATACTGAAGGTATTTCGACAGTGGTACAACTGCCAAGTCTCTCCTTGAGTTACGCTCAACCATAGCTTGAATCGCATCTGTAGTATCAATGGAAGGACTGTCAAGTGTCAACCTCTGACGACTCCTGATCTTTCACGCTAATGTGCCATCTTGCCCAACATCTGTCCTCGGTGGTTGGTGAAACCACAGAAATTACAGTGTTGGGAACTAATCCATCCTAGATCATGACCAACTCCTGCTGAGGGACGACCTCTACCTTTGCTTGGATCACGACTAGAAGACATGGCGAGAGCAGAAGAATCAATAGACAAAGTCAAAGATTAGATGTATGATTAGGAAGGTGTTGTACATGCTTGTACCCATCATATAGTTCCGATTCTGGATCAATGGCGAGTATCTGACTAGAAGAATAATGTGGAAGTCCGACAAAAAAATTGAATGAGTTGTAGCTGCTGACGTTGGTTCTGGAGGGTGGACAAATAAGTAGTTGATGAATGGTAGATTTCAAGTACATCCGGAGGCCCCTTGATAGAGGAAAAATGGTCATGCATGAATCATATGATAGGCTTAGTTGATTCAAGATTTTGTACATATCTGACAGCATAAGAGGATTCTTCTTATAAAAGTTAATGTCAGAAGGCGGTCCCACATCTCTCGGGCGGATGACAAGCATAGGAGTGATCGACTAATCTTAGATTTTGCACTATTCAGAATCCACGCCATAACTGTGTAGTCATTTAGAGTCCTATCATGATATGCTTTAGTCTCAATGTCAAACAAATTCCCATCTTTACCAGAAAGTGGCTTAGCAAGGGCAGGAGGACTAAGATGCTCATGTTTCCCTTGAGACATGGCATAAATATGAAGAGAGTGGCACCAAGAATGATTGTTGCGTACATCAAGCTTCATGATGTTTACTTTAAACTTTAAAGCATATATTGTCAGAACTAGTAACGGGCACGGCAAACATGAGAAGAGAAGACAATAGCAGCAAAACATGGAGAGAACCCTATGCACTTATGGGCATAGGCAATGACAAGCAGCAGTAGAGTGGAGTAGATTTACTCACATCAGGCAGTAGAAGCAACAACAGGGAAGGACACTCTTAAGATTGGGCCTGAACTGCAAGGTAAACTCTAGAGAAGAAAGGGAAGAGGAAAGAAGATCCTAGAAGTGGAGGTCCTTTGAAGGTTTGGACAAGTATTTCCTACCAAGAAAACATTAGGCTCAAAACTAGGAAGATTATAAGAGTTCCATACAATTTTATTTGTAATTAAGACAGTGAAGTAATAAGTTTCTGAAGCATATCAAGATGATCATTCGGCATGTAATCTAAATTATAAGCCTCCCCCTCAAGAATTTGACAAGAAACAAATATGGAGGAGCAATTCCGGAGAAATCAAAACAAAGTCAACTAAAAAGATAGATGTTTTCATAAATCCTGTTCGAGGACATATAATGAATTATAACTGTAACAGTATCTAGCCCTGGCCCGTTAGCATCTAGTCCGCTTCCTTGTAACTGCCTCCTCTCTTATATATATAGGACGGGGGTGTACATATCAAAACAACAACGATTACAGTGTCTCCCGCACACGTATCAACATAATGTATATTCAAACAACTTGGGTTAAATCATTTTATCACATATGATCAGATGTGCCATGAGGTTGGAATTATACACATCAAATGGTTTGGTTTCTTATGTTTAGACATTCAAAAAACCACAAAAAACTTAGGGTTTAGTGGCCAAAAAAGGACTAGCAGCACGAAATCAAAGGAAATAAGATGTATCAATGACTGTCACAGGAAATACCTCCGATATTGTGGTCAGTACAACAGATATTCTGTCATATGCAGGGTATCTTGCTTTCATGCTCTTAACACTGCCTAACATGGATGCTACCCAATCCTGGTCATGGATAGGAGCAGACCATATCGGCCCACCCATGTTAAATTTTTTGCCACAGTCACTGCAGTCTTGTGGAACCGAGGGACCAAAGCCCGGCAGATACCTTACACTGCTATTCTTAAAAAATCAAGAAATTGGAACAGCAAAAGTTAGCATAGATGAATAGGTTCATCTGATAAAATAGTAGAGAGAGTAAATGCAGACAGGAAGAAGCTGAAACAAGTGGAAAAAGTACCTTGGTAATTGTTCTTCCTAAGGGCTATAGATGGAATGAATCACACCCAACACACTGATACACATACGAGAGCTTAAGAGGGGTATTTTTCAATGCACTTGCAGACCTGTACATCAATTATTATAGAGAAAGAAGGGATTCACGAAGTTCAGTAGCAACAGATGAAAGGCAGTACTGATTAGGAACTGTGCAAAGGAACCCACGTGTATATACGGACAAAAACTCGGATGTAGAAGTCCATCTGCACAGAAAGGATAGGAACAATGTATCTTTTGTAACGATTTGCATGGCTCTGCAAAGATACATATGGTAGATTAAAAAGATGAACAGAAATTACATTAAAAGAATCCAGAAAATGTCTTGAACTTTATATTACCTCAATGCTTGCAAGAAGGATCCTTAAAGCCATTTCAAGACAATATTTGCCTTTCAACGGGTAGGAGCCATACCTGTGCTCGCCAGATTAGTCCAACTAATCGATACTCATTTTGTTTGGCAAAACATAATTAATAAAGCATACTTGGAATAGCAGACTTCTCCATTTCCCCCGCACAGGACAGCCATATATGTTGCAGTACACATTACGATGCCACCATCGGCGACTGACTAGACAGCCAAGTCCAAAAACACAGATGGGGAGCCATAAGGATCAAGATCAACCTGCAGATGCAAGGAATAATTGTGTTTGAGAATAACACAAACTTAAATCTTGTCTAAGTAAGCTCGCACCTATTTGAACTGGATGAGGAAATGACTGTATGATAAATACAATATCCAGCAGTCATTTTATTGCCACAAAGAGAAATGATCAAGTTCACAAACTCGTCGAGAACTTCAAGATACCGCTAGTTTGAAATAAAAACAACATTCTGTATTATTGGTTATAAAAAATTGCCTCATTCAAATAAATGAGCAAAATAAGAGAAAAGGCCCTTCAACAAAAAGGTTGGAGCAGAGACAGCCCAGAACATATCATTGGAATCATGTTTCTAATACAGAAATCTACTCCGGCTGATCATACTTATTTATTCTATAACATCAAATACTAATTCTAGAACTTTGTTGATTCATGGTAATAATCATTTGTACATGAAAGTGCACACAGAAAGGCCCTTCCATTTCTCAATGTAAAGAAGAGACTGTCAAATTAACAAAATGATTCATTTTATACCATCAAATACTAATTCTTCATCTAATGTATAACATCGAATACTAATTTGTAACATCAAATACTAAATTCATTTATAACATCAAATACTGATTTGGACAGAAAGGTGTCCAATGAAGTGGGGAGAGAACATTCTAATTGAAGTATGAAGAAAGTAGAAAATATAGATCTAAGTATTTCACAAAGGTAAAAATGCATTCAGTATCACGAGGATAACCAAACTAATATCTAAATACAACAAACTCGTATTTTGAAAACCCAAGATCCAAGCCTGAAGATGCCCAAGCTAACTAAAGATGTATCAATAATATGAGTACCCAATAAAGCTTCACTTATGATGCGCATATATCTTGGGTATTGAATGTCACACTTACCACATCAAACTCCTTAGGATGAGTCAACATGTATACCCTTGCATCAGCTAGGTGGGCTTCAACTTTTGCCTACGCAATGGCACCATTAAACTATATATTCTTTTTGCATGCCTCTATAGATGCTGAATTAGAAAATGTATTTCAGTCACCAGCAGAAAGCCAACCATGGAATTAGAAGTGGAAAAAAAGCATGACAATGAAAAAGATGAAACAAAAAGAGAGAGTGGAAGACTCAAACCCTTGTCATTATCAAGTGCCACAACTTGATCAATACCATCCACTTCACGCGCATACCTTAAAGATCGCAATCCAGAGGCTTCCAAAGCCTAAAACCTAAGTTCCATTAAAAACTGTTTATGGCTTCACATGATATATTAAAACTGTTAACCAAGTTGCACTAGGATTCAAAGCAAATCACAAATGGAAACCTGACCAAAGAAATCACATATACCACACCTCAAGAACTCTCAGTGGCTTTAGTTCACCTTGGGTCCTACCAGAGCGAGCCCTCAGTGACTCTTCTGAATTGACCAGACCTGGATTTTTCACTGGATGCAAGTCACTTTCTCCATTAAATTTCACATTTTGGCAATTCATATCCGATCCTTCTCCAGATTCAGAAGTATTTGTTTCCAAAACATCTGGTTTCCCCTTTGTTTTGTTTCTCTGGAGCGCAGCATGTTCTTCCTTTCTCTTAGAAATAAATGTCCTTAGGACTGCAATTGACATGTCTCAATTGTTGACCTTAGATAGTAGAATGCGAACTAATGTTAGGATATATAATGGGCACTCAGGGTTAAGCATGGGAAATTAATAGTGTTTGCAGGGTAAATGTATCAGGAAGATCAAACAAACAACTGAATCGGAGAAAAGGCAACCAAACGGCAGAAACCAGAGAAGAGAAGAAATTATAGTTAAAACAAAAGAACAATAACTGAGTCGATTGGTCAAATGATGCAGACCAAAGACACCTTGTGTAGGCCCCTTACGAACTTTAGAGGTTATGAGTACACTGTCATTTCAGTAAAGGCGAAATGTAACTGTTTCAGAAAACTTTTTAAGGGAACAACACAAACTTTTATAAAAAATATTTAGAAGAACGCAAGCAACCGAAGCATCAAGCTTGCAGGTCACATTGTAAAGCTTGGGGATAGGACTGTCAAGTACGAACTAAGATGTATAACAAGTATACCTAAAACAAATGTTGGCTGATTGGGAAATCGACTATAAATGTTTTTTTAATCTGGAGACCTATCTAGGAAGCACGGACACTTCTACACAGCCCCCGTGTCCTTGTCGGACACGTTTTGGACACGGAAGCTTCCCGGACACATCCCAAAACGTTTTTCAAATTATTCAGCATCTTCTGCTAGCTGACAATTCATTTATGCTTTTCCCAAGTTTTGTATGGAAGAATGAAAATGTCACTGTGAAATATTTATAATTTCAATAACAAAATAGATGCACAGTCCTACTTCAACTTCTCTAACTACTTGTATTTTACAATATTCGAGAACGATTCCACTGCCTGACACTGAAAGTGAACACTAATACATATATATTAAGTAGTAAGTACATAATTTTTAACTGTATATATCTTGTTGTGTTCAGTGTCATGACTATGTCAAATATATTCAGAAATCACAAACTCTGTGTTCATGGCCATAGTCAAAGTCAACATTGTGCTTCCATAAAGCTGACCCAAACTTGAGTTCTGATGTATGCTTTTTCTAGCTGTAGCAACTAGGCGATTACGAAGTAGCTGTGATGCATTTGGAAGCAATTTAGATACCAACATAAGACCATAATGTGATAGTGGGTTAGTAGTAGTTTTACCTTATGCTTAAGAGTAGCTAGGCTTTTTGTATGCATTGGAGATTGAGGTATAACGCCATTTGCAGGGGGAATGTCAATCAGGCCACATAACAGGGTCTGTTTGCACAAAATGAGAAGTTACACCACAATTATAACAAAGATTCTGGGAGGTGAGGTAAGGAGGAATGACATATAAAGAATAAAGAGGAACATCTCACCAAAAAACCCAATAGGAGCAAATCATAGTGAAATGATGGAGGCTTCCTCAAATTGAACTCTTTCTGCTGAGCAAGTTGTGATGCCACACTATGGTCAAAGTAGTACAGAACAACAATCATAGTTGCTGGGATGAAAGCTCCAATGATGTATACGATGGGAACATTTTGCATATCCTGTTGACATGATATCATTTACATGTTAGTAGACTATATAGAAAAAATTGCTTCCTCACTGGTGAACGCCAGATTAAAGAATTATTTAAATCTATTACAATTTTACAAGATCAAAGAAAAAATTGGTTTCGTTGCTATTTTAGCAAGCCAGGACATATGGTTAATATTCATGAATCATGATAAAGAATACAAATGTAACTTTTAGTTTTGTTCCTAATTGAATTAGTAATTCTATGCACGATGATATAACTGATGATAAACATATAATTACATTGATTACTGTCCAGTTCGCATAAGCACCCGGTGACCATGGATTAGGACTGAAAAGACACCTCGGTATTCCTTTAGGAACATTATGAGAAGGTATATATGAAACTGCGGTCCAGACCAGTATCATCAGTGGCACGCCATAATCTGCAATCAGGCTGCGTATCCAGCCTGATATTATTTGTGATCATCAAACTCGTTGTCTCGTATAGATAGAGAAAATTATTAAATAACAGAGATTATAAACACAGGTTCATACCAGCACCATATCTCCAAGATCGTGTTTTCCTACTTTTAAGCGCAGTAATGAGTAGCCCAAATGAAAGAACCAAAGCAAACATGCCGTTGCTAAATCTCCAAGACTGAGAAAATTGTGGTAGATTTGGATCTTTACTCTGTGGTACGCGGAACTCCTCAACAAGGCCCTATATATAGTAAATCACAAACTCTTAGCATTTTCCTTCTCCATCCAAATTATGTGAATATCTACTTCTCAAAGCAGCGGGGCAGCAGCGCTTTCCGGAGAAGTGGGGGGGGGTCGTCGTCCGTCTGGGGAAGAGCAGAGGGCAGCGACGCTTTCCGTGGGGTCTTCGTCCGTCCGTCGTCGGCTGCGGCGCTCTGGGACGGTCGTCGTCCGTCCGTAGTCGGATGCCGCGCTGTGAGACGGGGGGGGCAGTTTGTGCGGCGGTGAAACTTTGGGGGAAATCAGGCGCGCGGAGGAAAAGAGGAAGCGGGGAAATTTTTTTCCCTGAAACTGCTGTATCATATATATTGCAGAATAGTTATTAACCTACGTTGCATATATAAAATATATATATATATATATATATATATATATATATGTAATGTATATGATTCATGTAGGTTAATAATTATTCTGTAATAATATCACATAAGGGTGTTAAATAATGGTTAGTTCTGGGTAAAAAAAATGAACCGGCCCAGTCAATCTCGGACCCAATCTAAAATTGAATTTTTTTTAGCAAAATATTTCAAAGGCTATTTTGTATGTAAAATAGTAGACACATATGTATAACATGTAAATATAGAGGTTGATTAGTTACTCTGTTATAATATCACACAGGGTGTTAAAAAGTGGTTTTGAGTCAGTCAATTTTGGGACAAAACATGGCCCAGTTAGAGAGTTCAATTGTCAGTGTCGAACCCAAATACAAAACTAGATTTTAATTGTTCGAATGGTGTCTCAATTGAGAACGACACACATTGAAAACATTAGATTCGAAAGAAAACTCTGAGCTAGATTTGAGAATGAATATAAAAAAAAATCTCTGATTAGATGTTCATGATTATATTTCGTGTGATAAAATATTAGGTGGCCGGTTCCGGGTCAAAACATCTACCCAGAGTGAAAAAATTGTCATTCCCACATGACCACACAAAATTAAATTTTGTTCAATCGACCTCTCAAACTGAAACCAACCCATATTAAAAAAATTAAAGCCCAAAAAGAACTCAGACCCATATTTGACAATAATTTTATATGAAAAAATAATTAATTATTTGATTACATGTTCATGATAAAATTCTCTAATAAAAAAATTGGGTTTAGCTCGGTTTAGGGTATATAAAACAAGTCAGAGTCTATTGTATAATCTAGGCATATAACAATGTATTAATTATAGCGTATTGTGTGACTATGGTCTATTACAACATGTAGCTATTACAACGGGAGACCAGACAGAAGAAGACTTGCATCGGCACAAGGAGAGGGAGTGCTTGTTCTGGTTTTGGAGGCGGGACTTTGGCGTCGTTCTATTTTCGGAGCGGGAGCGAGAGCTAGAGCGAGGGTTTGGCGTCGTTGTTTTGTTTTCGGAGCAGTAGATATAAAACGGTTGATCCATTTAAACAATTATGATTATCTAAAAAGAAAAGGATAAATGTCCACAATCAAATGGATCCTCTTCACGGAAGTAAAAGAGAGAATGGTTGGTTTAATATGGTTAATATTGGTTAGGAAAAAAGTTAATCATAGTCATGAGCAATCATTGGGAAAATTAAATAATAGTATGGGATACATTTCCATAAGTTCAGGAATAATGCTTTGGGAAAATTTAATATACTCATCAAGGACAGCATCACAAGGGTCAGGGATAAGCCTTCGAAAAAATTAATACACTTGTCAGGGATTATGTCCTTGAGGAAAAATCCTTCGGCCTTGTTGAGTTTTGTAGTAGTGATTGAGGGGAAATAATCTTTAGAAAAAATTAAAACATGAAACAATGCTAAGTGAGTATTGTTTTAAACAATTCGGAAATAAATTGTTTTGTTCGGGATAATACGTGAAAATACATAAATGACAAATAAAACATGAATAATTCATAAAATTCGGGAAAAATACGTGTTTAATACAAAATTCAGGTGTACCATACATCTAATAAAAATTTTGCATATTATACGCGAATATATGAAAATTTCAAAGAATTATGTGATTATGATGTGTTGTTTAACTATGGTCTTTTACAATATGTAGCTATTACAACAGGTGATATCATGTTGTGTAATTATATTATATTACAATGGTTTAGTTTACGTTGTGTAATGGAGGTCTATTACAACGATGTTTTATGTGTGGATATTACAACAGGTTACAACATGTTGTGTAATTATAATATATAACAACAGGTTGGAGTCTGTTGTCTCATGTTGGGATATAACAACGAGTTTTAATATGTTGTATTATGGTGGTCTATTACAACATGTACCAAATACAACATGTAAAGGCCTGTTGTATAATTAATACATACTACAACGGGTGAGTCTGCGTTGTGTAATGATGGTCTATTACAACATGTGACTATTACAACGGGTCAAAATATGTTGTGTAAATAACATCTTTTACAACGGTTTTGAATATGTTGTGATACTACAACCTATTACAACACTTTAGCAGTTGTTGTAGTATCCTCCTATACTACAACAGGTTTGGCATGTTGTAAATGACTTGTGTTGTATAAAATATACAATATACAACACAAAAATGGGCTTGTTGTGATAAGTATGCTAACTACAACACAATCATCAGAACTGTTGTCTATCTCCCGTTGTAAAAAGCATTTTCTGTAGTAGTGATACTAGTGAGTTTGACAACCATACATTGATTTCTAGATTCCTCAAAAGTTGGCAAATTGTACAATGTGTTATTCTAACTTTGTTACTCAAATACTAGTGAATTACTTAAAGGAAAATGAATGCATATCATTGATATATATATATATATATATATATATATATATATATAAACAATTTGTTCATAAAAAAATTACATAAACCCCAATCTCTCTAATACTTGATCCCTCTGTAGATTTAGGTTGGCCCTTATGATCTAGGATACCACGTTCCACATGAACACCATGATATAGCTTGGATGGGACAAACTACAATAATATTTCCTAACAATATTCCCTTTCTACTGTTCCATAATCAGTAGTACTAATACACCACTATTATCAAAATCGAGGTTGGATGGGTATCGTTATAACATCTCAATTTTAGTCACTCCAGGAAGAATAGTTTTTGGCGACACCAATATATAATCTCATCAAAAATAATTTGTAATCCTGAGATCATGGTAAGCAACGTCAAATGTATCTTGAATAGGGATGTTGTTGAGGAAGATATGCCTCATGTAGGGGTGTTTAACACTAATATAGAAAAGAACAATTTTGGTTCCAAATGGGGGTCATATACTACCAAAAATATGAGGCAGTTTATGCAAACTTTGCGAAGTGTATAGATAAAATTTGGAAATTTATAAAATTCTTATATGATTTTATTTATTATGTTAGAATTTGGTGTAAGAATTCATATAATCCATGTTAAAAGTGTTCATTAGCATCTCGTATATCTTTGATACTTGGACTCAACTTTTTCCCTTACAATGTGGGCATTATTCTACAATTAAATTATTACTAGTGGATCAATATAGGAAAGTCAATGTTAAGAAAAGGGAAACCCAACACTTAAATATGTGAATCCTGGTGCAAGTAAGTAGGATAACTCATTCACGTAGTCTACTCATCAAAATTTCCAATGTAAGGTCAACTTTCTTGACTTTGTCTTCAGTTTCCTTAAGCTCCCAACTATTAAGATAGTATACATTTGAGTGTATAACATCATCATTGGTATGGTTTCTTATATCATGTGGTATGAGATGGTCCCCCCTAGAGTCTTTAGTAGATGGTCAAAGAAGAATTTCTCAAAATTTTAGAAGAGGTTCATGTCATAGAGTTACAAAATATAAATACAAATAAACTATATATGTAAATTTCACTAATCTATCTAAATTGGATTCCACTTCATAGTAGAAACATACCTTACTTTATTGTTTACAACTAAGACTTGTAAGGGGCCCATCTCCACTGACGTTGATTTCTCTCATGTAAGAGGCTTTGATTGCTTCTTAGCATTCTTGTTATCATCGGTGATCTACTTGCACTTGTTTAGTTGTTCTCCAGCCCTTGTGATGATGCCTGAGAAGATCAAAATAGGAGAGGATGACAAGAAGAGTGCATCAATTTCAATAGAGGATGTGTGACAATGGTGAACTAATTTATGTTAATAATGAATGGGATAATAATTAGATCACACCATAGAAGCAATTCCCAAATAGGTTTAATGCATAACAAAAATCATAGACTAATATTGATATATGTTTGAGTAGTAAACGAAATGAAGAAATGTAGGGTGCTTGGTAGATATGTTGAACATGCATAAGATATCCACAATAAATACACAGTAGGATTATCCACAAATTGGGGTAATGGTTTGTACGTTTCATAAATAATTGGTCTTGGATTAGCAATTTAATTGTTTACATCAACGTTGATTACTAGGTATATAGTAAGAGATGGTTAGATGGTCTTCGTTAATTAGTAGGTCTATAACAAAAGCTAGTTATTCGTTCCATGAAATGGTATTTTTAGTCCAGTCAATTACTTATTATTCATATTATAAAATATTAGTAACTTGTGATAATTATAACTGATTAGTGTGTGACAAAAGTTGGATTGTTGAAAAACCAAATGCAGGTTAATTGTTCAAACAAATGTTGGTTTCCCATTCAAACATATTAAAAGTACAAACAAAATAAGGTTAAATGTACAATATGTTGCCATTATCTTGAGTGGCATTGTACGTGGAAGAGGTAATGGTGGTTGACCTTGCTCATGCTAGATGAGAATGTTACCAAATGTGTATTGCATGATGGACATTCCAAAGAACAATAAAATAATTACACACCATTGTAATGATGTTGCTTTAGTTTCATTTTTTAGTGACATGCTATTTCTTGTTTCTAGAAAATTACTACTAGATGCAACAACTTACATGAAAATTTGAAAAGTAGGTCACTCCAACATGTGGCGGAAACAAAATGTAACAATGGTATGTAATTATCTAGCATGGTGGAGTATGAATGTAAGTGATAAAATAACAACATAGAGTGAACAATGAATCATGAGTATAATGATAAATGCAATATGATTGGATGGATACTGGAGTTGGAGAAAAACAAATAAAATAATTTCATTAGAATGGTCAAAAAAATGTTCCTCTTACAGTAAGAATAAGACAACATCCTTTAAAGAATTTCTACCTAAGTTAGCTATTATTGACTAGAGTATGATATCCACAAATATATTCTAGTCATTGTACGACTGTCCACTAGAAAAACCTCAATTATTTATGTACAAACTCACTCTATCATGTAGGAGTTTCATGCAGATCTGAGAAACACCCCATAGTAGGATCCAACACTGTGTATTTTGACTTTGATGGCCTCTTTGATCTCTTTCTAGAAAAAGCTTTTTGTCCAGTCTACCTCATCTTTGATGCCAATTTTCTTGTAAGTAGGAGGTGTTGGAGAGGGAAATTGATGGATGTTAAAGGAAAGAAAAAGATGAAGCACACGTACTACAAGTAGCGGCATCAATGATAAATATAAAGCCAACAATGTTGGTAGGTTTAGGATATATAAAAAAATCTAGGTGACATACTAATGGTGGTGTGGTAGTTGGAACATTAATGTTCAAAATGTACCATTCAAACATTAACACCGACAAGTACTGGAGTACTGTAGTTAAAACATTGATGTTAGTCTGTTGTTTGAACAAATATTGGATATTGGGCATGTAAAATGTGGTTAAATTGGACATAAAATATGGTTATATAAACCACAAAAGATTGTTACATAGACAATGAAATATGGTAAGATGGACCAGAATAGACCATGAATGTTGGCCAGATAAACCATAAAAGTTCATTACTTAGACAAGGGGAACTAGTTATATTTTCCATGAAATTTGGTTATATGCATGGATCAAGAAAGTTGGTTACATGCACAAAGCTAGTTATGTAGATATATGAGTCTATGATATTGTGATAATAGTCTACTAGTTTTGTGAGATGATCGCCTTAGAGACTACAAAAGCCATCATAGAAGAAATATTTGAGCATGTAGAAGAGGTTCATCATAAGTATTATAACACTTATACAAGTTCATAAGGATTCCACACCTTTGACTAGAACTTTCGTACCACACCACGGTAGGGTTACAAAATAAATGAACCATCATCCTTTCTTACTCAAATAGAACTAAAAAGAATCTCTCTCCACATCCACTACTTCCAACTAAGCTTTCTGGTCAAAGAGAAGCATATGTTTGAATCTTAGTGGAGCAAAATAGGAGGGGAGCAGGGGAGAAGTTGAGAAGAATAATGTTTCAGTATGTGAGTAGCAAGAGGAAAACGAAGGAGAAGATGCAGGAATAACAAATAGACACTGATAGTAGATGTCATCCACCATTTTTTAATATACATTTTGGTGAGAGATAACCACTTTTTAATGTCCATATTTACAATTCTAGGGAGATACTTATCCATCATCAGTTGGCATCTCTAAGAATGATGGCCTATTATGCACATCAAATCATGGTAGTGAAGTGAAGAGGGTGATTTGACTTGAGTAGTTGGTGTGTTTGACTAAAATGCATGTGTCCCATTCCCCTGGTGGATCCATCTGAAAAGAGTTTTTCATGTGTTGTGCTAACCAATGAAAAACCCAGATCAGATTGAGGACATTATGAGAAAAATGAGCGTTAGGTTGAAATTTGAACCCAAGAAAAGGTAGGAGAAGTAGAACTGGAATCGGCTAGATAAGATTTTGACCACCAGACTCTCATGTAATGGAGGATGTACATTTAACTGCGGGGAAACTTGTTGTCTCCAACGCTATTGCATACATGTGGCCTCACCTACTGTGAAAACTAATTACTGTGAATGGCTGATTGAAAGTGAGTAGAGGAAAAGTTGCAAAGAGGTTGTTAGAGTGCAAGGCAACTTGAGAGATAGAGAACAACTATTTACTAGGAGAGAGTGAGAGATAGACTTCAAGGTGTGGCAGGATTCAGAAAAAAAAAATTCCAAGAAAATACTATGGAGAAATAGCTCAAGAGAGAATAATGAGGCGGGGTTACAGAAACTTAAATGGGAGAGAGAGGGGTGGAGAGAGGGAGAGAAACATAAGTCCAGGAGGAAGAGAGAAACTTCCACAAAGAAAAGAAAGGGTTCATTAGACAAACTTCATGTCATTAGATATAGAAGTCACATAAAGTTCAAAGTATTAGAATGGAAAAACAAGCGAAAATACAATTTCTGTTTAAAGATTGGTTGTTAACAGGAAAGAAAATCATGAAAAAACACAATGGAAATATGAAAGATGAAGAGGCTTTGATTGCATCCAAGTGTTATGCGGTGGTTTACATATTTGTTCAGTTATAAACATGGTAAGGGAAAGGAGCGTTCAATTATCAAAGAAAAAATATTAGCCCGACAACTCTTTTCTTTTTTTTATGTGGAGGATGTTTTTCTTTGATGGGAAGGATTATATACTTCTAACTACTTTCAATGTGTGAATGACATGATTTTCTTTTGATAGGAAGTTCATTTTCCCATCCATTAAGGAAACGAAACATTAGAAACTGAAAATTGAAGAATTACATTTGCTTTCCAATAGTTATGGAGGCAAACAAACAAACACAGAACTAATATGTAAAAGATAGGTGCTTATTTGTCTTTTTGTCAATAGAGTGTGATAACAAAGAGTTATTGTTTGATAAACATAAAAGTAATTTCTGCTTTGAATATGAATATAGGAATGACCAGATCATTTTTAAGAGACTCCTTTCATTAATTATAAATTTATTATTTAAGCGAGTGATCTGAAAAAGAATTGCATATCCTTTTTTTTTCGAATACTTCTTTATGCCACGCAAAAAAGTATTCATATTTGGTCAGAAAAATGGTACATGTTAATATGAGGTCACATGGGGTTGACAGTCCAATTAATTGCTTGCAACGATGTAAAAGTATGCTTTTAAAAAATGTAGTGGTTAATGAAAGAGTTTAAGAGAAAAAATAAGATTTTACATATCATTTTTAAGTGTAAACTTGGTTGGTATGCATGTTTTAAAATCAATTTTTCAACTATATACTAATTTTTCATGTTTAATATATTGTCAATGTTGTAGATGAAAAATGTCTATTATGTCATGGCCTCATCTAACTAAAACTTCCGGATCTGCCACTGCTCTCGTATTCGATCGGTACAATATCATATCACGCATTCATATCTTCGACTAGATGTGAAGAAAAACAACGATGATTCGAGCTATCTTGTTTGACTTTCAGAATTCAGCACGTCTATGGACTTTCTCTTAGCACTACGAGCCAACAGGCTCGTGTAGCATGCACACAAGTTGTCAGAACTTACATGACCAGCCACATAAATTAAATGAGCACGTCGGAATTTTATTTTCAGGGTGGGAACCACACTTCACATATGTGTGCTATTGAAATACAGCTGTAATGGTATCTGAGTATCAATCTCAAAATGCCGACAGTGTTCTACGACACGGAAAATGGCTATGGGGACAAGAAGATGTTACGACCGAAAAGGCTGGACCAGACGACAACGTATTCTTAGATACAACATGTTGTGATTGTCACGATGCGCGCAAGTATAATCTCATCACATCAGGTATGATGCGTCTGGGCATTCAAACCCCCAAGATTCATCATCCTTTCACCAGGGCTTAAATAGGCACTATGTTTCTTGCAATAATATAAATGTGTGTTGAAATTACAATTGAACTGTCTATTTAGGTTTATTTGTGATTTTATAAGTGTGTGGAAGGAAGCTGGCAGACGACCGAAGAAGACTTTATTTAGTAATGATAGCCAAGGAAAGGCATCGGGAGAAATATATCTGAACTCAAGTAGGAGAGTTTCCAAGTGCCAAATTGTCTGTACTGTATAGGTACACATCATATCTCCAATCATATCTTTCATTGGAAGTTGAAGAAAAATAAAGATCAGGGAGACGACTGTACATATCTTGATTTACTTTCAGAATTGCACACGTCAATGGAAGTTTTCTTAGCACTCCGAGCCAAAAGGCTCGTGCAGCATGCGCACAAGTGGATCGGAACAAATCAAGTCAGATACACTAAACGAGCACGTTGGAGTTTTATTTTTTGAAACCATACTTTGGTGATGCCTGCTTTATCAATATCAAAATGCCACACTGTCTTATCATCGCGTTAAGGTGCCGCATGTGTGTGTTAAAACGATAAAAACCACGAGCCGTTGAGAAAAAGACGGTCGTTATCATCCTCCCACGCCCTGTAATGCTAAATGGACCTTAGGTTTACACACTTTAGGAGCGTAGGCATAGTTACGTGCATGGGGCGGCCCACATAACGCGTAGCCGACGGTAGCTGGCATTCGGGCGGGTCGGGTCGGGTCGGGTTTGGGTCGGATCATTTCAGGTCGGGTCATTTCGGGTTTGAGTTTATTCGGGTTATTTTATTGTTTCGGTTCAGGGTCGGGTCGGGTCAGGTTAGTACAGGGTCGTGTTCGTTCGGGTCATTTTACATTCTCGGGTCAATTCAGGTTCAGGTCGGTTAGTTTCTAGGTAGGTTTCTTCGGGTTACTTTAGCAGGTCAGGTCGGGTTCGGGTGAAGTCATTTCAGGTCATCTTGTTATCAGGTTGGGTCAATTTGGACTGTTTTCTCGGGTCAGCTTGTGTTCGGGTCAAGCCATTTCGGGTTGGTTTGTTTTTGGGCCAAGTCAATCAGGGTTGTTTCTCTGGTTCAGGTCTTATTGTGTCAGGTCGGGTTTTCATTAGCGTGAGTCAACTTGGGTTGTAAATCTGGCTCAACTTGAAATATTTTAGGTAGAGTGAACAATAAGGTTGTCAACTCTAGTTGTTAATTTGATTGAGGTTGAGACATTAGTGCTCGAATTGATATTGAAACAGTCAATTCAGGGTATCTTATTGGGTTTTGATTGAATAAGTTTCAGTCAGGGGCCAAGAGGGAGTAGGTTAGTGGTTTCGTTGAAAGTTACTCTTCCCCAAGATCGAGCATGCCCTTATCAAAGAAAATAGAAAAATAAAAAAGTCTTCCAAGTAGTGTTTCAAGGGCTGAATTGCTATTATCTATGATTTGAGCTACATGTCAGCTGACCTCTGATCTACTAGAATCTGTTTGACATGTGTGCAGATTGAATGTTGAGGTTCTTTGGATTTACACTATCAAGATAGGGTCATCGAAGTTGCTCTTCCTCTGAGTGGTCCCGATAAATAAAAAGTTTCAGTTGGAGTGTTTGAACCATATTAACTTCAGTTATTTTGTGTCCTCTAGCTGAGTATTTTTAATCTTAAAAATAAAGCAAAAAATACGCAATGAAAAATAAAATAAAACATTGGTAAAAAGTTATTTGCGACCTCATTATGTTTTATTCCATATACTACATGTAGTTCTCTATAGCATGTCTATTTTAGAAACACAAATTTTATGTTGGATTTTATGTATGAAATGTAGTTTCCAATAATTAATTAGTGCAGCCACAACAATATGTAATTTTTAAACTAAATACCGGAGTTTCCGAAACAAGATGAGTCACTCATAAGTCATAACTCATAACTCATACGTCATGACTAAGAAAAATCCACAATGATGTAATACAATAAGACGATCAACCTTTTATTACCAATATTATATTAAGAATAGACACTAGTTGACACCCTTTCTCCTTCCTTCCTTGAATACAACGCATTAGAAGGAACAAGATAACACCTACGTAAACATTGTTTCCTTTTACAAACTCCTCCCATATAGATATAATGGTTCCATGATTTCCATCCCATCCCATCAACTCGTCCATCAACTCCACATTTCTCTCTATTTATTTATTTGTTTGATCCAATATGCGTTTCTTCCTAATCTTTCTTTCCTTTTTTAATTCTCCCCCAACTACTCGTCCATGTTTTTCAATATCTCTTTCTATTTGTTTCCTTCAATATCTCTTCCTCCCTAATTTCTCTTTCATTTTCTAATTCTTTCTCGACTCGTCAACTCCACCATCTTCTTCATGTTTCCGCAATGATCTCTTGTTACATACTTATGTTGTAAAGTAAATGTGTTTTCAAATTATAAGATAATTACGCGGACTGTCCACTTAACAAATGAGAATAGAAGTAATGGTGGGTGAGGCCATTGGCATTCCAGCCTTCAAAATATACAGAATTTGTTTTAGTTTGGGTTAGGTCACCGCTAGATCTACGTCTAATTGTACTATCTTTCCCTCCTATAAAAACTTTCTTCTTGTAAATTTGTACAATTATTTACTCAAAAGAGTAACATATAGAAGCTTAACAGTTTGCCTTAAGTAGATAAAGGCAGGGAAAGTAATTTCTGACCACTTGTTTTTTATTATTTTTAATTACCATATGTATATTTTTTCCTATATATTACAGGCTCTATTCTCCCACAAAACCATAACCCTCCTCTCTATTCATGAATTACGAATTCACGATCAACAGGAAAATAGGGTTGTGGAATTACGAGACAAACGAACCAACGCATCTCCATAGGCACAGTAGGTCTTCGGTGATAGAGACGACCAACACATACATTGATCAAGTCTCTCCTGCCTCCGGTCAAAGTGTGGTAGTGAATCACCTTTCTCCCTATCATTCCCCTCGATCAGCCAATGTGTATGTTTCTTATCATCTTCACCTAACCTCGTATCTTCATCGTGCCTGGATTCTCTTTTTTTTGTTATCAACGATTGCTTCTCTTCTCCTTTGTATGTTTATCTCATGTAAGTGTAGTTGACACCTATTGCGTTATTATATGATCAACTATTATTTGTTATGTTGGACCCTCTCACCCACCTTCTTCTAGTTGTAGTTACCTTTGTTTCGATTCCTCCCCAGCCTCCTATCTTCTTCATTTATCGTCTTTTCTCTTTCATGCCTTGGTTTTGTGATCTTTCTATAGTTATCCAATTCTGAAATCTTGTTGTGATTTTTTGTGTCTTTACAGTTGTCATCCAATGACGATTATGGATGAAAATTTTAGAACACCCCAAGAAGAAGAAGTGATAGGAACATATGATTTTTCATCTCAAGCTGATGCAGGTAGTAGGTCTTTTTTTCTTATATTGTTGTAAAGAAATGATATTGATTATTGCAAACTTTCTATTTTGAGGTGATGAGAATCCTCTGACACAAATCTCAACTCCAGTTCCATCCACAAAAACCCCAATTCTAGATAAGCCGGTTGGAAAGAGAAAGTGTTATTCAGAAGTTTGGGATGAGTTTGATACTATAGAAGATGAACAAGGAAACCTGCATTCAGTATGTAAACATTACAAGAAGGGAAATTATAGAGCAGAATCTAGATGGGGGACTTCTAATCCGAAGAGACACCTAAAGAATTGTGCTGAGTATATAAAGAATTGTCCTACTAAGCCTATTTCTAGGGAATTCAATAATGAACAATATCACGAGATGTTGGATGATGCTATCTTGATGCATGGATATACATTTTCAAAGGTTGAGCATGAAGGGTTGAGGAAGGTTCATCAATATCTTAAAGAAGATGTGAAAACAATTTCTAGGAATACCATGAAGAAAATATGCATTAGGAGACATGATAAGCTAAAAAAAAATCTGAAACAAACTTTGAGTCAAATATCTAGTAGAATTTGCTTGACTTGTAACATATGGACAGCATGTACTTCTCGTGGCTATCTCACTCTCACTGCGCATTATGTGGATGACAATTGGAAATTGAATTCAAAGGTATTAAACTTTTGTCATTGTCCTCCTCCCCACACAGGACTTGAATTATATAATTTGTTGCATGATTTGATATCTAAAGAGTGGGGTATTGACAAAAAGGTGCTTTGTATGACTGTGGATAATGCATCCAATATGGATAACATGGTAATGAATTTAAAAACCACATTGCTTGAAAGTTTACCATGTGATGGAAATTTTTTCCATGTTCGATGTTCAGCTCATATTTTGAATTTAGTAGTAAAAGAAGGATTGAAAATATTAAAAGTTGTGTTTTAAAAGTTTGGGAGAATGTCAAGTATATTGATGCATCTGAAAGTAGACTTATTAAGTTTAATGATACTGTTACAAGAACCAGTCTACCATGTTCCACAAAGTTATGGCTGGATGTTGCAACTAGGTGGAATTCAACATATCTAATGTTAAGTAGAGTTTTTCATTACAGGCGAGCTTTGGATATTTTTGGTGCAAATGAACCAAATTACAAGTATCGTATCTCCTCAGGTGAGTGGACAAAGGTGGGCAAAATTTGTGAGTTGTTGGAACCATTTTATGAGATTAAAAATTATTTTTCTGGTTCTGAGTATCCGACTACCAATTTGTATTTCTATAACATTTGGAAAATTCAGAAACTCTTGCTTAAAGCAAAGGATTTTGGGGACTCTGAAATAAGCACAATGGCCTCTCAAATGTATGGAAAGTTTGAATAATATTGGGCTGATTACTCTATGATCCTTTCTTTTGGTGTAATTATTGATCCTCGTTTTAAGTTTGATCTTGTAAAATTTGCATTTACAAAGCTACATGGTGATGAATATGGTTCAAGGCTGGCTAATGAGGTGCTTGTCCAATTCAATGAGTTTTATAAGTGCTATGAGAACCATGTATCTCTGCCTTCTGTAACTACTCTTCCAGAGACATTGCCACAAGTAGAGTGTATTAGGGAGAGTGATGATCTAGAGGTAATTTATTTGATGTATTCAATATTATTTCTCAAAATTTACTTTCATTAAAAGTATAATTTTTATAAGAAGTCTTCTAATTGATGAATACCTTATTAATAAACTATGAATTTGAGGCATGTTATGGGTCTATGGTCAATGTCCATAAAAATGAAGTCGAGAGATACTTTGAAATTCGATAGGAGGCGTGATGTGCTACCTTTGATATTCTTAATTATTGGAAAGGACAATAAAAAAGTTTTCCTATTCTATCATGTATGGCAAAAGACATAATGGTGATTCCAATTACCACTGTTGCTTCAGAGTCGACTTTTAGCATGGGTGGTAGAATTTTGAACAAATGGAGAAGCTCCCTTTTGTCAAAGAATGTTGAAGCCTTGGTGACGACTCGTAATTGGTTATATGGATATGAAGGTATAGATTGTTTTTAAGTTCATTCATTTTTGTATGACTTATTATCTATTTCTTATATATTTTTTTCTCATTTTATTGATTTTCATGCAGAATTGGATGCAGATGGAGTTGAAGTTGGTGAAGATATTGCTATGGATGAGACAATTCAGGCCTAGCTATTTTGGTTAAAGAAAAATGGACTAAAGTAGAAGGAGTTTAATATTTTCAATTACCATTTTATTGGGGAACACTTGCATAGATTTTATATTGATTTAGATACTCAATGACTTGATTGCAACATTTTCTTTTTTACATTTTGTGAGATTTCTCCATTTTACTATTATGTTAAATCAAGAACAAATAAGCAAGATATTATGATGTCTAGGAATGGATTTTGCTCATTGACAAGGGCTTTTATTTTGGCATCTCTTTCATGTTCCATGAGGTTAATTGGTACTATGTTGTCAATGCCATATACATCATAGTCTGCATCCTAGCACTAGCTCTAAGGTTCTTCGATGCATATGGTCCTAAACTTAGTGACATTAACGTGGTGTATTGGAAACATTAAAAGCTTGAATGCTTGGTGTATTGCAGTAGCAAAGTTTTTTGTTACTAACTATTTGTACCTGTTATTGCTTCGAGTTTGGTTCATGAATTGTGACGATGGACTAATGGGTTATGTACGGGCCTCCTTTCAGCTGTACTTGATTTAATAAAAATTAAACACCCTATGTGCATGACAACCTTTGAGTTTTGAAACTTATTGATTTCATCTGTAACTTTTTCTGGATGAAGTTTGATGAACTGTAATACAATTTTGTAGAGTAATCATGTATACTTGATAAAATAGTTCAACACATCCTTATTAAATTTTGTAGAGTATTTGAGAATTGTTAACTAATTTATCTTGATAGATGTATGTTGTACATTTTTGACATTTTAACCTCTTCAAAGATGATCAAACATAATCAACTTATAGGTGTAGCAATGTTTATTTTAACATGGTTCTAAATGGTTGTAACTTGGAAATGTTTATTCAATTTTAAATTAGTCCACAATGACCAAGTAAATGGACACATGAATTTGTCTGTTTAATTTTGTAAATTAAGTGTGTACTCATATTATATATTCAATATGTATAAACTACCATGAAATTATGTACACCTTCAAGCAAAACAATCCAAATTATGAGACGACCCAAATCAAACACATATAGTTTATTCACACCATTTATCCGCAACAAGGTTTTTCAAGGAAACAATCAATTTATTATTAACACATACATGTGTAACAGAAGATAGAAGCTTACTAGCATAAACTATTAAATATAGCTCATAACTAGATATATAAAATGGAGAATAAAAATATTTCCTAACACTTGTTTCATGGAGTAATTGTTTAGAAAAAACTAGCATACATTTTTTTTGGTCGGCGAAAAAACTCTGTTGCTATTGTGAAACCAAAACTTTAGGTACATCGTAGGCGCACCCCTTAACCCTCCAAAAAGGATTACCAAGACATAAACAAAAAGAAGAAACATAGGTATTACGCAGAAGACCAAAACAGACCCAGAAAACTCATAACAGAAGACAACACAAGAGCAAACATACAGACAGAAACTGGTGCGACCATCACCCTGCTGAATAGAGGAGCTCCACTGACAGTATGAACACCCACAAAAAGTGCAGACTCTACCTACAGGCAGAAGGCTACCAATTAAGATCCATACTTGTGCTCCTATGATGAGAACCACCTGAGCTCAGACTAGCAAAACACTAATGAAGAGAACCATCATCAGCCACATGATGCGCCTGAGTGCAGCAAGACATCTCATAAAAACTACTAGAAGGAGTTCCAACCCAGGTTGAAGCATAGAAAGCAATCACAATGCAGGACCCTTCCATTAGCTGACCTTCAAATGATGTCCTTGAACTAAATACCAACCTATCCACCACTGGCGTTTGCTTCAATCCCTGAAAGAAAAACTAGCATACATGATCATAGGGATGTGATATGCATGTGTATATATCAGATTTATACCACTTTAAAATATATGAAGTGTTTCTAAGGGCCTATTAGGTTATGAGCCTATGAGTCTATGACTATGAGTTGAGAAAAAAAAGAAAGAAAATTAGTGTTTGTGGTCAAGAGAGAAAAATATGTCCTACTCTAAATTTTAATAGAGAGGGAAAGAGGGAAGAGTATGTAAATCACAACAATATTGGGTCAAAAATTTCAGTGGGAATCGTGGTCTGTCAGGATGAGTTTGTTCCAATTAGATTGGGTCGAGTTGATGCTTAAAGTTAATGTGATTTTGGGTCCGACTGAATACAAATAGGTCAGGTGATCTCGGGTTGTGTTTATGTCAGTTTGGGTGATGTCAATTTAGGACGATGTCGGATCGAGTTGATTTCGGGTCTGTTTGACATCAGGTCAGGTTAAATTCAAGTTGGGTCACTATTGGATCAAGTTGATGTTGGGTCAGGTTTACATATATTCAAGTTGATTTCGGGTCTGGTTGGGTGTTGGGTCATGTTGCTTTCGGGTCGGGTGTTGGGTCATGTTGATGTCGGGTCAGGTCCATGTCATGTTGGGTTACTATCGGGCTCGGTTAAATTGGTTCTAATATTTTCAAGTTGACTCGGGTTACGGGTCAACTCCAGGTCAAGTCAGGTCGGGTTCGGGTCCCATGTTTTTAGGTCATATTGGGTTTCAGGTAAGCATCGGGTCGGGTCGGGTCGGGTCGGGTTCAGATTTATATTTTCTTCCGACTTAAGCGGGTTGGGTTTTGAGTAGGTCAGGTCGGGTTTCTCGGGTCGGGTCAACTTTTTCCAGCTCTATGTGTTGATGCAGGCGACTGGTCGGTCGTATTCGTAGTCTTCATTTGTAGTTTACGACGAGTTATGCTACAAACACTCTCCTACCCACCCGACATTAAAAATAAATACACCATTAAAGAAAAAAAAATTGGAAAGAGAAAAATATTTTGCGCATAATTCTCAAATCCTTAAGAATTTTTGGTCAAAATAAACATTATTAGGTTCTTCATAAAAAATACTTTCTATCAAGACCAATGTTAACATATTTTGAAAAAAAATAGAAGTATAATAAAAGAGAAGAGAAATATATAAAAGTACAACATGTTTTCAGATACAGTACTCAGATTGACCATTCAGATATCATACTTATTGCCTCATTATTTCTTCACATTTTATATTATGTTACAAATCCATAAGTATTGTACATTTTATCATTTATATTAATTTTGACATACATTCACAATGTAGCGTTTGACAAAAATCATATACAAGGATACACGTACATTATACAAGAAGTACATTACTAACAGTCAAATTTTGTAAAACAAAGTACACTACTAGAAGTACAGTACTAACAATCACATTCGATTTTTTTAAAGTATTCACATTTGTAATATGTATGTATAAACGTACAATACTATTGCCTCTTTATTTTTCACACTCAATATTCTGTCACAAATCCATAAGTATTGTACATTTTATCATTTATATTAATTTTTACATAAGATGTTTGACTAAAATTATATATAAAGATACACACATTCTACAAGAAGTACAATATTAACAACACATTTTGTAATACAAAGTATAGAACTAGACGTACAGTACTAGAGGTACCGTACAAGACATAACAATAATACATTATTTGATAATCTTATTAGTATTGTATGAGATATGTCATATAAAAGAATGTCGATAACCACATACAATATTGACTGGCCTAAATCACGCATTCAAAAGGAGCAGATTTAAAGTAGTTGGACTTTTAAAGAGATAACCTGACTCTCAGGCCCCCGCAATGATAACGGAGTCCGATGTAGCGATCATGGTCGAACACAGGGATGAGGTTGGTAGTGCCAAGAACGCGGAATCAACACTTCTATACTCCGGTAGAAAAAGAGGATTAAAAGGTGTTCCCCAAGGAACAACAAACTGAAGCAAAAAACAAAAGGGCAGAAGAAAAGAAAACAAACTATAACGAGAATATGGAAAACTCGAACCGGGGTTCACTTAACTAAAATGTTCCCTTAACCAACATATTATCCCTCTTCCCTACATGAACATATCAAAATTACGAGCAACCATGCAAAGCCTCATTCCACTCTCTCTTGAGATGAGGAAAGAACCATACTTAAAAGAAATCTCTCTCTTGAGAAGACAGCTCAAAAGCCTTACGACCAAACATATGGCTTAAAGCACCAGTAATCTAACACTCTCGTACATTCATGTTGCTCTACGTCATGGATAAAAGTGATATTACTCTCTCGAGATACCGATGATCAAACATCGCAAGACGATAGCTAAACATACAAGTGAAGCGTTAAAGCAAGCACATCGAGATAACTTTCATATGGGCAAGGATATACAGACAAGAAAGGATAGATATGCCACAATAAGGGAACATTGTAAAGAAAAACTATCTCCAACTGGAGTTACAAGAAAGATGATGGTTTTAGGGTATTAGCAGTTTTTAGGGGTTTTGCGCAAATGCTTCTAAGGAGATAAAACTATTGTCAAGGCCAGGCACGAAGGAAGAAAACTTAGGAATAACAAGCGACAGCGGAAAACACCCTGCACCCCTTCTCTCAAAGAGGGTACCTCCAACTAAATGCCAACACCCTCTCTCAAGGGTAATGGTCATAGGTTGGAGTGGGAAAGCTCCCCGAAGTAGCTCCAACCCTGGGTACTCTTGTACTCCCAGGTCAGACCAAGCTCTAGAGTTACAACGTCCTTCTCTCAGAGGAGTTGAAACGAGAAACACATTTCGATGGCTAGTCAAAACATGATCAAAACATACAAACTAGAATTCATATGCTATATAAGAAATCATCCAACAAAAGGGAACCAAACACAGAACAATATGTATTAAAATCCACAGATTCTATAAGCATAGATATTGTGTAAAAGGGGTTCGATTACAATGCATAATGAATGTAAATGATGAAAAGTAAGATAGGTATCGGCCCCCTTGATGTAGGCGGTCAATATACAGTAGCGGACCCCAAAGGTATCACTAACCCGATACCGGGCGGGAGCTCTACTCGATATTCCTGTTCCGTACGGCTAGCCTTGTCAGGCGATAGGCCGTGACGGGCAGGCGTATCAGTCAAGGTTGTCTACCCGATACGGTAGTATCAGGGTACCACCCTCTCGGGCAACACATCGTCACGGGTTGTCCGTATCGGGTTCGATATCGTGTCGGGTTAGAGATGACTTAGGTTCTCAGGTTTCTTATATCGGGCGTAGGAGGTGAGCTGTCTCGAGTAGGAGCCCATCTAGGAACTCGGCACATCGGGTGGCCTTCTTGGTCATGTCGGGTTGCTACGGTAACCAGGGCAGGTCCTAAGTGAACCACTCTCATCCCTCTCGGGTTGGGGTGAACTCACCTAGTATCGCCCGACACACTAACTCCATGTTCTTTCCAAAGTCAACTTTCATGAGGTTCCGACCCGTCCCATCGGAGTCCTATAGCTGCTATTTATAAGTAGCGGTTGGAGGAGGTTGCGGTTCTCCAGGTGCCACATATCCTTAATCGGCTCCGCACATGTGGCTTTGGGGATGATCGACACGTACGTGTCGCCCGGAACAGCAGGTCGTCACGACGTGTCGGGCTGCAAGCGTATCGGGTGGCCACGGTGGGAAGACGCTTCCGACGAGTGGCTCGTATCGCGTGACATTTTATAACGGTCTGATTAGTCATGGCGGGTAGAGCTCTCTGTCGGGTAAGTGGTGTACCGCCCTTCAGGGCCTCCTTGCACGACACGCCCGTGTCGCGTTGCTACTATATCAGGCTGAAGCCACGATGGGTAGGTGGGAGTGTCGGGTGGCTGGTAGAAGAGTCGATGCAGGTAAGCGTTGTTCATGGGCCGGGACGGGCCTATAGCGGTCTTTTAGGTATAAAATAGGGAAAAATTTGTACAAAAGATTGAAAAGGAGTTAAGGGCATAGCGCAATTTACTTTTGTGCAAAATAAGACAAAACTTGAGAGGAAAAACAGTTTAGAGGGCAGTTTTGACAAGGAAATAAATGCTATAAATAGCCATAAAATGAGTGTTATCAACTCCCCCAAAGTTAGTATTTTGATTGTCCTCAATCAAACTGTACCTATTTTTAAAGTTTCGTTTGTGATACTACTTCATGACTAGACACTATCCTCGGACAAGGGGTTTAAGCGCATTTTTCGAGACGTTCATTGGGAAAATTACATCCACTCACGAGCAACAGGCTTTATTGTTTTTCATTGCCTTATTTACGCAAAAATGTTCTTTTCAGCTTCGGCGAGACTTTGGTTCATGGTTTCGAAGTTAGCTTTCACACCAAACAGCTTTTGGGAGCAAGAGGTTGGGTTTTTTGGGAAGGCTACAGGCTTTTTGGATTTTTATTATTTTCCATTGGTTTGTCCAGGTACGGGTCCATTAGCGGGAAAGTGGTCCCTACAGTCTAAGCCAGATGGCTTTAGAGCAGTGATTTCACATCCTACGTACCACTGCCCCGGATCTACCATGCCTAAAGATGGGTACTTTTAGAAGAACAAGTGTGTTGTCTATTTTTTCATTAGGTATAACTCTCATGCTTTTATTCACTCTCATAAGGATTTTCTCTTATTTTTTTCATCATTTTGGGATTTTGGCGGATCAGGGGGAAAAAGAGTTTTGCTATTCGGGCCTTTTTCCTTCATACGCACATCTCTTAGCAGTTGCGAGATTTTTTTTTTTTCAAAATTGACATACAAAAGTTGTAGCCTTTTTTTGTTTAAGATTGCGTTTTTAGAATGATCATAACAAAATCATGCACCACCTTAGACACAAAGAGAATATGCTGAGAGAAGTTGTATCTGATATTTACTATAGAATGCATATGTACAATTGTATAGAGGCAAGGAGTTGTATATGCATGGTTTTGTATCAGACTTGTATATGTACACAAGATATGTATAAGAGAAAGAAGAAAGACAAAATGGAAGAACTTTTAGTACCTCCCTCACTGATATATAGTACCCCCCAAACTTAACCCACACTCTGTCCCAGAGTTGTGAGATAAATAAGGTAGGATAGTGATAAGTCAGTGAGGGTTTAGCTGGTGAGTGTGCGTCCTTCAGATATAAGCTCCCACATATATTCTTCGTGTTTGTTGTGGTAGTCGATGTGGTGGAGCTTGTCAGGCATTTGTTGTAGCGCCACCGAGCTAGAGATCCATTCTAGCACGTAGATGCCGCAGTCGTTTGATTGTGGAACTTGTTGTGGATTGCTGTGGTAAAATTAAAGCTCGTTCCATGCGTTCATCGTATTTTCTAGGAACGACTGGATCAGCGTTGCCACCTCGGTGTAGTATTTTCTAGGTAAGCGCTCGAGGGGTGTTAACGCGATTGATGTACACTGCACCAAATGATCTTTATTGTTGTCCGAGTTGTTGTAGAAGTTGTAGCAGTTGCCGCTCCTGGTCGTTCAGCCTCTCCTGGAAAACAGTGAACTTGCGGTTGAGGGAAGCAAAAAGTAATAGAGTGGTTGCATGTTACCTCCCGTAAGTAGTCAAATTTTTGACCTAGGATCTACCCAATGATGGAGGGGCTGCGGCTGATCTGGCCCTCAGCCTCTTAACATCCCTCACGTGAGAAGTTCGGCTCGATGAGTGCGCATCTCCACTCGTGTCTGAATCCATGCGGATTTTTCATGAGGGCATCGCTTCAGATAAGGGCGTTGGCGCCTTCGTGGTTGCCTCTGCCTCGCTTGCTTCTGGTGGTGGGGAGGGGCGCAGAGAAGGTGGGTGTTGGTCCACCAATTGGTTGTCGGCGGCCTCCTCTGCAACTACCACTGGTGATGTTGGCGGCGGTGTGGGCCGCAAAGATCTGAGCTCCGCCTCAAGGAGCTCAGTGAACGCACCATTGATGGTGTCCGGCTACACCACTTCTTCTACCATTGAAGGCACAATAGAAGTTTCGTGAGCTACAACTATCTCTTCTGCAGCAGCTTCCCCCGGGGCTATTGGCGTTGTTTCAGCCCCGGTTGTTTCAGAGACCTCCACGATCACCATTATTTCCTCAACGACCGTGGTGGTTGTTGTGGTGGTGGCCACGGTCGACTCGGGAGCAGGGGCGACTATAGTTGCCTCCTTGTTTTGTCGGGCGTCAAGAGGAATTGGTATTGCTGTCGCGACTGCCTCTCTTGTATCCTCGTGGTGGCGGCATAAGTGGCTTCAACCATCATAGCTTCAATCTCCACTGTCCTGAAGACCAACTTTTTTGCGTCGTAGCTGGCGCAACGTGGGAGCGGCAGGAGGGTGTTTGTTCTTGTAAACTTATAGTAGTAGCAATGACCCTCTTTCTTGATGATGCTAGCCCTCATTAGGAATTTGAGTTCAATCTATCGTCACCTCTCATCCTCGACAGGCTACACGGCTCTTTGGGGTATCCTAACCCTGCCGCGATCAGATTTACCAGTCCTCCCATGTTGTAGTTCTTGGTGGCGTCCTTTACTAGATGAAAATGGTTGAGGAGGAAGCGCCCCAAGTTGATCGTGTGTCCCTCCATCATGTGCCACATGAGGTGGAGCTATTCAGTGTAGAGGTTGATTGACTCATACTTGCTGAAGAGTAGGCACACAATGATCTTGTGCACTGTCTTCCAGAAATAGGAGTGCACTGCCACCACCTTGCTTCCCGACTTGAACGTTGACTCGCCGGTCATCTTCCTCCAGAGTGCGACTGGGTTGAACCCATCGCCTTCGATGATTCTGACACCGTTGTTGAGTAGTTATTTTTCTGCTTTGTTGGAGGAGAAGATCTCACTGTGCACCTTTTCAGATATGTCGTGCTCAGTGTTATACAGTCGTCCTTGTAGTTTGTCTACTCTGCCAAATCTTTTGACTTCTTCTGGTCTATTCTGCACCTGACAGACGGACGAAATTAACTCTCTTGTGAGTTCTGTGTAAGAGGCGGAGTGGCTGAAGCAGATTTTCCTCAATCCAGCAGCTGCTACGACATTTTCCAGCCTGTTGAAAATGCCTATCTGGTAGAAGGATGACTAATGGCAGAAGCGGCTTGGCCTGTAGACTTTGGCAGCCAATTTTGTGTACCGCTACCTGTGCTCGTCGGCTCTGGGCATGAACTGGCCTGGTGAGTGATCTAGAGGCTCTGAATCGACCACCGTGGTTGAGACTGTTGTTGGGTTTGTTGCTTCTTCCATCCTGGTCCGCTTCTCGGCCTCGGATGGCCCTACTACATCGGGGTTCGGGCGCTTCTGCCTGATTGTGGTGGCTTCCACTGTGGCTTCAGGGTTGATCCTCCGGCCTTGTTCGTCTACTTGTATGATGGTTTTCTTGGTGTGGGTCATTTCTGTTATCATCAAACAAGTGTATGGTAAATAACTAGATTATGAAAATGGGTCACACTACCTGATATCAAGCGGCAGACCAAGGGAATCATGATGCCCGATACAAGGTAGGTGATGCTTGAAAATTTGTTTAAACTAAATGAATCCAGATACAGGCAAGTTGATATTGGGCAAAAGAAATTGCGCCACGTTGACCGATATCAGGTCTGACCGATAGGGTAGACCGATATCGGGTCGCTATACTAAACAGACCTCGCCTAATATGCGTTCCCGATAAGGGTTCAGGCACGATACTTGTGTCGCGCGATAAGGGTCAAATCCGGTATAGTTTTAAGGTGGTAAAACGTGCGATAAGAAAAATAAAAGGTTCGCCCGATACGAGTGCTACTCGATATGATATATTATCGGGAGACACGAGTTAAAGCTCCTTTATCTGACAAAACTGGGTGATATGGTACCTTACCCGATATGCTTGTGTCGCGTAGAAAGGGTCAAACGTCGACATGGCCACAAGGCTATCGCACGACATCGAGCCATCATTATGAACAGTTGTCCTACTCGATATAATCTCACGAGAAAAGATGTCACCCAACATAGGCAAAACGTGAGGCGACACAAGCTAAAACTTTATTAAAACTGGGTAACATGGGTCTCACCTGATACCAGGTATCGGTCGGGTGCGCGATAGATGTGTGTCGCGCGACGTGGTCAAAAGAGACAGGAATCCTGACAGGCAAAACCCGATACGGGACGTTGCCCGGTACAAGCGTGTGTCGCGCGATACAAAAAGAACTAAAATCTTGTACCCGACATGGGTTGCGTGACACGATAGGTGTGTCGGGTAACTCACGCGATACGTGTATCGGGTTATACCTTTATCGTCTGAAAGTCATGACGGGTGACACGGGAGCAAAAGGAAGGTTGGCCGACATGAGAGCTGGAGCGAGAGTAGAATGCGCGATACAGAAGTAGGTGAAAAGTAAACATCAGTGTCTGACACGGTAATACTACATTTGCTATATATAGACATGTCGTGCCGGGGTAAATCAGGTAAAAACAAGGCATGTGTTGTCCAGAGAGACAAATCATTCCCGATGCACAGTCTAATCTATCACTTCAAGGATCGAAATGGCTTCCTAAGCCAGCCTCACGTCGCGCGGCGCGTGTCGCGCGGCGCGTGTCGCGCGGCGCGTGTCGCGCGATACGTTGCCTAGCACAAGAATGCATGCCCGATATGAAACATGCAATCGCACGACACAGGGCTTCCTACCCGACACAGATGTGTCGTGCAGGCGCGTAAGCTTTGCCTGATACAAACAGAAAAGGCAAGATTGCTAAAGAAGCAAGGTAGAAAAATACTATGAAGAGCATTCTATACAAAAATTTAAAAAGGAGTAAAACTTAGATCGAAAGTATAGGTGAAAAATAGTGGTAAAGAGAACGTTTGATGGGTAAAACATCACTGGCAAGAAAGAAGACTCTCTGCCTCAGATAGTATTACCCATCAAAGCTTCATAAAACTAAATCGGTGGCCCATAAAACAAAAGAGTTTGCACATGTGGCGCATGCACTGACTCGAGCCTTATTACAATAATAAAGTTTGTAATGTTTTTTTGCAGAAAGGGAAATAATATCCTATGCTAGGAAAAAGTAAAATGTCGGGTTGCCTCCCGAAGAGCGATGTAGTTTCCGTTGTCAGCTCGACAACTTTGAACTCTTTCTACTTCGATCCTTCGGCTGTTGCTTCAGCATCCTGCAGCGTTATCTCTGATCTCCTCATGAATGCTTCATTTTCAAAGAATCTTTTCAACCTATGCCCATTGATCTTAAAGATCCCAGTTGTTTCTCCTTGAATTTCCATCATTTCTGATGGATAAATCTTTACCACAGAGAAGGGGCCTGACCATCTTGTTCTGAGCTTCCCAGGGAAAAGATGAATGCTAGAGTTGAAGAGCAGAACTTTGTCACCTTCTCTAATATCATTGCTTTTTAGGTGGGCATCATGCCACACCTTAGTCTTTTGTTTGTAAATCCTTGTGTTTTTATAAGCATATAATCTTAGTTCTCGAGCTCTTGCAACTGTAAAAATCTCTTTTTCCTGGCTTTTTCCATATCCATGTTTAGAAACTTAATCGCCCAGAGGGCTTTGTGCTTAAGCTCAAAGGGTAAATGACATGAATTTCCATAGATTAACCTGTAAGGTGTTGTGCCTATGGGCGTCTTATATGCAGTTCTATAGGCCTAGAGAGCATCATCGAGTTTCATGGACCAATCCTTTTGTGTGCGGCTGATGGTTTTTTCCAAAATTTGCTTGATCTATCTATTTAATACCTCCACCTGCCCAGAGGTTTGGGGTGGTAGGGTGTAGCAACCGTGTGCCTGACCTCATACTTATTCAGTAGTGTTTCAAACCGATTCTCCCCAAAGTGTGATCCGCCATCTCTTATCACAGTGTCGAGTACTCCAAAGTGTGAAAAAATAGTTTTCTCGAAAAGCTTAATCACAGACTTGGAGTCACAAGTTTGAGTAGCAACTACCTCAACCCATTTCGAAATGTAGTCTACAGCCATAAGGATGTATTGATAACCCCTTGACGAGGGGAAGGGACCCATGTAGTCAATTCCCTAGATGTCAAAGATCTCAACTTCAACCCAGTCTGACATAGGCATTTCATTCATTTTTCCGATATTTCCGATAGATTGGCACTCTTTGCAAATCTTCACATAAGCAGCGACGTCCTTGAATAGTGAAGGCCTATAAAATCAATATTGAAGCACTTTTGCGGCAGTTCTGTCTCCACTATGTTGCCCTCCATAGGGTGAAGAGTGGCATTCTCTCAAGATTAGTGGGATCTCCTCTTCCGGTATACACCTTCTGTACAGACTCTCAGAGCACTTCTTGAAAAGCAGAGGGTCGTCCCAATAGTAGTTCTTGACATCAGATAAAAGCTTCTTTTTCTGGTTGTACTTGATATCTGGCGGTAGTTAGCCACAGGCCAAATAGTTACAAATGTCCATGAACCATGGAATGTTTGGCTCGTCAGACTGCACCATTAACAAAGCTTAATCAACATAGTTGTTGTTAATAGGAAACAAGTCTTCTTTGTCACAGACTATTCTCAAGAGATGGTCTACGACTACATTTTCTTTTCCCTTGTTATCAATTATCTCATGCTTAAACTCTTGCAGGAGCAGGGAAAATCTCAGCAGCCTGGGCTTGGTATCCTTCTTTTGCATCAGGTAGCATATGGCCCCATGGTCGGTATAGACTTTCAATTTTGCTCCTATAAGATATGATCTGAACTTGTCAAATGTGAAAATGATCGCTAACATCTCTTTCTCCATGGTGGTGTAGTTTACTTGTGCCTCATCTAGATTACGGCTGGCGTAACAAATTACATGATGTTTCTTATCCTTAATCTGACCTAGGACAGCTCCCACAGCATAGTCTTTAGCATCACACATTAATTCAAAGGGAAGCTCCCAATCCGGAGCTTGGAGAATAGGAGGGGTCACTAGGGCCTCTTTCAGAGTCTGGAAAGCCTTCAAGCAGTCATCAGTAAAGTCAAATTATGCGTCCTTTATCAGCAGGTTTGAGAGAGGTTTTGATATCCTTGAGAAATCCTTCATGAATCATCTATAATAATCAGTGTGACCAAGAAAACTTCCTACTCCTATCATGGACTTTGGCGGAGGTAGTCTAGAAATACACTCAACCTTGCTTATATCTACTTCAATACCTTTCTTAGAGACCTTATGGCCAAGGACTATGTCTTCCTATACCATAAAATGACATTTTTCCCAGTTAAGAACTAAGTTCTTTTCCTCACATCGTTGCAGAACTAACAATAAATTTTTTAAGCAGGCATCGAAATCCTATCCATAAACTGAAAAAATCGTCCATTAAAACTTCTACAATATCCTCTAGAAAGTCTGAGAACATTGAGATCATGCAACGCTGGAATGTCACAGGAGCATTGCATAGTCCGAACGACATCCTTCTAAAAGCATATGTACCATATAAGCAGGTGAAGGTAGTCTTCTCCTGGTCATCTGAAAAAATAGGAACTTGATAAAATCCGGAATAACCGTCTAGAAAGAAGAAATACTCATGATGTGCAAGTCTTTCTAACACTTAGTCGATAAAGGGGAGGGGTAGTGATCTTTCTTGGTGGCTTGATTTAGCTTTCGGTATTCGATACACATCCTCCATCCATTAATAGTCCGGACAGCTACCTCGTCACCTTTATCCCCTTTTACAACTGTCATGCCTCCCTTCTTGGGCACCACGTGAATCGAGCTCATCCAATTGTTGTCACTAATCAGGTATATAATGCCCGCATCTCTGAGCTTGATAACTTCTTTCTTTATGACTTCTTTCAACATCTGGTTCAACTTCCTTAAGGGTTGAGCAAGGGGCTTTGCAGATTCCTTGAGATTTGTTCGATGCATAAACAAAGAAGGGCATAGCCCCTTAATGTCATCCACTGAATATCCAATATCTTTTCCGTGGATCCTTAGCTCTTCAAGGAGTCTTTCTAGCTGTTCTTTTGTCAGATTGGTGTTGACTATGATAGAATTTCTTTCCTCAGCATCTAGGAACTCATAATTCAGGCCCTCCGGTAGTTGCTTCAACTCTGGATTAGGTTTTGGTATGTTCTCTTCTGTCATGGTCACTTCCAAAGAAGCATACTTCACCATCTCTATAACCTCTTCATCTTCTTCATCTCGGCTCAGGTAGCTGAGGACCTCAGCTACCTCGGGAATTTTAACCTCTGAGTCCTCTTCATTCAACGCCTTCATAAGAGGTTCTACCATTGTTGTGTCCTCTTCTACTTCTTTGCAGTATTGATTATAGTTGTCCACGAAGTAAGAAGATTCAATCAGCGATGGTCCTTTCATCGAGTCTCTCACCTTGAAATCTATGTGATCATTCCCTACCCTCAGGGTTATCACTCCTTCAGTGACATCAATAAGTGTCCTTCTAGTCACCAAGAAAGGACAACCAAATATGATGGGGCACTTAGGATCCTCAACAGTGTTGATGATAATAATGTCACAAGGGATGAAGAACCTCCCTACTCTGATCGGTACATCTTCCACCATTCCTACCGGCCTTTTGAAAGTGTAGTCTGCTAACTCTATCCTCATATTAGTCCTGACCATATCAGTCAGTCCTAATCGTTTGGCGAGGCTTAGAGGCATGAGGCTGATACTAGCCCCTAAATCGGTTGGACCCTTTCTTTCAACATTATCGCCTACCACGAACGGTATGGTGAAGGCCCCAAGATCCTTTTTCTTGGTTGGTAACTCAGCTTTTATGAAGGTTGTGGACATGTTGGCTAGGTGTACAGTTTTGATCCTCCCTCCTCGTCTTTTCTTCATGACTAGGTCCTTGAAGAATTTAGCATAGGTCAGCATTTCTTCCAAGGCATCTAGAAAAGGTACCTCCAAATGGAGCTTATTCACTAATTCTATGAACTTTTCATATCTCTTCTTGAGGTGTGCCTTTACAAGCTTGTATGGAAAAGGTAATCTTGGCGAGTACTAACTTCTCTTGGTGAAAAATTCCTCTTCAGGACCTAACTCCTTAACACGTGAGTGTTGGCTTTCTCCTCTAACTGGACTTTCTGCAACCTTCTCAGACTCAGGTTCTTTGGTTCTCGTCTCCTCCTGATGCTCTATTGTCTATCCCGATCTGAGGGTTGCCATCTTAGCGGACTCTATGCTAGAAGGGATCTTCCCCGAAGGGTTCTTTATGAGCTCAGCCAACTGAGCTAGTTGTTGGTCTAACTGACGTTGGTGCGTTTGCATGTCTGCCATTTGGGATTGCATAGTATTCAAAACACTAGACTTGGATAATGCACTTTGCGCAAGCTGATTGTTTACTGTGTCTTGCCTTTTGACGAAGTCAAAAAGTTGCCCCATTAAGTCTGGCTGGCTACTACTCTTGGTATGACTTTGTCCTTGCTCTTGCCCTTGGCTTTGTCTTGTGTTAGTAGCTTGACGTGGTTGATACATGACCTGACCTTGATAATTGGTTTTCTTTGTCTGGAATGTGTTGGTCTTAGCGTACTGTCCCTGCCCATTTCTCTTCTCGAAGCCAGATAGTGGCTTGGGTGGGTTGCTCAACTGATGTGAGTTCTCTACGACATTCTTGTTTCCATAACTGAAGCCTGGATGGTCCATCCTCTTGAAGTTGACGTAGGATAAGTTTGTAGCTTCATCCTCCTCCAAATCACTTTCACTTAACCCTCCAAGTCGAGTATACACTCAGTTATCTACTCCATGGCCTCCTTCACCACAAGTGACACATTTCATTACCTTCTCTATCTGCTTCTTGCCTTTTCCCCCTAACTCCTTTAGCTATCTGACATCCGTAACTATCTTTTGTATCTGGGATGTAATCTCCTCCAGAGCTTTTGACTCAATTGATGGTCCTTCATTGGCGGCTTTCTTCGCATAACCTCTGTCAGTCCTATCATATTCAGCCCCAGCTTGAAGCTCATCCATGTTCTCAATAATCTTTTGAGATCTACTAGGCTTCTTCCTAAGAAAGTCGCTTCCCGTAGCTGCATTTATCAATACTCTCTCTTCAGGAGTTAGGCCATTATAGAACGTTGTTATCAGAAAACCTTTCTTGTAATTGTGGTGAGGGAAATCCCTCTGATAGTCCTGGTATCTCTCCCAGGCCTCATTAAGATTCTCTCCTGGTTTTTGCGTAAAAGATGTGATCTTCTTCCAACTCCTAATAGTCTTTTCAGTAGGGTAGAACTTGTTTACGAAAGCCTCTGTTAAGGCATTCCATCCATTCAGGGATTGATGCGATAGTCCAAGGTACCATGTCAGTGCCTTGTCCTCCAAAGAGAAAATTAAACCCTTGTAGTAGATCACTTCTTACGGTACCCCTCTCATTTCGATGGTGTCACATATATTTTTGAAAGCATCAAGATGATGATAAGGATTTTCATTCTTGGGACTCCCTCAAAAACTCTTATTATGGATCATAGAAATCACAACGCGTTTATCTCGTAGTTTGCAGCATCGAACCTCGGGATTACCACTGGGCATCGAGAGTTGTTGGCTTTCACGGCTACCAACTCTCGAAGAGTCTTTTCTTCTTCTTCGGAATCTTCACTGTTGCTGCCTCTGCAATTTCTCTCTTGATTTTGGTGGTTCCTTCTATTCCTACTCCGATGACGATGTCCTCCACAGTGGTGATCATCCTCAGGTTGTTCTTATTCTTCATAAAGATGATCGTCATTGTAATGGTCTTGTCTATCTTCATCACTTTTTGGGAGAGGTGGGTGTGGTCCAACTCTCGGATTCTGCTCGTCTACGGAAAGGGGTGGCTCCACGCGAGGCGGCATGATAAACGTAGTTAAATTTGAACAAAATGCTTCTCCCAGGTACCTAAATAGAATGTACGATCAAATTACGAGCAACCATGCAAAGCCTCATTCCACTCTCTCTTGAGATGAGAAAAGAACCAGACTTAAAAGAAGTCTCTCTCTCGAGAAGATAGCTCAAAAGCCTTACGGCAAAACATATGGCTTAAAACACCAGTAATCTAACACTCTCATGCATTCATGTTGCTCTACGTCACGGATAAAAGTGATATTACTCTCTCGAGATACCGATGATCAAACATCGCAAGATGATAGCTAAACATACAAGTGAAGCGTTAAAGCAAGCGCATAGAGATAACTTTCATATGGAAAAGGATATACAGACAAGAAAGGATAGATATGCCACAACAAGGGAACATTATAAAGAGAAACTATCTCCAACTGGAGTTATAAGAAAGATGATGGTTTTAGCATTTTAGCAGTTTTTAGGGGTTTTGCACAACAGCTTCCAAGGAGATAAAACTATTGTCAAGGCCAAGCACAAAGGAAGAAAACTTAGGAATAACAAGCGGCAGCGGAAAACACCCTGCACCCCTTCTCTCAAAGAGGGTACCTCTAAATAAATGCCAACACCCTCTCTCAAGGGTAATGGTCATAGGTTGGAGTGGGAAAGCTCCCCGAAGCAGCTCCAACCCTGGGTACTCTCATACTCTCGGGTCAGACCAAGCTCTAGAGTTACAACGTCCTTCTCTGAGTTGAAATGAGAAACACATTTCGATAGCTAGTCAAAATATGATCCAAATATAAAAGCTAGAACTCGGATGCTATATAAGAAATCATCCAACAAAAGGGATCCAAACACATAACAACAAGTATTAAACCTTACAGATTATATAAGCATAGATATTGTGTAAAAGGGGTTCGGTTATAATGCATAATGAATGTAAATGTTGAAAACTAAGATAGGTATCGACCCCCTTTATGTAGGAGGTTGATATACAGTAGCGGACCCCTAAGGTATCGCTAACCCGATACCGGGTGGGAGCTCTTCTTGATATGCCTGTGTCAGGCGGCTAGCCCTATCGGGCGATAGGCCGTGACGGGCAGGTGTATCGGTCAAGGCTCTCTACCCGATGTGGCCGTGTCGGGTCACCACCCTCTCGGGCAACACACCGTGATGGGTTGTCCGTATCAGGTTTGATATCGTGTCGAGTTAGAGATGACTTAGGTTCTCAGGTTCCTTGTATCGGGCGTAGGGGGTGAGCCATCTCAGGCAGGAGCCCATCTAGGAACCAGACACATCAGGTGGCCTTTTTGGTCGTGTCGGGCTGATGTGGTTACCGGGGTTGGTCCTAAGTGAACCACTCCCATCCCTCTCGGGCTGGGGTGAACTCACCTAGTATCGCTTGGCACACTAACTCCAGGTGCTTTCCAAAGTCAGCTTTCGCGAGGTTCCGACCCGTCCCATCGGAGTCTTGTAGCTGCTATTTATAGGCAGCAGTTGGATAAGGTTGCGGTTTTTCGGGCGCCACGTATCCTTAATCGGCTCCGCACACGTGGCTTCGGGGATGATCGACATGTGCCTGTCGCCCGACACAGCAGGTCGTCGCGTCGTGCCGGGTTGCAAGCGTATCGGGTGGCCACGGTGGGCAGACGCTTCCGACGAGTGGCTCGTATCGTGCGACATGCCATAATGGTCTGATTAGTCGTGGCAGACAGATCTTTGTGTCAGGTAAGTGGTGTATCGCCTGTGTCGTGTTGCTTCTATATCGGGCTGAATCCACGACGGGTAGGTGGGCGTGTCGGGTGGCTGGTAGAAGGGTCAATGCAGGTAAGCGCCGTTCATGGGCCGAGACGGGCCTTTAGCGGCCTTTTAGGTATAAAACAGAGAAAATATGTACAAAAGATGGAAAAAGAGTTAAGGGCGTAGCACAGTTTACTTTTGCGCAAAACATGACAAAAATTGAGAGGAAAAATAGTTTAGAGGCCAGTTTTGACAAGGAAATAAATGCTATAAATAGCCATAAAATGAGTGTTATCAAATACATATCAAATACCTATATAAATTAATTCATATTTCACTAAAAATATACACATTTCACTAAAGTATAGTACTTTCAACTATTGTCTACGAATAGTTAATCCTTTCCCCTTCATTTAAAAGTAAAGTTACTAGTATAAGCTCAATCAAATCAATAGATGAACAAATAACTATTGTACATGATTTAGGGGAAACACGTAGTTGATGTACTGTACTCACGAATATTGTACCCAGAATATGTGTATGATATCCTAAAATACGGATATTATATTTCTCTTGTATTAATATTATTTCAAAGTATGTCAACACTAGTCTTGTTTGAAAGTATTTTTACAAGGATTCTAATGCAATTTATTTCAACTAAAAATACACTCCAGATTGAAAATTATTGAAAAATATATATTTTTCCTTCGATATTGTTTTAATTTGTGTTGACTGTATAGAAGGAAGTGTTCGCTCCCATTCTCTAAAATCGAGTGGATGGACGAGTAAGTAAGTGACTATGTAGAATTTTTCTTTACCACGGAACCACTGTATTCGTAGTTATACGCCTATGAAAAAACTTAACCCGTTGTCAACGACAAACAGATCTGCGAGGGCACACAGCCTTTCTAGATCACACTCCTGAGGACCACAGTATCTTTCCGCAAAGTACAGGGCATCTGAAATATCGAATGTGTCAGGTAACCTAATGAATAATGCTATGGAGAGGCAAGCCTAGACACATTGGGATGAATTTTGACATTTAATCTGCTAGAGAACAAATTAGAGGAGGGAAACAACTTGCTTCTCTCCTCTACTTTGTTCTCCAGCAGGCTAAATGTCAAAATTCGTCTCAATGTGTGTCTGGGAATGACTCGGTATAGCAGATCCCTAACTTAATGAACATTATCTGAGGTTACTTATTCGTAAGAAGAAGAAGAAGAAGAAGAAAAGTACATTTCTTCATAAATGCATTCTAATTCTAAACTCATTCTCGTTCTTCTTTTAGAATAACTATATTAAAAAATTAGTTGAATTGTTGGTATGGGACTAAATATATCCAAACGTTGGACGCATTTAATGTCAAGAAAGAATATTTTCAACTTTCTTACACATCTCTTCTGAATTTTTTAGAATTTGAGACACATCCACTCATTTTTCTAACCTTACGAAAATGAATACATCTAAAGTTCAAACTGGGATCAATGGAAATATATAGACAGCAAGCTTCCATTCTCTTGGTATCTACTGAATTATTTTGAGTTCTTTCTAGCCTCTTCTCTCTACGTTTTGTATTTTGAATGTCTTCTCCCTACACTCAAATCTTTTGAGTTTTATCTCCTTTCTTTCTTAAAATTTGTTTTGTTTTCAATTGATATTGATCTTAGTTCTCTTACTCAAGTATATTCTTATGGGTTAGTTTTGACTTCTTCTAGTTAATTTGGAGTTACCATCATCATAGTACACTTGTAATTATTTTTATGTTTACTTATTTTAATTTTTTCAGAGCTGAATGTAGAAGATTGCTACATGTAATGGACATATATTGAATGGCGCCAACGGAACTTGTCGATATAATGGCAACGAATAGATTTGAGGTCGAGTGTTGCAATAGAATTGATGAGACCACAATTGGGACGAAATCTACAATAACGTCATTATCACCCCGGCCATTACAATAATGGAGGACATGTTAAACATTACATAAGAGCAACTATTAGATGTTGGCGGATGGGTATAGTTTGATCGATGAAATGGAAATGTACCCGGTTCTTCGAATCTATTAAAATAATTAATTGAGATAGACGCACAACTAGAAAAATTAACATACTAGAGGTATATTTTTCGCATTCATTTGTTACCATCGTGTATCATATACAGTATTATTTGTAGATATAAAGATTTCAATGTCTACATCTTAACATTTAGTACCAAGAAAGTATAATATTTTAATCAATTGTTTATTTAGTAAGTGAATGCCACCTCCATCCCTTACTTCTTATACGGTAAAGATACATAACATGTAACCGATTTTATGAAAATCATCGTCACATTATAATAATCAATAAAGTCAAGAGGTTCTTTAGTAATCTGGCCCTCTTTTCACAAAAAGCAAAATAATATTGCAGTGTTATATATTATTTGAATTAGGGCTCATCTTTATTGCCCGCGCGGGTAGCTACCCGCCCACCCTTCCGACCATTTTTCTTTTTTAAAAATTCGCAATTGCAGAGGAGCATTTTATCTAGCTCCCCAAAAAAATTTATCCAAAAATAATATCATTTGCCCCACCAAAATAAAAAAACCCGTCCTTATATATATATGTTGTATATTTTGTACAGAGTTACTCTTTTAGTCGTGTAGTTACTTTCTTATCACCATAGTTACTTTTTTGACAACAGAGTTACTTTTGTGGCCAGAAGAGTTACTTTTTTGGCTGCCGGATAGTGAAATTCCAGACTACCCACGCGGGTAATGAATGAACGACACACACACACACACACACACACACACACACACATATATATATATATATATATATATATATATATATATATATATATATATATATATATATATATATATATATATATATATATATATATAAAACATGGGGGTGACTCCAGTCAATAACGAACGGGAGAAGTGCCCATGAAATAGAGATACAACATAATCCATTGGAGGGGAGGGCCTCTCTCACTATCTAAGGAAAGGGAGTCTATTAAAGCCTCATTTTACAATAGATTAGGGTGTGCCAATGACTACTCTAGGTGTTTTTAAGAATCCTACTAGAAGGAGAAGGAGAAATGAAGGAGAAGAAGTGTGTTGGTAGATGTGAGGGTGTTCTATAGAATCCTTGATCCTAGCCACCCAAACTAGGGCAACAACACCAAATTTGTTGAGAAGGGCATGCTAGAGAGGGAGGTGTCACTTCCCTCACGACCATGTGGCCAAGGAGGTGAGTGCTCCTCTTCAATTAAGTTCCATCCAGTGGTGCCCTGCTATTGGCACAAAATAGGGGAGTTTCTATTGTCCCCTGCCATATGCCTCTGTTAATGAAACGGCTGTATGTTGTTGGGTCATTTGGCTAGAGAGGCACTATCGAAGAATCTAATCGCCTCCATTGCCGCGAAGATGGCTTACACATCAGTCTTGTGGGTGTCAGAGACGACCAAAAATGCAGCAGTGTCGCTCTATGGAGATAGACCAACACATAAGGTAAAAGGGGAGTGCACTAGGTCAATCAGACCTAGGAGAAGCCGGATCATGTCCATGGTCCGTGAGAGAAGATCTTGCAACCTTAGATGAATGATGCAATGTTGGTCGTTAGATTGACTTTGGATAGCTAGAAATTGTTGTAAAGTATTTGTTTAAAAATTGATTTCTCTCATGTTTCATACCCAAATTCAGGAAAAAGATGTCCATGTAAATCTTATAATATCCACTATCTCCTAAAAATATATCCGGGTAGTTATTTAAATATTTGATAACTACTATAACTTGAGTACTTAAAATCTGGGATTTAAATCTTTTGGTCATTAAAAATAACAAATATTTTTAGAAACTCATGAATATTTTATGGTAGGCGTATTTTGACATGTTTAATATGATTCCAAAGCCTATCATTATGATTAAAGTTTTGCTAAGTTTTTAAATGTAAACCCTAATAAGGTTATTTTGGGTATTTCACCTATGATTTAACTATGAAATGACTTGGACTTTTTGTTTACACCTGATTATATGGTATCATAATTGTTTATGAAGTTTGAATGAGGTTTCATACCTTTTGAATAATTATTTGGTTTTTAGACCTAAGAGGATATGATATGATATGATGTGTTTTATGTTAATTGATTAGGTACTACATTAAATATATGTTTAATCACCATGAAACATAGTTTTTGGGTTGTTTATCTCTAATTTCAACAAAAACACAATAACTAAACACATATATCTATGTTTGAAAGTTTTCCCTTGGTCATGGATCATTATGTTCACATATTAAAACAATTGTGTGATTTTTATGACTTATTTGAGTATGAAGTTTAACTGATTATATAATGTGATTTTGGATATATGTTCAATACCAGGATTTTATTGTGGTTTTAAATCAAAGTTGTGTTCAGCCTAAATAATAATCCTAATTTAATTTAGGAGTCTATAGTAGTGGGTTTTTAGATTTAGAAAAGAAATAGAGAACAATAAGCTGGACTTATAGAACTTTGTCAATGTTTTGGTGATTAGGTTACATATTAAGGTATAAAGATTACATGAAGGATATCCTCAATGTTAGAGATAAGTGGGGCATGTCCATTGAATTTCATTATTATTATTGTTTAGCATACACATTCCAGCAAAGTAACTTAGAAATTAATTTTCTTTTAGACATTCAGTATTTCATGTCTATTTCATATCTAATGATGATGTGAGAAATAAAACACTATAGAAATTGAGTTATCTTGTCAGAACATCATATTCACATTTGATACTTAAGCTAGTTTCAGAGTCTTGGTACTTGTATATTTAGTGTAGTTTATTCTTCTCAAGCCGTTACACTCATATGTCATATATTTGATATCATAATTAAATTAAGTCATCTATTAAAGCTTCAAATTAAGTTTTATTAGACCATATGAATATTAGACTTCAGATTGATATATAGATTCAGTTCAAAATCTAAGAGCATGATGCATTTAGTCTTTGTTATAAAATTTTATGTAGCCAAATTTTTTCCTTAAAATTTGTGAGAATGCATATTTATACTATTATGTGTTGGTTCTTGTCTACTGTTTTTGTGATGAGTATCATGTTTGTAACACTCCCAAGTGAGGTAGCCATTGCCTTCTAATGGAGTTAACTAAATATAGTTTTTCTTGAAGATCACTATCTAAGGAATAGGTACTATCCTAGAGAGGTTCAAATATATCATATATGAAAGTTAGATGAAAGAGTTATAGGTTTTAAAGTAATATCCTTAGGGGTTCTTTTCTCTCATCCCCATAAGGTAGGTTGGATGCTTATGTAATCCTCTTTTACATGAGAAGGCATGACAATCTAGTTGTATCAGATAATGAGATGTTGCTCCCTCAAAATCCTCTAAGGATATGTAGATACATCATTATAACCAGTTATCTAGAATGGATACCACTTTCCCCTAAACATAGAATTTATAAATACGTCAAAGTCATTTTAGGTATGTGTTAGTCATTCTAGTGAAGACCCCTTATGATTCCACCTCTCTCATATCAATGTTGTAATTAGATTACCTAGTGAATGATATGATGGGTAATTTGACTATATAGATCACCATGCCTTGTGGATACAATATGGTTGTAAATCAATAAGTAATGGTAAAACCCTAGATATCTTCATTTGATGTTGGATGATCATATGACTATGTTATGTTTTGAGATTGGGTAATATGTATGAGAATTAAAGAAAAATCGATAATTGTGGATGTTGGGTCTTATTAGTGTTTGATGGAAGTTGACCATGTGTCATAAGAAACCCCTATCCCTCCTATGCTTTTGTTTAAAGATGTAGTCGTATGCCCTTTTTGGTGTGTGAAACTCTTCATGTAATGATGTGATGAAAAAATAATTGTTGTGTAAGGAAGTTGGTTGACATGGCTCTCAGATCGATACTAGCACCATTTTTTATTTTCATCTTAAAGTTTTCCATGTAAAACTCATTTTCTAATTAAGCTATATGTACAAAAAAACTTTCTAGATTTTAGCAATGGTTTTTTGAAACAAGTCACCATCACGAGAAAGTTTGAGTAGTAAAGAAACCCTTTATTGAAGAACTAGATGACTTGTTCGATCAACCTTGAGACCCTAGGACTAAGTGTGAAGTAGAGAGTAAGAAAGAGTTTTAGGTAAAATGACCTAGTTGATCTACCCATGTTTCCTCTCTAGATGGTTAGCTAGGTTATACAATAATCCTTTTAAGGGGTGGTGTAACATGCCCAAATTTAGGGTCATAGCTTAATCCCCCCTTTCCTAGGCCCCTTTCTGGGTTTTATTAGAATTTAATCATGTTTCTTTGAAATAGATTAATTAAGATTAATTGGAGCACAAAAAATATAATATTATAACAAATAACTTTTTACAAGATTATCATTAAATAATTAGCTAAGCCATCAATTGGGGATTACTTATTCAAACTCACCAATTAATTAGCATTGATCTTGATTTGGTACTCTGGAATATTCCTAGGCTTAGAATGTAAGGGATAGTAAATAAATACAAAATATTGTGGTGAGTTGAATTGAAGAGAAATAAAGGCATTAAATGTTAATTGTCACTCTAATTGAAGGATAAACTATTAGATAGAGTAAGAAGGAGAAATTGATGGTAAAATGGGATCCCCCTCTAATTAGCCTACCCATTGATTTTCATGTTGATACAACTTCATTTGCACATCCAACTAATTGTTTGGGTACACATAATAATCACACTAATTATATAATCCAAACTATAGTGTTGTTTCTACATTCATGTGACAACTTCATGTGCCGGTTCCTGTTACGAAAGCATCCTGGCAATGCATCCCTGATAGTAAATTATTGCTTCCCTCTCCTTGGAGGAGTGTGATGCTGTGATGCTCTCGTCACAGAGTGTCACAGGGTGTTCGTAACAGAGAATCCTAACCCCTCTCGTACCCCCTCTCTATTTAGTTCACCGTCACTTCCGCCTCATCACATCTTCCTTAACCTACCCGCCACCCAACACCTTTGTAACTCCCCTCTTAAACCTTGTATCCGTACCAACTTTCTCCATCTCAGTATCGTCAACAAGGCACTTAAGCACCTCGATCGGATCCAGCAACCGACTGCCAGGACACCTCTCTTCCTTCTCTTCCTCTCCTATTCATCTCATCAACCTCTCCCTGTCCACCTCGCTCTCGCATCGCTTCCTTGACCTAGCCCCAGCCGCCGCTTCTCATCATCTCCGTGCCAAGCGGCTATGCTAGCAGGTAACTGCCGCCGCCTTCTGGATTGCCTGGCGGGGGTCTTGCCGGCACCCACAACAATGGATCCCCACTGCATCTTCACCATATCAGCCTCCAACATTGGTCCAGCATCTACTGTGACCTCTTTCCCCCACCTTGTGTGATCAACATGGCTACAGGTTGACCGATCTGTAAATGACTCGCCAAAACAGAGATCGCTCTCCTCCCTGTCCTTCTTCCATTCAAGTAGCCCTAATAGCTAGTCGGGCCTGGTTCTTCGCCTAGCCATACACCTCAATCCTTAAACATGGTTTCACAGCCACACCTCTCCTTGGTGTGAGTCCATCATAACATGAACTTGATGAGCGCCTAATGTACTGTAGACCCAGCTTCAAATCCAGAGGAAACCATGTGAAAAGAATCCCAAGACCCTTTACTATTCCACAAACCACCCACCAAGGAAGTGGATCGTCTCCAGCTTGGCTCCAGGGACTAAGGAAGACATGATGAAATCTACTTCAATAATGCAGATCTGATCTATAAACCAATACTCCCAGGATCCATTAGGAAGGGACAAACTTGCGGGTAAGTTGTTATTTTCTTGTGATACTGACCTTAGGAATTCATATGATATGGTAGAAACAATTAAAGACTAGATAATAATTAGTAGCATGGAATTCAAAGCTAATTCACGTTAGATCACCGGTATGATAGCCTGAGTGCCTACCATTAATAGTATACGTATATAGTATGGACAACAAGTTATATTACGTCTACAATTAATAGAGAAATCAATACAAAAATTGATGATATCTACATTATAATACAAGTGGTACTTAGAATCACATGATCTATATAAAAAGTATTATCTTCATTATATGTCAATATACTAAATATAGCAAAAGAGGACCTTAATGAATATTTATACTCTATATTTGTTTTATGCCTTAATTAGAACTAAGACCCTAGGGATTTATTTGAGGACTTGGAAAACATATCATGGATTATTGGAAAGTTTTTATTTAAAATGATAATCATTAAATAGGAGTCTAGGAGAGAAAATATGAATAAGGATTGTAAATTCATAAGTATAATTATAGATGACTTTATAGGATCTTGGACCATATCATTCCTTGTAAAATAATTCTTCTTTATGCATTCCTACAATAGTAAGTACTTACTTTTATTTATCAGCCTTATTAAGACCTAACATGGGGAAAATGGGTATATATGTATATAAGTCTAAATTTTTGTTAATGTAATATTAGGCTATATATATGATCAAACGTCTAATATGATGTACTCTAGAATTTCACCTTGTTTATATAGAGCTTGTTGGAAACCCTAGAGTGATAATAATGGCAAAATATGTGAATATAACAATCTTATATAGAAATCCCTAGTACACCTTTAAGTGAGCAAAACTAAGATAAGTACAATATGAATAACTATACTAGGAATTTATATACATGTTTCCTCTGATTGATCTGACGCACTTAATATGTTCCTAGGATGAAAACTTGACCTTGTGGACTAAGTATATAGATTGAGTTAAGCCATACCTGAGAAGATCAGGTATGTACATCTTCTATTTAATTTTGGGCATTATTTGACTTAAACCTAAATTCATTTAGGGGTTGTTTGGTTTGCAGTATTCACCTGGATTGGGTTGCATTCTTGTATCCAGAAACATAAAATTTATGTTTGCTTCTCTGGAGATGTAAAATGGAAGGAATCCAACATTTTCTAAACTATAGTAGTTGTTGTACTTTTATTTACATCTCAAAAGGGTCGGGCGCCAAAATGCAGCAAGTTGGCGCCATGCCCACTGCGCGAATTGCTGCTATTCTGTGGTCCCCACGCTGATGTCTCTCCATTTTTTCACGCTATTCACCGCAGAAAAAGGAGACCTCCTCCCGCTAATCCAAACCTAAAGTGTTGTATTGCTGCAGTTATCAAAACCACCAATTCGATTAAACTGGGAGTCTACGAATTCTGCATTCCTCATAATCCAGACACATACGGAAAACCAAACATGCTCTTAATGAGGCATCTCTTGAAATATCAATTTTACTTCAAATCCAATTGTTGGATATTCATATTTTCTTATATGAATTCAAATAAATACCTATTGTTGTTAAATTATTCTTTATAATGGGTCCTTAGACCCCTCCTTCTATGATTGCATTAATATGATAAATGGAGTAAAATGTTAGTCTTGCAACTCTATTTATGCATGCTACATGTTTGACTACTATATCTAGAATAGTAATACTGATGTACAACCATACTTATATAGGGTGCGCAAATTTCATCATGGGTGTGCGTTTCCACCCTTATTTCTTTAAAGCCATGATCCTTTGGTTTTATGGCCCTATTTTAAGTATATTTAGTCTACATTATTATGCATGAAAACATTAGTATTTTATGTTGAGATTGTAGATAACTGGTATGGTGAGGCACTTTAATTCTCATACTTGTAATTTGAATTTTTATATGCCTCATTTCTCTTGTTATAATTCTCTTGAGCTCATCTAATTGCAAATATCCCCCTTCTTGTGGGAACATCTCTTTTGAACTTTAACCAAATATAATTCCCAAAGTGTATATTATAGGTACCTACGCAACCTTTTTTTTACCTATACCTTGTTTACTTGTTCTGGGTGATGTTCCCTTCCACCTACGTATAGGTACATTTGAATACAGGGATGTAGGAAGATTTTATACATGTTATTGGACCTAAGGATAGCTTGGAATGGATGGGTTGTTCTCTGGTACATGTCTTATATGTTATTAGATTTATTAGGTGTATGTCTTTTACTTTACTATCCCACCTTTTATCGCGAGGAACAATTGTAAATGAATCATGATGTAACTTTCGAATAGTTTTGTGTCTACTGCTTGATATTAACTTTCTCTGTTATATATACCACTTGAGTAATAATTAAATTCCTCTGTTAGGATGATTTTATTTCTCTACTTAATAAATAATGGATCCCCTCTTGGATTCCACTTTTTACATGTGGAGTCTTGTACCTATGTAAGTTAGGAGAGTAGTTTAACTTTACTACTGTCTGAAGTTAAAAATAAATGCATTAGGTAACCCTTGGGAAAATTTCTCAATTAGTGTCACACAAATATAATGACTATTTAATTATTGTAATAAAACCCTTCCAATCTAAATATCATGGAATAGTAACTGGGAAACATAAATAAATAGTTATTGTTTACCAAAGTAAGATTGTTTTCTCGTTTGGCTAATTTAATTGGTTGACGTCGAGTTACTTGTGGGTTATCATATATCGTGGTCAGTAGATGAGTACACCACAGAGACATGCCAGTCAAATACAACCAGTAACATGTAGTCAACTGTGAAAGTCCTAGCCCATCTTAGTACATGTCACGGCACTAACGAAACCGAGCTACAACCCACAGTCGTACCCGCAGCCAATCCTATTAAACCTCATAAGCATCAAGTCACTGAGCTACGGCCCACAGCAGCAATCCTGCCAGGGTATGGCTTACAGCCAATCATGTGATGCATATACTCAACAATATATGACTTTGAGCTTCCACTAAGGAAAACTTTTTTCACCATCCAACAAGTGTTGACGCTGAAGATGGATCTACAGCACAGGGAAAACTACATGATTAATGTTTCACTTGATTAGTTAATTGGATTGAGTGAATTAAGGTTGAATCAAACAAGGGGACATACAAATCATAATTCATTCCTAGCAAGCATTTGATATGTAACTACTCCAATATATATAAAAATGTATAGGACATGTTCCTTATTACAACACCACACGATACTATTTCACTTCCATTCATGACTTTATTCATCATCAGAGCAACATAGGATATATATCCTTATCACATTATCCCAGGGTACCAACCCTTATCACATCATAAGGAGGATCACACCTCCATTAGTGTTCAATCATGCCCAAAGGTCATTAAGACCATCACATTAACTCCTGCAAGGACAACATTATCTGTCCATGCCTTATCAAGGCTCAACTACCATCTCATGCATGTAATGTTTGGCTTAACATTGCACATAACAGATAATTAGAGTTACAACAGTGTTGAGAGAGAAAGTTCTTGATCATTACATTAATGTACAAGGAAACTAAGAAACATCTATGTGTTCTTGAATTAGTATCAAGGTTCAACAACTTTACCAATTTAGGCTTTCCAAAATAGCAATTTTATGTAATCCCTACTTCTTATTATTTCCATCAAATCTTAGAAATAAGGGCATTCCTTTATTATTACAATATGCAAGGAAACTAGGTATAATTATCCACCATCATTTAATTATACTAGGATTAGAGTTAACAACGCAAGTTACCTTAACATTGTGAATCAACACTTTACCATAATGTTGGGTTTATATTCATTTGAGGGCAAGGGTAAGATTAACAACCCATGGGGCTCAAAGCCATTAATCCTAACTCATAAAAAACCCCAACATCAGGTGTAATAAACACAACCTAAAGAATCATAGACCACACATCAAACCATTGGATTCAAGGTAATGAAAATTATTTTATCGTGTATATGAATCATTTGAATTGAACCACATTTGAATAAAACATAACCATCGGATCTAGAGAATCAAACCCAAAATTTTCAATTATAAATCCTCACTCAAAACCTTCGCATGTTAGATAGGTAAAACCATCAGATGCAAAACATGTAAAACCTTTAGACATTCATCTAGGAAAACCATCTTGTTATGACTTAGAAAAACCATGTGGTGTAAGTCCTAAACTCACCATTGATTTCATGAGAACGGAAACCCCTCAAATTAGATATTAGTGAATCCATCATAAATCTTACCCAAGATAATTTCGATTGAGCAACTAAGTGAAACCATCAATCTAATACTGAAGAGAAAATAGTCCATGATCTCTTAGGATGACAACGAGTTGTGAACCTCAAGAGTACCATCGATATAACACTTGGAGAAATTAGCAAATCAGTAATTAGAAATCCATCGATTGTGAATCTGGTGAGACCATCAAAATAGCCGTTGTGAGAGCATCAAAACCATCAATTGTGAAAGGAAACAAACCCATCATTTTTAAGCACAAAAGAAGATCCAAGAAAACAACTAAGTAACATTCATCAGTTGGCACAAGAAGCCCAACCATCGAGTTACAAAAACAAGAGAAAATCAGATGAAAGCATTTAGAGAAAAACCATTGTTTGAGAAAGAAACAAGACCATTGACTTAAACGACTTGGGATAGCATCATGAGATTTGTTTCTCAAGCATAAGATGGTCCAAAATAGAAGATAAATCCAAACCATTAATGGGCACAAAATGGTTGAACCATAAAACATCAAAACCAACTATCAAATTGAAATACGAGGAGGAAAAATATGCTCAGAACTCTAGGAAAACCAATGTTCATGGGGCTTAAGATAACCATTGATTATTCAGTGATGAAGACCATTTCTTGAGTTCATTAAAGTCATCAAAATAGTAACTAAAGTACCAAAATCATTCCTTCCTATTATCCAACCCATCAGATACCCAACAAGTAGAAAAACATTTTCAAGGCACCAAATAAATCATAGCAAGTTTCAACCATTGAAACACCATAGATTATTATGACCAAGGATGCCATCAACCAACCAGAGCTAAGAATATTATTCATGTGGGTTCTTAGGAAATTAATAAGGTCAGAAAAATAGTATCAACTCACAACCATAGTTCTACACAAAAGAATAGTCATCAGATAGTCACTACCACACTTTTTCTCCTTCATTTCTCATTTTCCCTCTCACAAGTTTGATAAAAACATCTATAGTAATCATCAGATCACCCTAATATGTTGAAAAATAAGGGCTTTATAGCCTCCCTTTCCCTCGATCATGGGTAAGGTCCTCACCTTGAAAGGACTATGTTGTAGCCCTATTTCATGGGCATCACTTCTGCAATTTTTGATGGACTGGAGTCACCCCACTATTTTTTTATAAAGTTTGTTTTAGAGAAATAACTATCTAAATCACTTACTAATCTCATTTGATTCCAAAATTTGGGCTTAGTTACATCTTTCCAATACTCACTCATGAGAAAAGGATTATATTAAAACTAATCAGATAATCACTTCAAACCTGCCTTTTAGTAAATAATAAATAATTACAAATTTAATTACCTAGGTCATTAGATAAATCAAGATTAGTTGTAATTTCTTATATAATATTATATCTAATTTCTCCATAAAATAAAAATATTTGAGTATATATCATGACAACGAAATACTAAATTCTCAAATTTGTACTCCAAGGACCCATATGTGAATCCTTATTGGCCCAATTGGGCTTGAATTAGGTTTTACAACACATGGACCATTCCTTGGTCTTATATAGGGTACATAAGCTTAATCATAGTCTCAATTACAAAAGTTAACATTTGAATTGACATAATTCCTCAATTGAAGCTTCCTATGATACATTCGATCATGATTACATTCCTTTCTTAATATGAAGATCTAACCTAGGTTTAAAGTTCAAATCCATTAACTAGAGTCATCAAATTTTCTTCATTGTTCTACTTTGATTGTCACCTCATATCATTGAATTTCCTATATAATCACCAAACATCACAAGGATGCTACAAAACATCCAAATGAAACAAAATTCCCTCTACATTCTTTTTGTCATATATCTAACTATTATGAAAATTGGATGGAATCTTATTCTTGACATAGATCAAACCTATAATTCATAAATAACTTAATTATGTACTTGTTATCTTCCAAAAATTAGGGTGTACCAATACTACCCACCTTTTTGGGAATTTTGTCCTCAACATTCAGTTAAACTATAGGAGGTTAACCACCTTAGTGTTTCACATACCTTACTTACATTAGATCTTGACGATAGTCATAAAGTCTCATAAAGGTCTTCAAAGCATAACATTCTCGTAGATAACTAACTATGTCTAATAAACTTATCAAACTATCATGTAAAATCAACATGGAAATGTGTAGGAAAATCTTAAGCATAAATTGTGACATCCCACTATCTCACAGACAAAAAAATGCTACGTGAAAACGTGTGGAACCATCATAAACATTGTATTACCAAAAACACGGGTTAATTAAAACCGATTGCGGAAAGCAGATAAGAAAGAAACTATTACAACCAGATCCACATCCTATAGAGAAACATGTTATATAAAAAAATACATCAACTTGATACATGTCCACTGCTCATAGGATCCAGCTATCACTTATCCATAAGGGATGCATCACCTATTTATATACATAACAGACCTAGCCAGGTCAACAATAGGGTAAGAAAGCCATATCAACTATACATCATGAAACCTCATCAAAACACCTCTAAGGACCTGAGAGTATAGGGATGACTCTAGGACTCTACTACAAAACCTCCAAAAGACAACAACATAACCACCTCTTTCCTTCTACTGTTCTTCTTGCTCAGCTAGAGCACTGCGATCACCACCATGTCTAGCTCGATCACCTAAAAAGGGTTTTAAACCAACAGGGTGAGACACCGTCCCAACGAGAGACATAACCCTCATCGAAACTATAAAACCTCAAAAGGAGAGCTAGAACAGATAAAATAGGTAACTGATATAAGCAGATGGTATATGAACAGCATACCGAGTAGATCTAACTTGTTATAACATCTTACCAAGATATCCGGGAGGTATGTAACCAGATATTTCTTATGGAACTTGATTGACAAGATGAGTTATATAAGAACTTATCATAAGATATGAGGAACACGTAATTAACTTTTAAGATATAATTGGAGCAACTATACAAGCAAGGCCTCAACCAATGTTTCATGTTTTTTCCTAAGTAATATATACTATACGAATGGATTACCATTTATTATGCCCTGAGGAAGTGAGTTGTACCGCTCAAATCCAACCTTCAGTTGTGAAGCCCAAATCTGGTGACATACAAGGTCAATGGGAGATTTGGACTCCATGACCTCACCTCCTCGTGGTCAATGCACGATATCCAAAGCAGGATTGTAGTCTCTTGCTAAAGTGGCCTCAGCCACATAGGGTCAGGCTACCCTCTGCCTAGCCCACCTTGGTACAGGTATCAGTGCTAGAAAACTGAGCCACATGTCTGTTTACCATGCTCCATCATCACTGAGCCATGGACCTGTTCACCATGCTCTAACACATATCCTAAGCCATGGGCATGTTCACCATGCTCCAACCACACTGAACTATGGGCCTGAAATCGTACTCTAAACATGCACTACTACTTACGGCATAGGCGCACCCCACATATTCAACAATATGAGTTCCAGGTTAACCCTTAGGAGAACTTGTTTCACCATAACTAAACTCCTGGCGATGATGGATCTATGGCTAGGGAAAACTACATGAAAGATTCATCTGTAATTAATGAACATATTTTAAGTGGATTGCAAGGTTCAAACAAGTTATGTAACATGCAACTATATCAATAATGAATAAATATAGAACTCATTATATTGTGTTACATCATCACTCTTATTCTCAAAGCCATCAAAATCATCATGATCCATCACAAGGATCCAACATTACATGTTACCACTTGGCCTCTAGCCAATCATTAAGATCCATCTCAAGGATCAACATCACAGGGACTCAACCCCATCATCAAGGCACACATTGCCATCCCATGGGTAGCACCCATCATACTGGGTTCATCATAACCCTTGATGTCCCATATCATATCATTTTCATGCCATCACCATGGCCTCATCATACAAAATGGTACATGCATGGTTAGCATAAGCATAGAGGTACAACTGTGCTCATACAAGGAACATCTAAAACTTATTTTATATATCAAGAGAGATATAATTATGCTTATTGGATAAGCATATCTATGCATGACATTTCATACATACATTTTCAATCAAGCATTAGGGTTACCAACCGAACATAAAGTACAACCCTCACTATAGATATATCGGGTAAGGGACAACCCTCACCAAAGGTGCCATAAGCCTCACTAAAGGTAAGACATGTCTCATCAAAGAGTGTGACGCCTAGGACTATATCGGTCAACACCCATCTAGGGTTAACAAGCATGTCAGGAAGCCATTATCACCTTGGTATCGGGCACAACCAGACCCTAAGCACCACCCATCATATAGGTCAACCTTCATATCGGCCAACAGCCATATCAGGAAGCACTAGACATCTAGGTGTAAGAGGGTATCGGGCACAACCAGACCCTAAGAACCACCCATCATATAGGTCAACCTTCATATCATCCAACAACCATATCGGGTAGTACTAGACATCTAGGTGTAAGAGGGTATCAGGCATGAAGGATAAACCCCATATCGCCCAAAGCAGCAAACCCTAATGCCCAAGTTGCATATCTCTCAAGGAAACATAGCCACTAGGGCACAAGGTCGGGCAGCACAACTAGGGGAGTGTCGTACAAGGTACAAGCCATATCACCCAACACAAGATCTGCCTACCATACTCATACCGGTCAAGGGAACAAGCCACTATACTGCCCAAGGTAAGATCTACTGGATTACTTAACATGCTTTTTGGCCAAGACCCCATGTCGCCCATCTAGGGTTGGGGTATCCCATATCGGTCAAACACTATATTGCCCATCCAGTGTTACATCAACTAAGGCTCCATATCGGGCAACACCATGTCGGCCATGGCATACCTCCCAACTACATCTTAGGTCAAGGTCCATATCGGTGAAGAGGTCAACAAGGTATCCACCTAGCATAACGCCCAAGCTCAACCCTAGAAGAGGGATATTAGGCAGGACCCAACTTAGGGTATTGGGCAAGGGTTCAAAGGCCATGATGGGTTGGTCATGTTCGGCCTCAAGACTACCACCAAGAAACCCTAAAAGATCAAGAAAGTTGTCTCACCTCTCAACAACTAAGTGAAAGAGGGGTTTTGCACAACTTCCATCACCCATCGGGCAACAAGGAGGTCCATCACCATATCGACCAACCCTAAAACCTCAACTAGGTCAAGACCAACCAAAGGCTCACCTCTCAAGTCCATGGTGAGAGAGGGGTATTGCCCAAGCAACTAGAATATACACTCACCTCTCAAACGACTAAGGAAGAGAGGGTTTTGTCTACACCACTAGGGCTCAAGCTCACCTCTCAAAACCAAAGGGATTTTCCCCCAAGAACACACCACACGCACCATGGAGTTAGGAAACCCTAGGCTCACCTCTCAACAACTAAGAGAGAGGGGTTTTACCCAAGGACCCTAATCCAAGGTTCGGCCAACAAGGTCCAAAAACACATCTAAACAACATAACCATATCATCATACCCCCACACTGTTAAGGGCACATACTAGAGCAAGGGTATTACTAACAAGATAAGAATGGCCGATCAAGATAGCATATAATAAGCAACATAAAAGAAGGTAAGGAGGTAGTATAGTTAGGGTTAGGAGTTATGTAACATGCCTCAAGCACAGTCCTCGAGCTCCGAAGCTCCAAACACCAAGCTTCAAGCTCCAAGGCACCACCTTCAGTCAACACTAGGAGAGAACATAACTCCATAACCACCATGGGCAAAAAGAAAGAGAGAAGAAGAAGAAGGTGCCAAGGATAATGAGAGATACTCACCACAAGAGGAGAAGGAGCAAGGCACATCTAGGGTTTCGGCCACCACTAGAGGAAGAAGAAGACTCCACCAAGGAGATCGGCTACCAAGCTCTACCAATGGGAGATATCGGCCACCAAGAAAGAAGGGAAGCAACTAAGGAGCTAAAGGGATCTCAAGCTATCAAAGAAGGGGGGGTATATGCAAGGGGGTTAAGTGGGCATCCACTAGGGGATTTCTCCACATGTGCTCGCCCAAACCACCACTTGTCCAAACTATGCCACCTTACTAGCACCCCTAACCACTTGCTCAAGTCTTGCCACCAACTAGCTAAGCAACGACCACTTGTCCAAAGAATGGTAACACAAACAAGGCTAGGTCTTGAGGGGTGTGTGTCGCCCAACATGGTGTCATGGATGATACACCACTACCCGGCACATCTCTTGGCCGACACTACCTTCCCGACACACCAAGGAAGGAGGCGGCACCAAGCTCAAACAAGGCCCAAGAAAGCCCAACAACAAGCCTAAGATTCTCAAGCTTAAACGAGGGCCAAAAGCAACTCAAGCAAGGCGCCCAACTCATCCTCTTAACCCTAGAGGATGCAAGGAGAGAGAAAGACATCTCTCAAGGTGGGAAACTTGGGTAAATTGCAGTTGCACCTCAACCTCCCATCAAAGCACAAATTGAACCCTAATCACAACTCAGGTGATTAGCAAACATCTAAGCACAAGATTTAGGCAAAGCAAATAGGGTAACCCCAAAACGGAGGTCAGGGTCCTTACAAGCCATAAAATATTTCTGCCTCATCTCTTCCTTGAGCTCCCACGTGGCTTCTTCAACGCCATGATGATGCCAAAAAACCTTCACAAGAACCAGGTCCTTCCTCTTCATCTTCTTCACTCTTCTGTCGAGGATCAACATCAGACCTTCCTCGTAGGTCATAGCTTCATCAAGCTCAACCTCAACTAGTTGTATTACTCTCTCTCTGTTCCTGGATGACTTTTCTTCAGCATACTGACATGGAATACGGGATGCAACCTATGCAACTCGGGAGGTAGCTCTAACTTGTAAGCCACTTTGCCAACACATGCAATCACCGGATATGGCCCCATATACCTGGGAGCCAACATTCCCTTCCAGCCAAACCTCAGCACCCCTTTCCATGGAGAGACCTTGAGATACACCTTGTCTCCCACATATAACTCTAGAGGTCGTCGACGATTATCTACATACGACTTCTGTCTATCCTGTGCCGCTTTCAACTATTGTTGTATCACCTTGATCTTTTTTGTCATTGGATGCACTAACTCAGGACCCAAAAGCTTATATTCGCCAGACTCATACCAACACAGAGGAGATCTACACTTCCTACCATATAAAGCCTTATAAGGTGCCATGTCAATACTCCGTTGGTAACTATTGTTGTAGGCAAACTCTATCAGACTAAGATGCACATCCCAATTGCCTAGGAACTACAAAACACAATCTATGAGAAGATCTTCCTATGTCTGAATAGTCCTTTCAGACTATCCATCGGTCTACGGGTGGAAAGTGATACTGAACCTCAACTGCATTCCCAACACTTTGTGCAACTGTTCCCAAAAATGACTCGTGAACTGGGGGCCTCTGTCAGAGATTATCATTACTAGCACATGTTGCAAATGCACTATCTCCTCCATATATACCTGAGCAAGCTTCTCTATTGTATATGTCATCTTCATAGGTATGAAATGAGCAGACTTTGTCAACCTATCCACTATCACCCAAATTGAATCATGATTCTTAGTTATCCTTGTGTAACATCCCTGACCTGGGTTATGAGTTAACCCTAGGTGTTTTGCCTAAATATGTAATTAAAATCTTTGTGATTAACTCTGAGCATGTAATTAAGTTTCTCAGAAACATATATTTAAGTATTTGCTCCTTTTTATTTAAAGTTGTAGCATTGTTTTGATATACAGGGACCTATGTGCAATTTACCCAGTTAAGAGGGTTAGCTTGCAATTTGCACATATTGAGATGTTCCTTTGATGTTGAGACATCATGAGAATCTTTTTGGTAAAGTTTGAGGGATTTCCCAAGCTAGGGCACCAAGGTGCAGCTGTGGAAGCAATCCCGATGCTTGAAAACCCTAATTTGGGATAAAATGCAATTTACCCAAATTTAGGGATGAAAATTGTAAAATATGTCATCTAATGTATCTTTTAGACTCTTTCCATCATTTAGAGAAGAAATGATGAGGAAGTCACCTCAATTGAATTATCAAGTTATGAGATATGCCTTGTGAGTGAATAATCAGGGTATATGGGCAATGTTTCTCTATGTATGTACCTCATTATTAGCTTGCTCTCCTTTACCTTCTTTTCCTAAGACCTTAAGAGAAGGTTTGTCCTTAGAATAAAGAGGAGGGGACTAGCAAGTAAAGAAGGAGGGACCTAGTTAGAATTATGGACAACTTATGTACTAATATTGAAAATCCTACCCCATGTATATAAGCTCTCCTTCCCTTAGTTGCAAGGGAACTTACCCTTCGTTCCCTTACTGTTTCATTTCACAAAGACGACCAAGGACTGTCTTGGAGCTAAGGAGGACGACCAAGGGGTGCAAGGTAGGTTTAAACCCCTCTTCTTGCCTAATTCCATGGTTAGAACTCGAATTCAAGGTCATCTTCATGGCTAATTCTTGAAACCCTACCTTTCTAGCCGTCTCTTTTCATCCTTCCTTGGAGTTTTCACCTTGGCAAACCTGTGGGAACTCAAGGACGCCATTAGAGCTTGGAGCTTGAAATCTTGGAGCTCAAGAAGCAAGCTTTAGGCAGGTTTTATAACTCTAAACCCATGCTTTACTATGTGCATCTTTATATGCGTTTTGATGATAGCTCTTAGTGTTTCCCTACTTTTCCCTGCTATTTTGCAAGCAAATCCATGGGATATTCGTACTGTTCTTGATCTAGGAGATGAAGGCGTGATTTCCAAGAAAAACCCACCGCTTTTCACTTCCTTAAACGGTCTCAAAAGTTTGCTCTCTCGGTCTCAAGACCGCGAGGTGAGCAAACGGTCTCGAGACCGCGACAGGGCAAACGGTCTTCAAGACCGTTTGGCCCCGTTCACCGAGCGTGGACCGTATAAGAAACCTGTTCCTAATTATATAGTCTAATTACCCTCAAAATTTGGGAGGTTAACTCCAAAGGAATGGGGAGATATGACCTTTTTAAGTAACAACTTTAAATGAATTAATTCCTGATTCTCAAACGGTCTGAAATTGCCTTTTTGGGAAAACGGTCTCAAGACCGTGTAAGGTCGTTCACCAGGCGTTGACCGTATGATAATACTGTTCAAAATAATGTTAATTAACAACTCACCAAGTTTGATGGTCTAATTCCAAACGGGCTAAGAGTTGAAGGATAAATACTAGGGCTAACCCTAGATGAAATCAGTACTGAAATTATGGTGACCTAATTAGGGTTTTTAGGGTTGATTGACCTAAACGGTCTCAAGACCGTTTGGGGGTCACCAAACGGTCTCAAGACCACGAGGGCAATCAACCAAGACCGTTTGGAGGTCCGGGGTCAAGAATAGTTGACCAATTGAAGGTATAATTACACCAAATTACTTTGCAATAAAATAGTGACATGATCATCAACTCAATGGGTCAACCTTGATGAATTTTTCCACTAGAATCCAAAATTGGATGGGCAAACGGTCTCAAGACCATTTGGAACTCATCCAAACGGTCTCAAGACCGAGAGGACAATCACCCAAGACCGTTTGAAGGTCTAGGGTTGAGTAATTTGACAAACTGAGGACCCAATTGCAAATAAGTTATCAATTGATCAAAATACTGAATTGGTGACCCAATCATGGTTCAACCTCTATCAAACCACCTTAGATTTTGATTAAATCTTGGGCAAACGGTCTCAAGACCATGTGGGGTCCACCCACATGACCTCAAGACCGTTTGGGCAAAGTTTGAGCCCAATTGGAGCTCAATTGAAGGGTTCAACCTTGTGTTGATGCACATTGTTGAGTATTGATGGGTGAACATTGACAGACCCTAATTGAATCGATTTCAACCCTAATTGGTCAACAATTGAGGGTCAATTGAATGACCAATTGGTTAAGCATAACCTTAATTAACCCAATCCATAGGTGGTCAACATAGATTTGACCTTTTGAGGGCTTCAACATCGGTTGACATCATCGATTGATTTGTTGATTTTGTTGATGGACCAAACGGTTGAGACCTTGAGAGCCTCGCGGTCTCAAGACCGTGAGAGGGATCGCGGTCTCAAGACCGTGAGAGGGCTCGCGCTCTCAAGACCGAGAGGAGGCTCGCGGTCTCAAGACCGTGAAGGGCCTCGCGGTCCTGAGGTCAAACTAGCTAAACGGTCTTCATGACCCTCGTGGTCTTAACCTCGATTGGAGTCTTCGCGGTCTTGGATGCATGATGGCTCGCGGTCTTGGATGCATGATGGCTCGCGGTCTTGAATGCATGAGGGCTCGCGGTCTTGAGGTTAGAAGGAGGCTCGCGGTCTTGGAAAGTCAAATTGGGCAAACGGTCAACACTTTCAACCGATCTCAACTCAATTAATGATTAATGAGTGAAATCAATCAATGTAATTCCAAGTTGACTTCTTTCAATCATTTGATGATGTAAATGGTTCAATGTTGCCCAAATCAAACCCTAATGATAATTTAGGATAGTAAGGGGTTATTTGACTAAGGTTTTTGACCATGATGATGATCAATGGGGTGAATGACCAAAATACCCCTAAAGGGTCAAATAAGTTATACCTTGCTCAATTCAAACCCTAATTACATGAGAATGATGTTTTTAGACATAATGACACTATCCAAATTGATCTAGTCTAATGTTATCATCCACCATTAGTATGATGAAAGAGAGAGTACTCTAGAGAGAGAAAGTACCCTAGAGAGAGGAAGTAACTCTAATCACATAATGATGATGTTTTTGGCTATGTTAGCCTATGATGCCTCAATCCAACCTGTTTTAGAGTGATGTTGACATCACCTAACACTATGATGAGAGAGAAAGTACTTCTAGAGAGAGAAAGTACTTCTAGAGAGAGAAAGTACCCTTTTTAAGTAGAGACTCAACTAAAGCATCTTCAATGCATAGGAATGAGCATAATTAGGGTATGATCCACCTGTGTGAGATCATAGAAACACTAATTATGATAAATGATGAACCTTTAACTAATCCAAGAGCATTAATGAAGATGTTACTCATACATGATGATGTTATGAGTTCAATTCACCTTAATGTGAATAGTAAACCCTAATTCAAGGGTGATGACATGTAATGTGAATAGTAAACCCTAATTCAAGGGAAATGGCATGCTTTTGAGTATTAAACTCTATGTAATTTGAATTAAAGATTTAACTCTTATGACAAGAGTAGGAAGTACATTCCTTATTGTTGTATTACCTTTATCAGATGTATTAACCATGCAGGTTCTGATATGAAGGTAATCATATCCAGGTATGGATGATGATGTTATATTCATTAAAGGCATGTTGTTAGCCTTATGAATAAGTAAAGTAATATGATGCCTTGCCAGTGGCATCATATGCTGATAATGGGCTATGAGAGCCATGAATACCATCAAGGTCATGCCTTAGAGATGACTTGTGATGAGGATAATGAGAAATGATGATTGATATGAGTTAGGTCTGTTACATTTAGTATTCTTCTTTTATAGCTGCTATGCTATTGTTATTGTTTTCAGAACAATGTATGCTGTGAAAGAATACTGAATGTACCTAACTAATCAAGTATAATGTAGAGCCCTGATCATAGATCCATCATTGTCTGAAATTAAATGATGGTGAAACAGCTTTTCCTCAGGGAACTCCTGGAGCACATACTTTTGAGTATGTGGGGTACATGGATGTGTAGAACCTTACATCCTAGTGTAGGAAAGTGATGTAGATGTGTAATCCACTCATCCTTCACTATATTTCCATATCGTATCAGTGGTAGGTAAACATGAAACCTCCTGATGACGAAGAAAGCACAGATATCCGTATCAGTGGTAGGTAAACATGAAATCTCCTGATGACGAAGAGAGTACAGAATGCCACTGTGACTCTAGAATAGCGAAGGACCAGTTTACCCTGGTGAGCTATAGTAGTACAGACACGAGATGTCCTACAAGTGATCCTCTTACTGACTGAGGAAGGTGAAGGTCATGAGAATCCAGCTCTCTTAATGACCTATCTATGATACTGATGTGACTTCTCAGCGATCAGTTGGAGTATGAGTGGTAAGCCTCATCTCCACAGGGCATAATGTTGTTTGTAAAACATAATCGACCTTGTAGTATAACTTGTTAGAGATAACTCCAAGTTAGTTGATTGACGTTACATTGCAATAATGTTTATATTCTCCATATCTCCTAAATTGTAGAGATCTTGTTAAACATGCAACTGTATAGAATACTTTGAAGGCTTTACTGCTTAAAATATTCTTTGATGTTATAATAAAGCTTCTGGCGAAGAGTTATAACTCTCTCTGGAACAATTATGTATAATTGTCTCACCCCGTAGGCTTCAACTTTTTAGGTGGACGTCGGAGACGAAGGAACCAGCCTATAGGTGATCAGTCTCAACAGCAGCATCAGGGGTAGCAGTAATCTCAGGTGGAGATTGTCCTGCCATATGATGTAGTTAGAGTCAGTCCTATGTGTCCTCTGTACTCTCAGGTCTTGGAGTCTTGTGTTATGTGATCTTGAGATTTTGTATCTTGATGTATATAATTACTCAAGAAGTAATTATCCTAAGATGTAAACAGTTTACCTCTCTTTATGAAAGGAGTTTTTATGGATACAAGTTCTTATCTCGAAAAGTTTTAATTTCCCGTGATTTTTGTCTTCCGCTGATTACCGATTCGCTTCCGCTAAGTTTTAATCGTGTTTATGTCATGGTTTGGAGATCAGAGCCCACAACTAGTGGTATCAGAGCTCTAGGTTCAGTTGAGTCTACAGAGGCATAGGACTTAGGATGTCAAGTCTACCTTTAGTACTCCTTCCTTATCTAATAGAATCTTCTACTCCTCAGGAGAAGAAGATACATAAGAATGTCAGAACATCCTGATGAGCACGTGGCAGAGAGTAGTGCTAGTGCACCTCGAGGCGGTGCAAGAGTTCCGAGAATAGAACAACCTGCACCTGAGTCGCCAAGAGAGCCACCCCAGTTCGACCCAGCTGACATGAGTGATCCAGCTGTACAGACGATGTTCGGGCAGTTCATGACTGCCATGACACATATAACCGATAGGATGCCCATTCCTACACCTAGGGCACCTGTCCAGCCTGAAGCACAAGGTATTGGTAAGACATTCGAACGACTTCGTCGTGTCGGAGCTACTGAGTACTTCAGAACTGCCGACCCTGCAGATGCTGACTTATGGTTGACAGAGTTGGAGAAGGCTTTCAGGATTCTTATGATTCCGGAAGCTGAGAAGGTTAGACATGCTGTCTATCTTCTCAAAGGTAGTGCTGGTCACTGGTGGAACATGGAAGAGCAGAAGAGACCTGGAGTAGAGTTCTCATGGGAAGAGTTTCGTCGGGAATTTATCAATAGATATTTTCCAAAGACCTTCCTAGATGAGAAGATCTCTCAGTTTGAGAAACTAAGGCAGGGTATGATGAACATTAGTGAGTATGAAGCTAAGTTCATGGAGTTGTTGCAGTTCTGTCCGCACATGGCTGCTACGGATGAGGAAAGAATCAGAAGATTCGAAAAGGGCTAGAATTCTGATATGTCAACCCCTGTGTCTGCCTTAGAAAACAAAGAGAGATTCTCTACCTTCGTTGAGTCAGTCCGAAGGATAGAGAGATCTGTGGTTGCGAAAAGACAAACCCATAAAAGATATCCACAGTTCCAGGGTTCTTCATCTAGGGATTCCAAGAAACCTAGATTCTTTGCACCTAACCCTCCACCACCCAGATCGAGTTTTCAAACTCAATGGACACCAAGCAGAGGTAGAGGACGGAGTCAACCGCTTCAAGGGACACACAGTTATGCATCAGTGTCAGTTACTGGACCACCCAGACCACAAAAACAGGAGAGGAGTTGTTACAACTGTGGTAAGGTGGGACACTTGATGAAGGATTGCCGTCCTAGGCCTGCTAGTGTGACACAACAACCCCCGAGACAGAATCAACAGGGATCTCAGAATAGAAAACATCAAGGAGCAGCTCGAGGACGTGGACAAGCGTCTCAAGCTGGATCATCAGCACCACCTCAACACCAGGCGACTGCGAGATTCTATGTTATGAACCCACCTGAGGCAGTGGTCAATCCACGGGTAGTGGCAGGTCAGATGAAACTTTTATATTCTGATATGTTTATATCCTGTGATGTATCTGTTCTGATTGATCCGGGTGCTACGCACTCTTTCATCACTCGTGAAGTGATTCGTAACTACAATGTGACTGTTAGTCATAGAGCAGATAGTTTGTTGTTAGAAACTCCGTTGAGTGGGTCTGCCGTTTTGCAGGAGGTATGTTCTCCCTGCATCCTCTTCTTTTCTGACCATCGCATTCAAGTGGATCTTATACCACTTGATATGCAGGGATTTGATATAATCCTCGGGATGGATACCTTAGAAAGGTATAGAGTTGTCTTGGATTGTGAGTCCAAGTTGGTTGTGTTTGTTGATGAAAGCAACACATGGATCTTTCAAGGTGAAAGAAAGATTCTGCCCACCTGTCTTGTGTCAGCCATGGTTGCTGATAAGCTGTTGAGGCAAGGATGTCATGCATTCTTAGCCCATGTGGTAGATGTTACCAAGGAAAGGACCAATCCTGCTGAAGTTCCCATAGTCAGGGAATTCGAGGATGTGTTTCCTGAAGAACTTCCTGGTATACCACCACCTCGGGAGATTGATTTTGAAATTAATCTGATTCCAGATACAAAACCCATAGCTCAAACCCCATATAGGATGGCGCCTGCCAAGATGGCAGAACTCAAGAAATAGCTTCAAGAGCTACTTGAGAGAGGTTTTATCCGACCGAGTACTTCACCTTGGGGTGCTCCGGTCTTGTTTGTTAAAAAGAAAGATGGGTCAATGCGGTTATGCATCAACTACAGACAACTCAATAAACTGACAATAAAGAATAAGTATCCTCTGCCGAGGATTGATGATCACTTTGACCAGTTGCGTGGTGCAACAGTCTTTTCAAAGATAGACTTGAGGTCTGGATATCACCAACTCCGTATTAAGGATAGTGACATATCCAAGTCTGCCTTTAGGACAAGATATGGTCACTATGAGTTCACAGTTATGTCGTTTGGACTAACCAATGCACCAGCTGCATTTATGGAACTCATGAATAGAGTTTTTCGACCTTTCCTTGATCAGTGTGTTGTCGTCTTCATAGATGACATTCTGATTTACAGTAAGTATGCTCAGCAGCATGAGCAGCATCTTCGCCAAGCTTTGACCTTGCTAAGAGAACATAAGCTGTATGCTAAGTTTAGCAAGTGTGAGTTCTGGCTGCCGGAGGTATCTTTTCTTGGACATGTAATATCCGCCTCGGGAATTCGTGTTGACCCTACAAAGGTAGAATCTGTTCTACAATAGGAACAACCAAAGACACCGACGGAGATTCGAAGTTTCTTGGGGTTAGCTGGCTATTATCGAAGGTTCATTAAGAACTTTAGTTCTATAGCTTTACCTTTGACCAAGTTAACCCGGAAAGAGGTTCCTTTTTCTTGGAGTGATAAGTGTCAACAATCTTTCCAGCTGCTGAAGGAGAGGTTGACAAGTGCACCTGTGCTAGTGCTACCTGAACAAGGAAAAGGATATATAGTTTTTTGTGATGCTTCCAAGAACGGACTAGGATGTGTGTTGATGCAGGATAAACAAGTGATTTCTTTTGCTTCCCGACAGCTTAAGAAACACGAGGAGAATTATCCAACACACGATTTGGAGTTAGCTGCTGTGGTTCATGCCTTGAAGATCTGGAGGCATTATCTCTACGGAGAAACATTCCAGATTTTCACAGACCACAAAAACCTTAAGTATATCTTCTCTCAGCATGAGCTCAACATGAGGCAACGTCGCTGGATGGAATTAATCAAGGACTATGACTGTACAATTGATTACCACCCAGGCAAGGCCAATGTAGTTGCAGATGCCTTGAGTAGGAAATCAGCAACATCAACCATGAATAGAGCACAACTAAACTCTTTAATATGCTCTAAAAGAGATATGCTTATCTCTTTAAGGCAAGACAATGTACAGTTGAAGGTGCCATTGTTAGCCGGTTTGTTAGCTGAGATGCATATTAAACCTACCCTAAGGGAGCAGATTAAAGAGGCACAGCTAGGTGATGCTGCAGTTCAACAGATTAGATCTGAGTATGGAAAGGAGAAGCAAGATGGTTTCCATGACTCAGAAGATCAAGTAGCTTGTTATAATGGGAGAATGATAATGCCGGATGTGGACAACTTGAGGAAGTTAGTCCTGGAAGAAGCCCATTCTTCCATGTATGCTATGCATCCAGGGAGCACCAAGATGTATCGGAATTTGAAGGATCTGTATTGGTGGCCCGGGATGAAGAAGGATGTTGCAGAGTTTGTTCTGAGGTGCCCTATGTGTCAGCAAGTTAAAGCTGAACACCAGAAGCCTGCAGGAACAATGCAACCTTTACCCATATCATAGTGGAAGTGGGACCATGTGACCATGGACTTTGTTGTTGGCCTACCCAGGACAAGCAAAGGACATGATTCTATTTGGGTAATTGTTGATAGGTTGACTAAGACAGCACATTTCTTACCTGTCAAAACAACCTATTCTGTTGAAAGGTTATCAGAGTTGTATGTTCAAGAGATAGTGTGTTTGCACGGAGTTCCTGTCACAATAGTTTCTGACAGAGGTCCTCAGTTTACAAGTCGTTTTTGGGGACAGTTGCATAGAGCCTTAGGCACCAAGCTAAGGTTTAGTACGGCCTTTCATCCACAGACTGATGGACAGTCGGAAAGGACCATACAAACCTTAGAAGACCTGTTGTGAGCATGTGTTCTCCAGTTCACCGGAAGTTGGGATCTACACCTAATCTTGATAGAGTTTGCCTATAACAATAGCTATCAACATAGTATTGATATGGCACCTTATGAAGCATTATATGGTAGACGTTGTAGATCACCCTTGTGTTGGTTTGAGACTGGTGAGCATCAGTTGTTAGGTCCTGACCTGGTGCAGCAAACCACAGAAAAGATTAAAGTTATACAACATAAGATTAAGGCTGCTCAAGATAGGCAGAAATCTTATGCTGACAAACGTCGTAGACCCTTAGAGTTCCAGGTTAGAGACAGAGTGTATCTTAAGGTCTCACCTTGGAAAGGGGTCCTTCGTTTAGGAAGGAAAGGGAAGTTAGCTCCTAGATATATGGGGCCTTATCCAATCATTGAACGGATTGGAAAGGTAGCATATAAACTAGAGTTACCCCCTGAGTTACAGAGGTTACATCCTGTGTTTCACATTTCTATGCTGAAGAAATGTCACCCAGACACCGAGTCAGTTCTACAACCTATGGAGGTAGAATTGAATGATGACATATCCTATGAGGAGGGACCAGTGTTAATCCTTGATAAACGAATTAAAAAGTTAAAGAAGAAAGATATAAGTCTTGTGAAAGTCCTCTGGAACCATCATGGTATTGAAGAAGCCACTTGGGAGTTAGAGGATGAGATGAGAAGGAAGTATCCTGCCCTTTTCTCGTAGTATGTTTTATTGATTTCGGGGACGAAATCCTTGTAAGGGGTGGATAATTTGTAACATCCCTGACCTGGGTTATGAGTTAACCCTAGGTGTTTTGCCTAAATATGTAATTAAAATCTTTGTGATTAACTCTGAGCATGTAATTAAGTTTCTCAGAAACATATATTTAAGTATTTGCTCCTTTTTATTTAAAGTTGTAGCATTGTTTTGATATACAGGGACCTATGTGCAATTCACCCAGTTAAGAGGGTTAGCTTGCAATTTGCACATATTGAGATGTTCCTTTGATGTTGAGACATCATGAGAATCTTTTTGGTAAAGTTTGAGGGATTTCCCAAGCTAGGGCACCAAGGTGCAGTTGTGGAAGCAATCTCGGTGCTTGAAAACCCTAATTTGGGATAAAATGTAATTTACCCAAATTTAGGGATGCAAATTGTAAAATATGTCATCTAATGTATCTTTTAGACTCTTGCCATCATTTAGAGAAGAAATGATGCGGAAGTCACCTCAATTGAATTATCAAGTTATGAGATATGCCTTGTGAGTGAATAATCAGGGTATATGGGCAATGTTTCTCTATGTATGTACCTCATTATTAGCTTGCTCTCCTTTACCTTCTTTTCCTAAGACCTTAAGATAAGGTTTGTCCTTAGAATAAAGAGGAGGGGACGAGCAAGTAAAGAAGGAGGGACCTAGTTAGAATTATGGACAACTTATGTACTAATATTGAAAATCCTACCCCATGTATATAAGCTCTCCTTCCCTTAGTTGCAAGGGAACTTACCCTTCGTTCCCTTACTGTTTCATTTCACAAAGACGACCAAGGACTGTCTTGGAGCTAAGGAGGACGACCAAGGGGTGCAAGGTAGGTTTAAACCCCTCTTCTTGCCTAATTCCATGGTTAGAACTCGAATTCAAGGTCATCTTCATGGCTAATTCTTGAAACCCTACCTTTCTAGCCGTCTCTTTTCATCCTTCCTTGGAGTTTTCACCTTGGACAACCTGTGGGAACTCAAGGACGCCATTATAGCTTGGAGCTTGAAAGCTTGGAGCTCAAGAAGCAAGCTTTAGGCGGGTTTAATAACTCTAAACCCATGCTTTACTATGTGCATCTTTATATGCGTTTTGATGATAGCTCTTAGTGTTTCCCTACTTTTCCCTGCTATTTTGCAAGCAAATCCATGGGATATTCGTACTGTTCTTGAGCTAGGAGATGAAGGCGTGATTTCCAAGAAAAACCCACCGCTTTTCACTTCCTTAAACGGTCTCAAAAGTTTGCTCTCTCGGTCTCAAGACCGCGAGGTGAGCAAACGGTCTCGAGACCGCGACAGGGAAAACGGTCTTCAAGACCGTTTGGCCCCGTTGACCGAGCGTGGACCGTATAAGAAACCTGTTCCTAATTATATATTCTAATTACCCTCAAAATTTGGGAGGCTAACTCTAAAGGAATCGGGAGATATGACCTTTTTAAGTAACAACTTTAAATGAATTAATTCCTGATTCTCAAACGGTCTGAAACTGCCTTTTTGGGCAAACGGTCTCAAGACCGTGTAAGGTCGTTGAACAGGCGTTGACCGTATCATATTACTGTTCAAAATAATGTTAATTAACAACTCACCAAGTTTGATGGTCTAATTCCAAACGGGCTAAGAGTTGAAGTATAAATACTAGGGCAAACCCTAGATGAAATCAGTACTGAAATTATGGTGACCTAATTAGGGTTTTTAGGGTTGATTGACCTAAACGGTCTCAAGACCGTTTGGGGGTCACCAAACGGTCTCAAGACCGCGAGGGAAATCAATCAAGACCGTTTGGAGGTCCGGGGTCAAGAATAGTTGACCAATTGAAGGTATAATTACACCAAATTACTTTGCAATAAAATAGTGACATGATCATCAACTCAATGGGTCAACCTTGATGAATTTTTCCACTAGAATCCAAAATTGGATGGGCAAACGGTCTCAAGACCGTTTGGAACTCATCCAAACGGTCTCAAGACCGAGAGGACAATAACCCAAGACCGTTTGAAGTTCTAGGGTTGAGTAATTTGACAAACTGAGGACCCAATTGCAAATAAGTTATCAATTGATCAAAATACTGAATTGGTGACCCAATCATGGTTCAACCTCTATCAAACCACCTTATATTTTGATTAAATCTTGGGAAAACGGTCTCCAGACCATGTGGGGTCCATCCACATGACCTCAAGACCGTTTGGGCCAAGTTTGAGCCCAATTGGAGCTCAATTGAAGGGTTCAACCTTGTGTTGATGCACATTGTTGAGTATTGATGGGTGAACATTGACAGACCCTAATTGAATCGATTTCAACCCTAATTGGTCAACAATTGAGGGTAAAATGAATGACCAATTGGTTAAGCATAACCTTAATTGACCCAATCCATAGGTGGTCAACATATATTTGACCTTTTGAGGGCTTCAACATCGGTTGACATCATCGATTGATTTGTTGATTTTGTTGATGGACCAAACGGTTGAGACCTTGAGAGCCTCGCGGTCTCAAGACCGTGAGAGGGCTCGCGGTCTCAAGACCGAGAGGAGGCTCGTGGTCTCAAGACCGCGAAGGGCCTCGCGGTCCTGAGGTCAAACTAGCTAAACGATCTTCATGACCCTCGCGGTCTTAACCTCGATTGGAGTCTTCGCGGTCTTGGATGCATGATGGCTCGCGGTCTTGGATGCATGATGGCTCACGGTCTTGAATGCATGAGGGCTCACGGTCTTGAGGTTAGAAGGAGGCTCGCGGTCTTGGAAAGTCAAAGTGGGCAAACGGTCAACACTTTCAACCGATCTCAACTCAATTAATGATTAATGAGTGAAATCAATCAATGTAATTCCAAGTTGACTTCTTTCAATCATTTGATGATGTAAATGGTTCAATGTTGCCCAAATCAAACCCTAATGATAATTTAGGATAGTAAGGGGTTATTTGACTAAGGTTTTTGACCATGATGATGATCAATGGGGTGAATGACCAAAATACCCCTGAAGGGTTAAATAAGTTATACCTTGCTCAATTCAAACCCTAATTACATGAGAATGATGTTTTTAGACATAATGACACTATCCAACTTGATCTAGTCTAATGTTATCATCCACCATTAGTATGATGAAAGAGAGAGTACTCTAGAGAGAGAAAGTACCCTAGAGAGAGGAAGTAACTCTAATCACATAATGATGATGTTTTTGGCTATGTTACCCTATGATGCCTCAATCCAACCTATTTTAGAGTGATGTTGACATCACCTAACACTATGATGAGAGAGAAAGTACTTCTAGAGAGAGAAAGTACTTCTAGAGAGATAAAGTACCCTTTTTAAGTAGAGACTCAACTAAAGCATCTTCAATGCACAGGAATGAGCATAATTAGGGTATGATCCACCTGTGTGAGATCATAGAAACCCTAATTATGATAAATGATGAACCTTTAACTAATCCAAGAGCATTAATGAAGATGTTACTCATACATGATGATGTTATGAGTTCAATTCACCTTAATGTGAATAGTAAACCCTAATTCAAGGGTGATGACATGTAATGTGAATAGTAAACCCTAATTCAAGGGTAATGGCATGCTTTTGAGTATTAAACTCTATGTAATTTGAATTAAAGATTTAACTCTTATGACAAGAGTAGGAAGTACATTCCTTATTGTTGTATTACCTTTATCAGATGTATTAACCATGCAGGTTCTGATATGAAGGTAATCATATCCAGGTATGGATGATGATGTTATATTCATTAAAGGCATGTTGTTAGCCTTATGAATAAGTAAAGTAATCTGATGCCTTGCCAGTGGCATCATATGCTGATAATGGGCTATGAGAGCCATGAATACCATCAAGGTCATGCCTTAGAGATGACTTGTGATGAGGATAATGAGAAATGATGATTGATATGAGTTAGGTCTGTTACATTTAGTATTCTTCTTTTATAGCTGCTATGCTATTGTTATTGTTTGCAGAACAATGTATGCTGTGAAAGAATACTGAATGTACCTAACTAATCAAGCATAATGTAGAGCCCTGATCATAGATCCATCATTGTCAGAAATTAAATGATGGTGAAACAGGTTTTCCTCAGGGAACTCCTGGAGCACATACTTTTGAGTATGTGGGGTACATGGATGTGTAGAACCTTACATCCTAGTGTAGGAAAGTGATGTAGATGTGTAATCCATCCATCCTTCACTATATTTCCATATCGTATCAGTGGTAGGTAAACATGAAACCTCCTGATGACGAAGAAAGCACAGATATTCGTATCAGTGGTAGGTAAACATGAAATCTCCTGATGACGAAGAGAGTACAGAACGCCACTGTGACTCTAGAATAGCGAAGGACCAGTTTACCCTGGTGAGCTATAGTAGTAGAGACACGAGATGTCCTACAAGTGATCCTCTTACTGACTGAGGAAGGTGAAGGTCATGAGAATCCGGCTCTCTTAATGACCTATGTATGATACTGATGTGACTTCTCAGCGATCAGTTGGAGTATGAGTGGTAAGCCTCATCTCCACAGGGCATAATGTTGTTTGTAAAACATAATCGACCTTGTAGTATAACTTGTTAGAGATAACTCCAAGTTAGTTGATTGACGTTACATTGCAATAATGTTTATATTCTCCATATCTCCTAAATTGTAGAGATCTTGTTATACATGCAACTGTATAGAATACTTTGAAGGCTTTAATGCTTAAAATATTCTTTGATGTTATAATAAAGCTTCTGGTGAAGAGTTATAACTCTCGCTGGGACAATTATGTATAATTGTCTCACCCCGTAGGCTTCAACTTTTTAGGTGGACGTCGGAGACGAAGGAACCAGCCTACAGGTGATCAGTCTCAGCAGCAGCATCAGGGGTAGCAGTAATCTCAGGTGGAGATTGTCCTGCCATATGATGTAGTTAGAGTCAGTCCTATGTGTCCTCTGTACTCTCAGGTCTTGGAGTCTTGTGTTATGTGATCTTGAGATTTTGTATCTTGATGTATATAATTACTCAAGAAGTAATTATCCTGAGATGTAAACAGTTTACCTCTCTTTATGAAAGGAGTTTTTATGGATACAAGTTCTTATCTCGAAAAGTTTTAATTACCTGTGATTTTTGTCTTCCGCTGATTACCGATTCGCTTCCGCTAAGTTTTAATCGTGTTTATGTCATGGTTTGGAGATCAGAGCCCACACCTTGGTAGACCAACTATGAAATACATGGTTATATGATCCCATTTCCATTGCGGTATCGGCATGGGTTGCAACGTACCTACCACCTTCTGATGCGCAGCCTTTACCTACTAGCATACCGCACACCTAGCCACAAACTTGGTGACATCTCTCTTCAAGCCAGACCACCAATACAGGCCCTTCAGATTATGATACATCTTGGTGACACCTAGATGCATAGCATACATCGATGTGTGCGCTTCCTCGAGCACTAACTTCCTCAGATTATCAACACCGGGAACCATCATCCAGTTGTGATAACAAACTAGTCCATCCTCATACTCATGGAAGCCATTCCGCTTCTCACTGCCAAACTCTGATCTGATCAACTGTACTGCAACATCTGTCTGTTGTGCTTCTTTGATCTGCTACCTCAACGTAGGCTTCACTTGCATCTGTGCCAACAATCCTGCCAACAAGGATACCTCCAACTATACATTCATCTATCTCAAAGAGACGAACATATCCCGCTTATGGCATATCAAAGAACTGAACTGTTCCTTCTTTGTAGAAAGAGAAGAAGATTTCCTTCTAAGCACATCGGCTACCACGTTTTCCTTACTAGGATGATACTCAATGGTACAATCATAATCACTGATCAGCTCCATCGAGCGACGTTGTCGCATGTTCATCTCACTCTGTGAGAAGATATACTTTAGGTTCTTATGATCCGTAAAGATCTGACACACCTCTCCATAAAGATAGTGACTCCAAATCTTTAACGCATGGACCACTGCTGCCAACTCCAAATCATGTGTCAGATAACGTTTCTCATGTTTCTTAAGCTGTCACAAAGCAAAAGAAACCACATGATCCTCCAGCATCAGCACGCAGCCTAAGCCTTTCTTGGAGGCATCGCAGAAGACAACATAGCCTTTTCCAGGCTCTGGTAACACCAACACTGGAGCACTAGTCAACTTCTCCTTCAAACTTTGGAAAGCTTGCTGAAAATGATCATCCCAAATAAAAGGTACATCTTTTTTGGTCAACTTTGTCAATGACAACGCGATTACACTAAAGTTCCTTATAAACCTCTGGTAGTATCCTGCTAAACCCAGAAAACTACAAACTTTAGTCAGCGTCTTTGGTTGCTCCCATTCCGCAACTGACTCCACCTTCTTGGGATCCACTCTGACTCCTTCTGCAGATATCACATGACCCAAGAAAGTCACTTCTTTCAACTAGAATTCGCACATACTAAACTTGGCAAACAACTGGTGTTGGCGAAGGAGAGTCAACACTTGTCAAAGATGATGTTCATGCTCTTGACTATCCCGACTATAAATCAGGATGTCATCTATGAAGACCACAACAAACTGATCTAGAAACGGTCGGAACACACGATTCATCAGATCCATGAAAGTAGCAGGCGCATTGGTTTGCCCAAACGGCATAACCACAAACTCAAAGTTACCATACCTTGTCCTAAAAGCTGACTTTGGTATGTCATCATCCTTGATTATGAGATGATGATATCTAGACCACAAATCAATCTTTGAGAACATTGTAGCACCGTGCAACTGATCAAATAGATCATCTATTCTCAGAAAAGCATACTTGTTCTTGATCGTAACTTTGTTCAACTGTCGGTAATCTATGCACAGACGCATCAATCCATCCTTCTTGTTTACGAATAGGACTGGAGCACCCCATGGCAATGTGCTCGGTGTGATGAAACTTTTATCCAACAACTCCTGTAATTGCTTCTTTAGCTCTACCATCTCAGCTGGAGCCATCATGTACGGTGTCTGAGCAACTGGCTATGTCCCTGACACTAGATTGATCTCAAAATCAATCTCTCGAGGTGGGGGAACACTGGGAAACTCATCGGGAAACATATCCGTGAACTCTCTAACAACAGGATCATCCTCAAGGCTAGAACCTTCCACTTTGGTATCCACAACATGAACTAAGAATGCCTTACATCCTTGTCGCAACAACTTCTCCGCCACCATTGCTGACACTAAACATGTCAGAAGAATCTTCCTATCCCCTTGGAAGATCCACTTCTCACCATCATCAATGAACACTTCCTGCTTGGAACGATAGTCCGGCACAACCTCATACATTTCTAAGGTATCCATCCCAAGGATTAGATCGAATCCATGCATATCAAGTGGTAGGAGATCCACTTGTATGTTGTGTCCCGAAAAGGATAGAACACAAGATGGACACACTTCTCGAAGCATTAAGGAACCATCAAGAGGGGTTTCTAACAACAAGTTATCTTTCTTACAACTAACAGGTAAAAGATAGCTATCAAGCATACTATGAGCAATAAAAGAGTGTGTAGCACCCGGGTCAACCAGAACAGATATAAAGCAAGAAGAAGACAAATCAGAATGAAATAACTCCATCTGACCTGCTACCACTCGCGGGTTGACTATCGCTTCCGGCTGACTCATAGCATAGAATCGAGTTGTTGCTTGTTGTTATCAACATCCTCTGCTTCCTTGAGCATACGATCTAGCTTGTGACGCTTGGCCGTGTCCCCGTCCTCTGGCACCACTAAACTGTTGTCTATTTGATTCCTATTGATTATGCCTCGGTTTTTGTGTCACTTCGACATCTCTCCTTGGGTAATTTGACTTCAAATGCCCTGTCTGTCCACAGTGATAGCATGACATGTCTTCTATCTACGGCCTAGATGGCCCTGTCACTGCTATTGAAGATGTACTGTAGGCTCTAGATGGAGGAAATCCACGCCCTCTCCCTTTACTTGGAGACCACTGAGATGGTGCACTAGAGCCTTGCATTATAGAAGGTGCAGAAAATCTCAACTTCCTGTAGCTGTCAAACCTCTGTTTCTGAAACTGGGCATGCCTTTTCTTGGACATGGTCTCTCTCTTCTCCTTGACTGATCGTTTAATCCTTCAAACATACTCTACAAACATGGCAAACCACTCTCAGTTCTCTAAAGAAGTAGTAGGTGTCAACAACTCGGCACTCAAACCTTTCTCAAACCATTTGATCCTCTCATCATCCATTGTCACCATGTGAGGACAAAACCTCAACAGCTCCATAAACTTGGCTTCATACTCAGTGATGCTCAGAGAACCTTGGCACAGACACTCAAACTAACTGATCTTTTCATATAGATAGGTCTTCAGGAAGTATCAACTCATGAACTTCCATCGCAAGATCTCCCAACAGATCACCTCACTAGGCCGTTTCTCCTCCTCGATGGCCCACCAGTGGCCATCACTACCCTTCATAAGGTAGACAGCGTGCTTGACTTTGTCTACTTTGGGGATGTCGAGAGTCAGGAAGGCCTTCTCAAGACCTGTCAGCCACAGATCTGCATCCACCAGATCAGTCATTCCAGCATAATCTGAAGCTCTTACTCGGCGAAGCCGCTCAAAGGTCTTCCCAATACGCAAAGATTCACCATCGGGAGCCTGTGCTCTTGACGGAGGCACTGGAAATCTTTCCACCATGAGATTCATCAGTTCCATTACATGTCCCATAAGGTGTTGGTAGACAGGATTCTCAAGAATGGTTGGGTCGATTTTGGGGACCTCAGGCACCCAATCTTCACGTGCCTACATACTCGCTCCATCAACAGATGCAGCATCACTGCTCTCGGTATCATGTTCTTCACGATTTCCATACATCTTCAACCTTTATCTTCTACTGCGGCAGAAGGTAATTGTAAGAAAATCTGGAAAACTCACAAGAACAGACGCAAGCCTAGTCCTAGATCCTTGTAGACTTAGCGAACCTAAAGCTCTGATACCAACCTTATTTGTGACATCCCATTATCTCACAGACAATGAAATGCCACGCAAAAATGTGTGGAACCGTCATAAACATTGTATTACCAAAAACACAGGTTAATTACAATCGATTGTGAAAAGAAGATAAGAAAGAAACTGTTACAACTAGATCCACATCCTGCAAAGAAACATGTTATATAAAAAATACATCAACTTGATACATGTCCATTGCTCATAGGATCCAGTTGTCACTTATCCATAAGGGATGCATCACCTATATATACATAATAGACCTAGCCAGGTCAACAATAGGGTAAGAAAGCCATATCAACTATACATCATGAAACCTCGTCAAAACACCTCCAAGGACCTGAGAGTACAGAGATGACTCTAGGACTCTACTATAAAACCTCTAAAAGACAATAGCATAACCACCTCTTTCCTTCTACTATTCTTCTTGTTGCTCAGCTGGAGCACCACAATCACCACCATGTCTAGCTCTATCACCTAAAAAGGGTTTTAAACCAACGGGGTGAGACACACAGTCCCAGCGAGAAACATAACCCCCGGCGAAAGTATAAAACCTCAAAAGGGGAGCTAGAATAGATAAAATAGGTAACAGATATAAGCAGATGGTATATGAGTAGCATACCGAGCAAATCTAATTTGTTATAACATCTTACAAAGATATCTGGGAGGTATGTAACCATATATTTCTTATGGAAAATGATTGACAAGATGATTTATATAAGAACTTATCATAAGATATGAGAATCACATAATTAACTTTTGAGATATAACTGGAGCAACTATACAAGCAAGGCCTCAACTAATGTTTTGTGTTTTTCCCTAAGTAATATATACTATACAGCTAGATTACCATTTATTATGCCCTGAGGAAGTGAGTTGTACCACTCAAATCCAACCTTCAGTTGCGAAGCCAAAATCCGGCTCCATACAAGGTCAATGGGAGAGTCGGACTCCATGACCTCACCTCCTCGTGGTTAGTGCACGATATCTAAAGCAGGACCGCAGTCTCTTGCTTAAGTGGCCTCAGTCACACAAGGTCAGGATACCCTCTGCCTAGCCCACCTTGGTATAGGTATCAGCGCTAGAAAACTGAGCCATGGGCTTATTTATCGTGCTCCATCATCACTGAGCCATGGGCCTATTCACCATGCTCTAACACATATCCTGAGCCATGGGCCTGTTCACCATGCTCCAACCACACTGAGTGACGGCCTTGAAACTGTACTCTAAACATGCATGATTACTTAGGGCGTAGGCGTACCCCGCATATTCAACAATATGTGTTCCATGTTAACCTTTAGGAGAACCTGTTTCACCATTACCAAACTCCTGATGATGATGGATCAATGGCCATGGCAAACTACATGAAAGATTCATCTGTTTTTAATGAACATATTTTAAGTGGATTGCAAGGTTCAACCAAGTTATGTAACATGCAACTATATCAATAATGAATAAACATAGAACTCATTATATTGTGTTACAATGTCACTCTTATTCTCAAAGCCATCAAAATCATCTTGATCCATCACAAGGATCCAACATTACATGTTACCACTTGTCCTCTTGCCAATCATCAAGATCCATCTCAAGGATCAACATCACAAGGACTCAACCCCATCATCAAGGCACACATTTCCATCCCATGGGTAGCACCCATCATACTAGGTTCAGCATAACCCTTGATGTCCCATATCATATCATTGTCATGCCATCACCATGCCCTCATCATACCAAAGGTAAGATACGCCTCATCAAAGAGTGTGACACCCAACACAGTATCGGTAAACACCCATCTAGGGTTAACAACCATGTCAGGCACCCACTATCACCTTGGTATTGGGCACAACCAGACCCTAAGCACCACCCATCATATAGGTCAACCTTCATATCGGCCAATAGCCATATTGGACAGCACTAGACATCTAGGTGTAAGAGGGTATCGGGCACAACCAGACCCTTAGCACCACCCATCATATAGGTCAACCTTCATATCGTCCAACAGACATATCGGGAAGCACTAGACATCTAGGTGTAAGAGGGTATATAGCATGAAGGATAAACCCCATATCGCCCAAAGAAGCAAACTCTAACGCCCAAGCTGCATATCGCTCAAGGCAACATAGCCACTAGGGAACCATGTCGGGCAGCACAACTAGGGGAGTGTCGTGCAAGGTACAAGCCATATCACCCAACACAAGATCTGCCTACCATACTCATATCGGTTAAGGGAACAAGCCACTATATTGCCCAAGGTAGGATCTACTGGATTACTCAACATCCTTATCGGCCAAAACCCCATGTCGCCCATCTAGGGTTGGGGTATCCCTTATCGGTCAAACACTATATCACCCATACAGGGTTACATCAACCAAGACTCCATATCGGGAAACACCATGTCGGCCAAGGCATACCGCCCAACTACATCTTGGGTCAAGGTCCATATCGGTCAAGAGGTCAACAAGGTATCCACCTAGCATAACGCCCAAGCTCAACCCTAGAAGAGGGATATCGGGCAGGACCCAACTTAGGGTATCGGGAAAGGGTTCAAAGGCCATGACGGGTTGGTCATCTTCAACCTCAAGACTACCACCAATAAACCCTAAAAGATCAAGAGAGTTGGCTCACTTCTCAACAACTAAGTGAGAGAGGGGTTTTGCACAACTTCCATCACCCATCGGGCAACAAGGAGGTCCATCATCATATCGGCCAACCCTCCAACCTCAACTAGGTCAAGACCAACCAAAGGCTCACCTCTCAAGTCCATGGTAAGAGAGGGGTATTGCCCAAGCAACTAGAGTATAGACTCACCTCTCAACGACTAAGGAAGAGAGGGGTTTTGTCTCAACCACTAGGGCTCAAGCTCACCTCTCAAAACCAAAGGGATTTTGCCCCAAGAACATACCACACGCACCATGGAGTTAGGAAACCCTAGGCTCACCTCTCAACAACTAAGAGAGAGGGGTTTTGCCCAAGGACCCTAATCCTTGGTTCCGCCAACAAGGTCCAAGAACACATATAAACAACATAACTATATCATCATACCCCACAACGTCAAGGGCACATACTAGAGCAAGGGTATTACTAACAAGATAAACATGGCCGATCAAGATAGCATATAACAAGAAACATAAAAGAAGGTAAGGAGGTAGCTAGTATAGTTAGGGTTAGGAGTTATGTAACCCACCTCAAGCACACTCCTCAAGCTCCAAAGCTCCAAGCACCAAGCTTCAAGAAACAAGGCACCACCTTCGATCAACACTAGGAGAGAAGAGAACTCCATAACCACCATGGCCGAAAATAAAGAGAGAAGAAGAAGAAGGTGCCAAGGATAAGGAGAGCTACTCACCACAAGAGGAGAAGGAGCAAGGCACATCTAGGGTTTCGGCCACCACTAGAGGAAGAAGAAGACTCCACCAAGGAGATCAGCCACCAAGCTCTACCAAGGGGAGATATTGGCCACCAAGAAAGAAGGGAAGCAACTAAGGAGCTAAAGGGACCTGAAGCTAGCAAAGAAGGGGGTATATATGCAAGGGGGTTAAGTGGGTGTCCACTAGGGGATTGCTCCACATGTCCTCACCCAAACCACCACTTGTCCAAACTATGCCACCTTTCTAGCACCCCAAACCACTTGATCAAGTCTTGACACTAACTAGCAAAGCAACGACCACTTTTCTAAAGAATGGTGACACAAACGAGGCTAGGTCATGAGGGGTGTGTGTCGCCCAACATGGTGCCATGGTCGATACACCAGTGCCCGGAACACCTCTTAGCCGATACAACCTTCCAGACACACTAAGAAAGGAGGCGGCACCAAGCTCAAACAAGGCCCAAGAAAGCCCAACAACAACCCTAAGCTTCTCAAGCTTAAATGAGGCCCAAAAACAACTCATGCAAGGTGCCCAACTCATCCTCTCAACCCTAGAGGATTGAGGGAGAGAGAAAGACATCTCTCAAGGTGGCAAACTTGGGTAAATTTCCAGTTGCACCTCAACCTCCCATCAAAGCACAAACCGAACCCTAATCATAACTCAGGTGATTAGCAAACATCTAAGCACAAGATTTAGGCAAAGCAAACAGGGTAACCCCAAAACAGAGGTCAGGGTCCTTACATAAACAACAATTCTTTCTTTGAAAAAATGCACATGTCTATAATAATTGAGTATGTTCATATAAATAAAACATGGGCATGATATTTGGCTAGAAGTATAAAAAGGATGTTCTAGTATAAAGAGAGGGATATCAACATATAAGTAAGTTACAAAAAGAATAATCAGAAGAATGAGGTAGCAAAGAGTAATAGAGGATCATGTTGTGTCTTGCCATTTTTTTTTGGAAGACACTACATTCATTACATTAAAGTTGTATGGCATCTACAAGTAAAGGGAGATACACCAACTGAACACAAAAAGGCAAAGAGAAGATACAATAATCGGAAACTCATATCGGAATGTGATAAGTACAATGATGTATTGATCTCTCTTCTATATCGCTAACTAAAATAGCTTTTTATGAGAGATTCCTTCAACCTAAGATTATATCTGATATAAAGTATATGCTCCAAACCAGTGACCGAAAAAGGGATCACCTTCGCACTTGCTTCCATATAACACAACCAAGCAAAACAACACAAAGGTGAACCACAACAGCACATAGGCCTACACACAATGATGCAATAAGACATGAAGCAAAGCAACAAGAAGGAAAAGCATACACGGAAAAACTGTCAAACAGGTAGTGTGCACCGCCTAGGTAGCTTTCGAGAAGGGATCCAAAACCCCAACAAAACCACCACCGGGAACAAGAGGGCCCTACCAAGTGTGAGGTGGGGGTAGAGGGTGCAGGGAACCCCACCACTGCTTCCAACCACCTCCGCAGTCCCCACACGCTCAATCACTGCCTGAGTGGATGGACAAATAGAGGGACGAAGGCACCTCCAGCAGCACAGTTCCCCCACTTGATCTCCAGTCCCTATCGACATTCCAGGGGGTGCCCAACTCTTCGGCCGACCACCAGGTAATGAGCACACATGCATATGAGAAAAGAGGAAAGAAAAAGAGGAAGCTCAGCCACCGAGATCTGCCACACAGAAGAGGCCCAGAGTAGGCAGGCACTGTGAAGAAATGACCAGGGAGAAAGGAAGATTGCCCAGGGGAGAAGGTTGCACCTGGTCGCCAGCCGACCGCCTCCCTCCCCCCCCAGGAAAATACTGCCACCAAGGAATCCTAGCGGAACGCCAGAGCGCCGCAAGCCCAACACATGAACATTTGATTAGAAAAGACCAAATATGTTGTGCCTTGCCATTAATAAGTCCATAATATAAAAAAAATACATGAATATTAGAGATAGATTAGATATCTAAAATAGGGCCATGACACCATTTAATTATGGAGTAAACAAAGATAATACTGGAAATGCACATCCCAGGAGGAATAAGTGTACCCTAGTTGCACCCATGCATCACTGCCTAGAAAAATAGTCTAACATCCAACATGCATAAATTGAGAAGGAAGATAGACAATTGAATCATATTTTAATTTTTAAGTATTAATACAAGTGTGGAAATAGACCCTATGTACAGTGATACAAAAAAAACAATTTTTAAATTTAGTAATCTCCAAATAAAATATTGGGAATAATCAAATAAAGTATAACTACCTGATTTTATGAAATTAGGAATTATAGTCAATTAAATGGCCAATCCTAAATAGGGACTTGCACATATCTGATCTTCATGACTAACTCTAGCTCTAGGGATGGTATGCATCATTTGTCCTTTCTCAACCTAAAAGTGTTTCATACACACATCGTACACAATTAGTAGTTATAAATTGAATGTACATCTAAAACTATTATGTAGGTGTCTAAGGCTGAGTTAGGGTTTAAATCGCTAAACCCTAGGTAAGAAAATCTTGAATAAGTAATGTACTAGATGAAGCATGACTCACGAGGATGTAACTGGAAACATAATCATTTATTAATTTACCCACTTATATGTATATTAGTGCCATTATGGAAAATACTAAAATGTGATATCAATAAGATTATTCTATCATTATGTCCACATGTGTAACATGTTTTGTTCATCATCTTCTAGATGGTAGTCATAAGGAATCTAAGTCATTCCCTAGTGGTGTACATACATTGACAAGAGAACACACACACACACACACACACACACACACACACATATATATATATATATATATATATATATATAGAGAGAGAGAGAGAGTCAGGCTAGAATACACTCGAGTGTACATATCGCATGAATGCACTCAAGTGTGTTTTCATATAAAGACTATTTTTTGCAAAATGTAAACCATTGATCTTCACCTTCATACTATAACTAGGCTACATACAAATTTTGATCCCATTTGGATGAGTGTAAGTCACTCATCCAAGGGCAACAAAATCGACGTGTGAAACTAATTTGAAATACATATTTTTTGCGGTTTTTGTAACATCACCTATAAATGTCCAAGTGTGCTCAAATTTTGTGTATGAGCTATTCACAAGATGTTTAAGAAGATCAATAGATTATATTTTAAAAAAAATATTACATCATGAAAAAGTACTTGAGTGTATTTTGCTCTGAATACACTCATGCATTCTAGCCTGAGTCTCTCTCTCTCTGTATATATATATATATATATATATATATATATATATATATATATATATATATATGTGTGTGTGTGTGTGTGTGTGTGTGTATATATCTGTGTGTGTGTGTATTGTAGATCTTCAATTTTGTTGTTAATGTTATTCATACATGTAGCCATGATTTACATATGATAAACTTTTATAAACATTTAACATGTTGTCTGACATGTCTTTGTCAATTAGTTCTTAAAGATTACAACTAACATCATGATAGCTATCCTAATATGATACCAAGGTTGTGGCACATTAAAAACCTGATGCAAGTAAGATTTATTTAAATTAGCATGTTTATTATCATTTCACTTATTATCTAACATATCTCTACTAATCATTTCCTAAAAATAATGTTCCAGTAGATATATGTAATAATGTTCACTATTATACTAATATACAATATATAAATGGATAGATATTTTAATTTGGTGATCATGGTTATACATATTATCAATGAAACCTTAATCATTGCATCAGTATGTATACAAGGCATTAGGATGGAAGGGTCAACCAATCCAAATGATTTCAATACCAAGTTTAAAGCTAATTATAAATTAGTCAAATACATCATTGATGGTCCTACTAATTGTATACTTTATAGTAGTGAGAGAACATGAGAAGTGTGAAAACTCATCACACAAAGCGAGATTACTCAAAACTTAAATATGATCCACCACTAATAAAACGCATCACTAAAAAGAAAGTTAATTAAAAATGATTACATTTTCACAATCTTACTCAACAACATTTGCATGAAAGCCCAACATCTCATATTATTTCATAAATCATGCAAAAAATCTATTACAGAGGTTTTGTGTCTTCAGCCACAACATATACACATGAGATAGCATCCACATGTACAACATCAAAATACTAAGAAAGCTTGAGTCAATAAAGCACTACATTCAAAACATTCTTGCCTGAACTTGAGAGTACAGGAATGACTCTAAGACATACTAGACATCTAAACAACTATCCATCTATGATACATCACATTAGCTCATCCTTGTTGTGATGGGTTTCTACTTCTATAGAGGATCACCTAAAAAGATTTTGGTGACTCACAAGTGAGACCCATGTCCCACAAGAAATAAAACTCGCAACAATGCTTATTGATTACAACATGTTATGTTATTAAAATCTTAAGTAGATTAAGCAGATTAAACATTTAGACAGATTAATGAACATAACAAGACTATTCATCATAATGTCTTGTTAACAATACTTCTTCTCAGAGTCTTAGAATCTAGCATTATTGTTGATTACCAGATGTAGCTATTACTATGAGAATGTCGATAACAATATGAGCATATTTGAATAATAGGAGCAGGTCTAATAATATAGCATGACTATAGTCATAAGCATATCTAATAGTATACCACATCTAACATCATAGGCATATCCAATAGGATAATCAAAGCTAACAAAAAAAACATATCTCATAGTGTAAGGCATGTCTAATAGCATAGTACTATTGACAACATAAGCATCTCTTACAGCATAAGCATCTGCAACAATATAAGCATCCATAATAATATAAGCATTTCTAACAGCATAAGCATTTCTAATCATGTAAGAAAACCCACTTCAATAGTAGATCTAATAGCATAAGCATAACTATTGGCATGCACATGATTAGTCATATGGGCATATCTAACTACATAGGCATGACTAACATCATAAGCAATTCTAATAACATAAGCATAGACAATAGTATAAGCATGTTTAAAACATAAGCATATCCTTCGTTCTTAATGCACTACACAACATCTATGTGTGATAAGAGAAACAAGGGTTATCATCCAATGGGAAGCGCTATATATAATCCTAATTAGATATTCTACATGGCTTATTACATAATTTATTAATGCCCTGATTACTTGAGTCATACCACCAAATCCAACCGACCACTACTAAGTCATAATCGGTGCCATACAAGGTCTATGGAAGAGCTAGAATCCATTACCCCACCAAGAATATTTTGGGGACAAAATCCTATTGAAGGGGTTGAGTGTTGTAACATAACCAATCATACACATATGGCTTAATCCACTCTTTTCCTCATGACTTCTACTATCACAATTGTAGGGCCCTTTTCCCAAGAATCAAAATTTAATAAGTAATGGGGAGATTAATAATTTTGAAATTTGATCAATAACCATTATTATGGATAAATAAATGACTAATTAAATTGAATAATGAGTTTAATCACATTAAAACATTTATTGAGGAGTCTAACCCTAATGAAATCTCTAGAAATTACCTATTTGGATTGGTTGAGGAAATTATGGAATATTCAAATTATGCATTATAATTTGTTAAAGAGAGTAATAAATGTACAAAATGCACACTTAATATACAAAGTAACTAAATCTTACCTAAATTACCATAGAAGACAAAATAGATTGCATAATTGTAGTTATCACACCTTAATTTGATGTCATGTAATTTTTTTGAGCATTGGTTATTCTTGAAATAAAATAGAAAGAGATTGAGTTTAAATAACTTAAGTTTGATTAAATAAATTTATTATTACACAGTTTCCATATCCATTTCCCTACTCCTTATAACCTAGTGCATCTTCCTCATTGACGGACACTATATCATGCCTGGGGCAGGCTGCCATGACCATGTCAGCTTCTTTTTCTCTCACTCCTCTTCTCTTCAAATAGATCCTCTTCTTTCTCCCTCTCCTCGCCCTTAGTTGTTGTCTATTTCTTCCTCCATTGATTCCATGGTTTCCCCTGACAACGACTTGACTTATTCTTCCATGTCTCTGCACTATCATCGACTCGACACTTGAGAAGCAGCTAATGAAGCATTTTCTTACCCATATTGTATCTAAAATTTTCTCGTATTCTTTCTTCCCTCCTTATCCACTTCCACACCCAACTAAACCCTATCCATCATTATTTCGCATACTTCCATACAAACCCTATATTCATGTCAACAAGTACATATCACCACCTACATTCATGGTCATTTTAGGCTCCAGCATCCAGCACACTACCACGAAGCATAACCCCCTTTCACATTAAAATCATCCTTATCAACATTCTTCTTGTTTTGAACATATATATTCAATTCAATGACATTCTACAATAGTGGTTCTTCATCTTCAGGCCCCCCTGATCAACTTCAGGACCTGCAACTCCATTGACCTCACATCTGGCCACAAAAAACACACCTCTCTTCTTCTTCTCTTACTCTTCTTATTCACCCCTCTATCCCACAATGCTAAACCCTATATGCCAAGATACCGATCACCGTGCATTGTTTTGAACATCAACACATGTTGGATCCCATACAACCTAGACATCACTTTATGACAGACCTAGTGTAACGACCCCGCCTCCCAGTAACCCCCAATTAAGGGAGACCAAGAGGTCAGAGACATTATCCCAATTTCCGGATCAAAGGTTCGATAAATAATCAATACTAATTATCAAATTCTATTAACTAAATTGAAAAGCTATAATAAAAAATTAACTTTGCATACCTTTTTCAAAGACTTGGATATCTACTTTTATCCACATCTAGAGTATATTCTAACTAATCCTCCTTTGTATTTTAATTCTCATTTAATTCCACATATGCCACTTTACTATTTGTTCTTTTCACTTGAACGTAAAATGCCAACAAAAAAAACGTCGGTCAGCATAAATGAATTATGCTGGTATGTGGGGGAAACAATAATCGTGCAATTAACTATAACAACAAATTGCAGTCAACTATGATTTAACAAACAACTTTACGTTTTAAATATAACTGCACGATCCATACATATCCTATCCTCTGCGCTGTCCCTGCAGTGGACTTGGATGCTACCTTCCTTATGGTAGATCCCCATTAAACCCCTCATGATCCTACCTAACAGGTGAATCAATTTCTAGGGTTGAGTCACATGGCACTACCCGTAGGTAGCCCACTCCTTAAATCATGGTGTGCTAGAGAGTCTCATGGCACTACACGTGGGTAGCCCAATTTCTAACTCATGATAGCCTAGACCTTACTCTAGGTTACCCTTTTTAGCATTTGCAAAGTCACAGAGGAGGACACAGATCTAAGCCAGTTACATATACATATTTATAGTGATAATCATAGTCACTTTATAGTTTTATGAAATAAAAGTCATCAAAGCAGGTATTTTCAGGCAACTGATAAAACTTCTGGGAATCGCCGTGAAACTAAGGCGATTATCCATAAGCGTAACCACATACCTGTTAGGCTGATTTGTGACAGAATAATCCAATCAATCAAGAATTCTAAATAGGCAAGTAAGCACATAATGAGATCCTAAAATATGCATACAATTTCCTATTATAGATCATGCCATCAAGATCTATTAAATCTAGCTCGCTTCGTAGGGTTTCTAGTCCACTTTTAGGGTTTCCATCGCAATTAGGGTTTTACTTCATTTATACTATTTTAAACCCTAATTTTATATAATTACTCACAAACCCTATTTATCTCATCTATTCTTCACGAAAGATATTAAGGTTATCTTTTAACAACATATAACCCTAATTTCAGAAAAAGGCACAATTAACCATCAATTAAGTCCATTATGCCTCTTTTACATTAAAACTACCATTTTTATCATTTTTAATTCATGACAAGATCATTAGGCCCAAATATCATCTTTGGTTCCTTTTGAATTAACAACTCATCTTTCATGAACTCTTTTTATCACTAATTCCATTTTTATTCATTAGAAACCCCTAATTACTGCATTAAGGGTATTTATCCACAATTAGGAACTTTTATACTCAAAATAGCTTAGAACTATCATATCTCAACTTTAATCATGAAATTGAACAATTAAAGTCATTAAGAGTCACATTTACTAATATTAGGGTTTCAAGGCCCATTAAAGCATATTTATACACATGAAACTCTAAATTAAATGCAAATTTCATCCTTTTTGTTCTTAATATACCTCTTTACAATCAATAGGTTAATATCAACTTTAATGATCCATTAAACCCTACTAAATACATTAATCATCTCAAAATAGGGTTTCTTAATCATTAAAGCATTAAAGTTGATAACTTCCATTACTTTTCGAAATGAAAGAGGAATTAGCCACAAATTCCACTTTTAATTAATTCCTCCTATTTTTCTGAGCAAAATACATATATTAGATGTATAAATCTGAGTTCCATTATTTAGATATGAATTTTGTAATTACCTTTTTGGACCAATCAGCGGATGCCACGTTGCCTCTTTCCATGCAACGCGCCCGCCGCTTTGAAAAACATAACGAAATGATGAAAAAGCCCTTGGTTAAGTTTTTGGTTTCTTCAGCTCGCGGAGGGGTAAAAATGTCCAATGACCAATGGGTCGTATTCCTCCTCGCGCAGCCCTAGCTGCGCCGACCGTAGCTGCTCAGGGGGGGGGGGGGTTCTCGTCCCACCTCCAAGGCCTGAGGGGCACTGATGACTGGTGCCCTGCCTCTGCCGCCCACCGCCATGCCTGGAGTGCCACCCAACATGTCCTCAAATGCATCTACGGTTGCTGAGCTTCATCCCGCAAGGTTTGCAGCTATCCAGTGGTTGTTGCACAAGTGTCAGAGCAGAGGAAAGATGGTTGCGTTCCTCCGTGGTGTCGTGGGAGCATCGTGCGTCCACTGAACTTGAGCCCATGGCTCCTTGTTTCCCCGGGTTTGCACTATCCTCATTGTTAGGGTTTTGAATGAAAACGATGAAGAAGGAGAGAGAAGGGTGTATGGGATCCTTTTTGATTCAGCCAAGGGTTCTACCCCTTATATAGGGGAGGGTACCAACGTCCTAAGATACTTGCCCACAAAGAAACAAAGTCCTTTTCCCATAGGAATCTAATTCCTTCATTAAGAAACAAGTTCCTCTCTCTCTTAATTATCTGTTTGATATTCTTTATTCTTTGGATAATTAGGAATTCAAAAATCCCCTCTTTTATTCTCTTACTACTTGCCCTTTAATTCATTGGCACAAATTTATGTTTTCTTTTAGTAGAAAAATACCACCTCTTTAACAATGCCCAAAAATTCATTAATAATGTATCACATTATCCTCTTATTTTGCATTATTGGTATTTTCTCTTTCTTTCGTCTCCATTGGGGATCCTTGGACCCTAAGAAACTCTAAGATTTCGAAATTCCTTTTTAAGGATACTTATTATCCTTCTAGATGTATCTATATTCATTATTTCTGATTATCTTGTTTATTTCTTATTAAAATATCTCTTTTTGAGTATTTCTCTTTATCTTTCTTTTTATTTTCCTCATTATCATTCCATTTAACATTAGGAATCCTTTGGATACGAAAATCCACCAAGGGTAACTCAATTATACCTCTTTTCACTTATTTCCCACAGTTTATCATTGTTTTCAATTTCTTTTTTAATAAAGAAATGTTTAATTGATCTTTTCTTTTCTTATTGCATTCTCTTTGCAACTTTGGACTCCTTGGAACCCAAAGAACCCAATAGACATGAAATCCACCTTTGTATTAAATTCTTTTGCCTTTTAGAGGTTTCTACATTTTTCTATTCTCCATTTCTTATTAATAATGGAGTTCGTTTTGTCTTTTCCTTGTTATTGGGTCCAATAGCCAATAAAGTCCACAAAACAACCATCAAGGCTATTGTAAACGAAATCCATTTATTCAAAACAAATTATATCATTATTTTTTCAAATATCTTTAATATGATAAATTACATTTCTCACCAAATGAACCCAAAAATTGGGGTTGTAACATCCTTACCCTCTTATAGGAATTTTGCCCTCAAAATTCCATCACGCAAATAAACAATTCAGGATAAGAATTTTCCATGTCCATTGTTGGCCCCTATGTGTCTTTACCTTATCCATGACGCTTCCAAAGAACCTTTATCATCACATATTCTTTTCTCTGAGTTCTTTCACCTTAGCATCAATAATCCTCACAGGTGACTCAGGTCATTTCAGCCTCCCTTGGGGCTTACTAGGTTCATTGCTCCGCACATGGTCTGGGTACCTCACATAGTGCTCTAAATTGGATACATGGAACTCATAACACATTACTTTGTCCTGAGGGGTAAGGTCAAACTTATCCTTCTCCACCAATCCATCTCAAATGGGCCCAGGTATTGGGGACTTATCTGTCTCAGCTATCGCTCAGAGGCGTCAGATTTTCATATCACATATTCTCCCATAGTGAACTGTATGTCAGTCTACTTTACATCAGCCTATGACTCATGTTGTCCCTGGGCTCCTTTTAGCCATTGCACAATCAAAGTAACTTCATCTGCACACAGCGTGGTCTTTTTCTGACCTTCGCGAGGTCCCTCCACCAACATCACCTTAATGAAGTGGTGAGTGACACATCCTTCCTTACATAGCTTCTTTACAACCCGATACTGGCTATGGTGGTTATATTCACATCTTACCGAAGACAAGAATTGTCTCCATGTATCACCCTGAGCGAGCACACATGCTCTCATCAGACCCTCTAGTCTGGATCACACTAACCATTAGTTAAGGTGATAAACTGTACTAGCATCAGGTTCTTCATGTACCTACTTCCTCCTTATGGAAGTGAACCTATAGGTCATACTTAAGAACTTTTGAACTCTCATCCTGGTGTCGTTGAACTATCTCTCTTTCATATGTAGTTCAACTGGATCCATCCCTTGACAGTATCCTTTCTTTCTCTTGTTATCTAGGTAAGGAGATATATCCTAACCCATATTGCGTCTTGACCTTCCTTAGTCTAGGGGAGACTTCAACATCCATAGTGATGAACTCCCTTTCCCTCTTGGGGACTTATCCTTTATATCAATGCACTGGGTTACTGGTGTTCATCCTTCACCTCTGGCTTGCATGGCCACAGGCCACATGCAACTTCATCTTAAGCATCCAAAGTTCTACTATGACTTAGTATCTTTGTAGTATGGTGATCTTAAAATCATGATCTCCTATATGTCATGATTCCTTTAGATTGATTCCTTTGAAACCCTAAACCACTTTAATCAGGGTTTCATCACCTTCTTTTCTAGAGAAGTGCATCTGAGGTTCTTCAACCATCCTTTTATCATGATAAGCCCTAGGTTGGCTAACTTAAGCAACCACTAATTCGATCAACGATCTCGTTACATCTGAGTGTTAGCCAAACATATCTCCTTTTTCAAACTTAGGGCTAACCTAGAAAGCTCCTCTAGCCTCTAAATAAACTAGGCAGTTGTATCTCAACCAAAGCATCCATTACCACTTCATATCCTTAAGTGATAGGAAAAAATTGAAGACATACAGCTTCACTTATTATCTCAACTCAAACTCTAAGTCTATCTTCATCAAGAACACTCTGAGCTCTTGGTTATCAAACTCAACCTTGTATCACTTGCAAATTCCACAAAGCTCATGTTAAAACATCCTCACAAGACGATTACCTTAATTCTCTTGAGGTTTATAAACCATCTACACATTGTTTACTCCACAAGGGTATGTGATCATCTTTGTCCTCATACCTCATAGCAACATTCCAAATCACATCATCTTTATGCGTATTGTCCTATCTCTCACTCCCATAACAAGAGGAAATAAGCATTTGGCGGCCGTCCAAACACAAAGTTCTTCTTGTTCCAAGAGTAGAGATGGTACATTCCACCTTTCCAATACACCTACAAACTAAGTTGAAATGTACAACTTATGTCTCTATATCACGATCATCTCGATATCAAAGTTACTTCCATGGAAAACTGGTCTCGAACTTACTTGGGTCCACACACATTCCTTGGTCATCTCCTCTAGGTCTATAGGGTGCGGACACTTTTGGGGTCATCCCTCTTCCCTTATGCATCCAAAGAGTGCCCTACTCATTTTCCCTTTGGGTAAGGTGATCAATCGCCTAACCCATCGCCCTCAGACAATGATAGTTGTTACCTCCCAACCCTATGGTCATGTGCAACTAGGGAATTAGGCAACTCCTACTTCCATTGGTCTTATCCCTACCTGACCCTAGGATAGACTTAGGATTCTAACATAGTACATGTCCTACTTAGAACCTTACCCAAGACTTCATCATCTCTCTCTGCATTCATGGGCTGACTTTCATCCTTTCATAGGGGTCATGGCGACATGCCTACCTTGGCCAGGCTCGATATTGGTTACCTCCATGGTAACACATCCATATGCACTTAGAGATGGTTATATATGGGTCTTACAAGTTCATCCTCATACCATGTACTTTTCACTTAGCTTCTCAAGATCCTATGAGACCTCTTTAGGTTACCTTAAAACCAACAAGACAGGTATACACCCTACAAGAGGGTCCCTCTCCTAGGATGGGAGGAACTACATCTTGATAACAAAGGTCACAAACATCCCTATGTCTAGGGTTTACATCCACATAAGCATGCTTAACCCTAGCAAGCTACTAAGGCACAAGAAGACCACCTACTAAACCATGCTAGATCACACTTGTTCTCATCCTCCATAATGGATCAAGATCATACCTCCCCATGTCATCAACTTAGCTGTGAGGGGTTCATCAAACATACCTTAACTTAAGGGGTTTTCCTTTCCTCTAAACATGAGGATTACCATGCTTGAATCTATAGAAACTCAAATCTCATCATGAGCATCAGGTACACCACTTCCCCTTTTAGGACTAGGAACCCTAGGTTCACTTTTGGGTGTCCAACTGCATGCTCAACATCTTCACCACGAATCAAACCTGTCCAAGGTATGTCATGCACTCCCATGATCCTTTTATTCGAGAAACACCTCAGAATTGAGTCCTCCTCCAGGAAAACCAACAAGGTACAAGGCCACACAACCTACAACTAAGCGTCTCCATGGTCTAAGGAACTCTTTTTTTCCCATCTCAGAAGGTAAACATCTATACCATATGCTCATAGGTACCAGCAGCATCATCCTCTCTCTATGGTTTGGTTCCTCTAATCGCAACCAAGATATCCCCAGCATGTAGGGATCATGCATGTGGCAACCACAACCATCCACTTAGGTCGCATTATCCTCAACTCCCCATTGTTCCTCATATCTCAGAGTTTAAGCTTCCAACCTTCTTGCCTAAGTCCTGCTCTCTCTCTCTAAAGCTCGCCCTACAACCAGCCTCACTACCAGAGGTCCTCTCTCCATGAAGGTGGGTCAAGCTCACAAACACACCCCTACATGGATGATACTTATGTTCAAACTTATCTTTGCTCAAGGTTATCCATAGCTATCCTGGCTAGGGTTTCAACCTACTACTCACACTACTGGCGTATTCTGGGTGCATACTATGCCATGCTCTTATAAGTCCATGGGGTTTCCATAGGTTCTTCCCTAACCTCATCAATGAAGGAGCCATCCTTCGTTCCAACATACACGACCCTTCCCAGGGTTGGGTCACCAAACGCACTAGGTCATCCAACCTCATATGGCTCACAACATCATGGGCATCCAAAAGCATGTCCACCCACACACCTGGTCTATCATGACATCTAACTCATCATGCCATCTCTCTCACCAACACTTAGGGTTAGGGTTAGCATCATCCAGAGGATGTGCCAGGTCTCCACTTATAATGGAGGTTTCTACCTCCAAGACTAACTCTCTCTACTCATCCTCCTAACCAGAAGGTCTAACCTCAGGTCTCTCCTTAGGGCATGACAACACATGCCATATGACCTAAGCATGTATCTATTCTTTAGTTTACACTTAAACTATTAAGCTTATGTCCATGACATCTTATTTACATGATTTTGCTTAATTTGGTGGAGGATTCCTTAAACCTTATCAACCTTACCCATACCTCAAGAGGGTGAGGAAAAGAGAGAAAACCCTAATCCTTAAGGTCCTTAACAACATTTGAGTTGAGAAGGGATGAACAAGATGAGAGAGTCCTAAAGGTATCTTATTTTGAGTCAAATCCTGAGACATTAGCCAGCAGTCACACTAATCCGGGAGTCCTCATATTCTGACTAGCGGTGTGGAGGAAAATCTTTCCAGCCCCCGGACGTGATCCTTTTCCTGACACCTCTATCTTTCGGAAAATCCTCTAATAACTCCCTTGGGTTCTACAGAGTTTGTAAAATTTAATAGTTATTATAGATTAAATGAGGAACCCAGTCTCTGATACCAAATGTAATGACCTCGCCTCCTAGTAACCCCCAATTAAGGGAGACCAAGAGGTTAGAGACGTTATCCCAATTTCCGGATCAAATGTTCGACAAATAATCAATACAAATTATCAAATTCTACTAACTACCAACATCTCATATTATTTCATAAATCATACAAAAAATCTCTTACAGAGGTTTGTGTCTTCAGCTACAACATATACACATGAGATAGGATCCACATGCACAACATCAAAATACTAAGTAAGCTTGAGTCAATAAAGCACTACATTCAAAACATTCTTGCCTGAACTTGAGAGTACAGGAATGACTCTAAGACATACTAGACATCTAATCAACTATCCATCTACGATACATCACATTAGCTCATCCTTGTTGTGATGGGTTTCTACTGCTATATAGGATCACCTAAAAAAATTTTGGTGACTCACAAGTGAGACCCATGTCCCACAAGAAATAAAACTCGCAACAATGCTTATTGATTACAACAGGTTATGTTATTAAACATCTTAAGTAGATTAAGAAGATTAAACATTTAAACAGATTAATGAACATAACAAAACTATTAATCATAATGTCTTGTTAACAATACTTCTACTCAGAGTCTTAGAATCTAGCATTATTGTTGATTACCAGATGTAGCTATTATTATGAGAATGTCGATAACAATATGAGCATATTTGAATAATAGGAGCAGGTATAATAATATAGCATGAATATAGTCATAAGCATATCTAATAGTATACCACATCTAACATCATAGGCATATCCAATAGGATAATCAAAGCTAACAAAGAAAACATGTCTAATAGTGTAAGGCATGTCTAATAGCATAGTACTATTGACAGCATAAGCATCTTTGACAGCATAAGCATCTGCAACAATATAAGCATCCATAACAATATAAGCATTTCTAACAACATAAGTATTTCTAATCATCTAAGCAAACCTACTTCAATAGTAGATCTAACAGCATAAGCATAACTATTGGCATGCACATGATTAGCCATATGGGCATATCTAACTACATAGGCATGACTAACATCATAAGCAATTCTAATAACATAAGCATAGACAATAGTATAAGCATGTTTCAAACATAAGCATATCCTTCGTTCTTAATGCACTACACGTCATCTATGTGTGATAAGAGAAACAAGGGTTATCATCCAATGTGAAGCGCTATATATAATCCTAATTAGATATGCTACATGGCTTATTACATAATTTATTAATGCCTTGATTACTTGAGTCGTACCACCAAATCCAACCAACCACTACTAAGTCAAAATCGGTGCCATACAAGGTCTATGGAAGAGCTAGAATCCATTACCCCACCAAGAAGATTTTGGGGACAAAATCCTATTGAAGGGGTTGAGTGTTGTAACATAAGCAATCATACACATATGGCTTAATCCACTCTTTTCCTCATGACTTCTACTATCATAATTGTAGGGCCCTTTTCCCAAGAATCAAAATTTAATAAGTAATGGGGAGATTAATAATTTTGAAATTTGATCAATAACCATTATTATGGATAAATAAATGACTAATTAAATTGAATAATGAGTTTGATCACATAAAAACATTTATTGAGGAGTCTAACCCTAATGAAATCTCTAGAAATTATCTATTTGGATTGGTTGAGGAAATTATGGAATATTCAAATTATGCATTATAATTTGTTAAAGAGAGTAATAAATGTACACAATGCACACTTAATATGCAAAGTAACTAAATCTTACCTAAATGACCATAGAAGACAAAATAGATTGCATAATTGTAGTTATCACATCTTAATTTGATGTCATGTAATTTTTTTTTAGCATTGGTTATTCTTGAAATAAAATAGAAAGTGATTGAATTTAAATAACTTAAGTTTGATTAAATAAATTTATTATTACACAGTTTCCATATCCATTTCCCTACACCTTATAACCTAGTGCATCTTCCTCATTTATGGACACTATATCACGCCTGGGGCAGGCTGCCATGACCATGTCAGGTTCTTTTTCTCTCACTCCTTTTCTCTTCAAATAGATCCTCTTCTTTCTCCCTCTCCTCGCCCTTAGTTGTTGTCTATTTCTTCCTCCATTAATTCCATGGTTTCCCCTGACAACGACTTGAATTATTCTTCCATGTCTCTGCACTATCATCAACTCGACACATGAGAAGTAGCTAATGAAGCATTCTCTTACCCATATTGTATCTGAAATTTTCTCATATTCTTTCTTCCCTCCTTATCCACTTCCACACCCAACTAAACCCTATCCATCATTATTTCGCATACTTCCATACATACCCTATAATCATGTCAACAAGTACATATCACCACCTACATTCATGGTCATTTTAGGCTCCAGCATCCAGCACACTACCACGAAGCATAACCCCCTTTCACATCAAAATCAACCTTGTCAACCTTCTTCTTATTTGGAACATATATATTCAATTCAATGACATTCTACAATAGTGGTTCTTCATCTTCAGGCCCCCCTGATCAACTTCAGGACATGCAACTCTATTGACCTCACATCTGGCCTCAAAAAACACACCACTCTTCTTCTTCTCTTACTCTTCTTCTTCACCCCTCTATCCCACAATGCTAAACCCTAGATGCCAAGATACCCATCACCCTGCATTGTTTTGAACATCAACACATGTTGGATCCCATACAACCTTGACATCTCTTTATGACAGACCTAGTGTAACGACCCCGCCTCCCAGTAACCCCCAATTAAGGGAGACCAAGGGGTCAGAGCCATTATCTCAATTTCCAGATCAAAGGTTCGACAAATAATCAATACTAATTATCAAATTCTATTAACTAAATTGAAAGGCTATAATAAAAAATTAACTTTGCATACCTTTTTCAAAGAGTTGGATATCTACTTTTATCCACATCTTGAGTATATTCTAACTAATCCTCCTTTGTACTATAATTCTCATTTAATTCCACATATGCCACTTTACTATTTGTTCTTTTCACTTGAACCTAAAACGCTGACAAACAAAACATCGGTCAGCATAAATGAATTACGCTGGTATGTGGGGGAAACAATAATTATGCAATTAACTATAACAACAAATTACAGTCAACTATGATTTAACAAACAACTTTATGTTATAAATATAACTGCGCGATCCATATGTATCATATCCTCTGCACTGTCCCTGCAGTGGACCTGGATACTACATTCCTTATGGTAGATCCCCATTCAACCCCTCATGATCCTATCTAACAGGTGAATCAATTTCTAGGGTTGAGTCACATGGCACTACCCGTAGGTAGCCCACTCCTTAACTCATGGTGTGCTAGAGAGTCTCATGGCACTACATGTGGGTAGCCCAATTTCTAGCTCATGATAGCCTACACCTTACTCTAGGTTACCCTTTTTAGCATTTGCAAAGCCACAGAGGAGGACACGGATCTAATCTAGTTATATATACATATTTATAGTGATAATCATAGTCACTTTATAGTTGTATGCAATAACAGTCATCAAAGCAGGTATTTTCAGACAACTGATAAAACTTCCGGGAATTGCTGTGAAACTAAGGCGATTATCCATAAGCGTAACCACATACCTGTTAGGCTGATTTGTGACAGAATAATCCAATCAATCAAGAATTCCAAATAGGCAAGCAAGCACATAATGAGATCATGAAATATGCATACAATTTCCTATTATAGATCATGCCATCAAGATCTATTAAATGTAGCTCGCTTCGTAGGGTTTCTAGTCCACTTTTAGGGTTTCCATTGCAATTAGGGTTTTACTTCATTTATACTATTTTAAACCCTAATTTTATATAATTACTCACAAACCTTATTTATCTCATCTATTCTTCACGAAAGATATTAAGGTTATCTTTTAACAACATATAACCCTAATTTTAGAAAAAGGCACAATTAACCATCAATTAAGTCCATTATGCCGCTTTTACATTAAAACTACCATTTTTATCATTTTTAATTCATGACAAGATCATTAGGCCCAAATATCATCTTTGGTTCCTTTGGAATTAACAACTCGACTTTCATGAACTCTTTTTATCACTAATTCCACTTTTATTCATTAGAAAACCCTAATTACTGCATTAAGGGTATTTATCAACAATTAGGAACTTTTATACTCGAAATAGCTTAGAACTATCATATCTCAACTTTAATCATGAAATTGAACAATTAAAGTCATTAAGAGTCACATTTACTAATATTAGGGTTTCAAGGCCCATTAAAGCATATTTATACACATGAAATTCTAAATTACGTGCAAATTTCATCCATTTTGTTCTTAATATACCTTTTTACAATTAATAGGTTAATATCAACTTTAATGATCCATTAAACCCTACTAAATACATTAATCATCTCAAAATAGGGTTTCTTAATCATTAAAGCATTAAAGTTGATAACTTCCATTACTTTTCTAAATGAAAGAGGAATTAGCCACAAATTCCATTTTTAATTAATTCCTCTCGTTTTTCTGAGCAAAATACATATATTATATGTACAAATCTGAGTTACCATTATTTAGATATGAATTTTGTAATTACCTTTTTGGACCAATCAGCGGATGCCACGTCGCCTATTTCCATGCAACGCGCCCGCCGCTTTGAAAAACATAACAAAATGATGAAAAAACCCTTGGTTAAGTTGTTGGTTTCTTCATCTCGCGGATGGGTAAAAATGTCCAATGACCAATGGGTCGTCTTCCTCCTCGTGCAGCCCTAGCTGCACCGACCGTAGCTGCTCGGGGGGGGGGGGGGGGGGGGTCTCGTCCCACCTCCAAGGCCTGAGGGGCACTACTGACTGGTGCCCTGCCTCTGCCACCCTCCGCCGTGCCTGTAGTACCGCCCAACTTGTCCTCAAATGCGTCTACGGTGGCTGAGCTTCAGCCCACAAGGTTTGCAGCCGCGGATGACTTGCAGCCATCCATTGGTTGTTGCACAAGTGTTAGAGCACAGGAAAGATGGTTGCATTCCTCCGTGGTGTCATGGGAGCATTGTGTGTCCACCTAACTCCAGCCCATGGCTCGTTGTTTCCCCGGGGTCGTACTATCCTCATTATTAGGGTTTTGAATGAAAACGATGAAGAAGGAGAGAGAAGGGTGTATGGGATCCTTTTCAATTCAGCCAAGGGTTCTACCCCTTATATAGGGGAGGGTACCAACGCCCTAAGATACTTGCCCACAAAGAAACAAAGTCCTTTTCCCATAGGAATCTAATTCCTTCATTAAGAAACAAGTTCCTCTCTCTCTTAATTATCTTTTTGATATTATTTATTCTTTGGATAATTAGGAATTCAAAATTCCCCTCTTTTATTCCCTTAATACTTGCCCTTTAATTCATTGGCACGAAATTATGTTTTCTTTTAGTAGAAAAATACCACCTCTTTAACAATGCCCAAAAATTCATTAATAATGTATCACATTATCCTCTTATTTTGCATTATTGGTTTTTTCTCTTTCTTTCGTCTCCATTGGGGCTCCTTGGACCCTAAGAAACTCTAAGATTTCGAAATTCCTTTTTAAGGATACTTATTATCCTTCTAGATGTATCTATATTCATTATTTCTCATTATCTTGGTTATTTCTTATTAAAATATCTCTTTTTGAGTATTTCTCTTTATCTTTCTTTTTATTTTCCTCATTGTCATTCCATTTAACATTAGGAATCTTTTGGATACGAAAATCCACCAAGGGTAACTCAATTATACCTCTTTTCACTTATTTCCCACAGTTTATCATTATTTTCAATTTCTTTTTTAATAAAGAAATGTTTAATTGATCTTTTCTTTTCTTATTGCATTCTCTTTGCAAATTTGGACTCCTTGGAACCCAAGGAACCCAAGAGGCATGAAATCCACCTTTGGATTAAATTCTTTTGCCTTCTAGAAGTTTCTACATTTTTCTATTCACCATTTCTTATTAATAATGGAGTTCCTTTTGTCTTTTCCTTGATATTGGGCCCAATAGCCAATAAAGTCCACAAAACAACCATCAAGGATATTGTAAACGAAATCCGTTTATTCAAAACAAATTATATAATTATTTTTTCAAATATATTTAATATGATAAATTACATTTCTCACCAAATGAACCCAAAAATTGGGGTTGTAACATTCTTACCCTCTTATAGGAATTTTGCCCTCAAAATTCCATCAAGCAAACACACAATGCAGGATAAGAATTTTTCATGTCCATCGTTGGCCCCTATGTGTCTTTACCTTATCCATGGTGCTTCCAAAGAACCTTTATCATCACATATTCTTTTCTCTGAGTTCTTTCACCTTGGCATCAATAATCCTCACAGGTGACTCAGGTCATTTCAGCCTCCCTTGGGGCTCACTAGGTTCATTGCTTCGCACATGGTCCAGGTACCTTACATAGTGCTCTAAATTGGATACATCGAACTCATCACACATTACTTTGTCCTGAGGGGTAAGGTCAAACTTATCCTTCTCCACCAATCCATTTCAAATGGGCCCAGGTATTGGGGACTTATCTGTCTCAGCTATCACTCAGAGGGGTCAGATTTTCATATCACATATTCTCTCACAGTGAATATGTTAGTCTACTTTACATCAGCCTATGACTCATGTTGTCCCTGGGCTCCTTTTAGCCATTACACGATCAAAGCGACTTCATCTGCACACACTGTGGTCTTTTTCTGACCTTCGCGAGGTCCCTCCACCAACATCACCTTAATGAAGTGGTGAGTGACACATCCTCCCTTACAAAGCTTCTTTGCAGCACGATACTGGCTATGGTGGTTATATTCACATCTTACCGAAGATAAGAATTGTCTCCATGTATCACCCTGAGCGAGCACACATGCTCTCATCAGACCCTCTTGTCTGGATCACACTAACCATTAGTTAAGGTGATAAACTATACTAGCATCAAGTTCTTCATGTACCTACTTCCTCCTTATGGAATTGAACATATAGGTCATACTTAAGAACTTTTGAACTCGCATCCTGGTGTCGTTGAACTATCTCTCTTTCATATGTAGTTCAACGGGATCCATCCCTTGACAGTATCCTTTCTTTCTCTTGTTATCTAGGTAAGGAGATCTATCCTAACCCATATTGCGTCTTGACCTTCCTTGGTCAAGGGGAGACTTCAACATCCATAGTGATGAACTCCCTTTCCCTCTTGGGGACTTATCCTTTATATCAATGCACTGGGTTACTGGTGTTCATCCTTCACCTCCGGCTTGCATGGCTACAGGCCACATGCAACTTCATCTTAAGCATCCAAAGTGCTACTGTCACTTAGTATCTTTGTAGTATGGTGATCTTAAAATCATGATCTCCTGTATGTCATGATTTCTCAAGATTGATTCCTCAGAAACCCTAAACCACTCTAATCAGGGTTTCATCACCTTCTTTTCCAGAGAAGTGCATCTGAGGTTCTTCAACCATCCTTTTATCATGATAAGCCCTAGGCTGGCTAACTTAAGCAACCACTAATTCGATCAACGATCTCGTTACATCTGAGTGTTAGCCAAACATATCTCCTTTTTCAAACTTAGGGCTAACCTAGAAAGCTCCTCTAGCCTCTAACTAAACTAGGCAGTTGTATCTCAACCAGAGCATCCATTACCACTTCACATCCTTAAGTGATAGGAAAAAATTGCCGACATACAGCTTCACTTATTATTTCAGCTCAAACTCTAAGTCTATCTTCATCAAGAACACTTTGAGCTCTTGGTTATCAAACTCAACCTTGTATCACTTGCAAATTCCACATAGCTCATGTTAAAACATCCTCACAAGATGATTACCTTAATTCTCTTGAGGTTTATAAACCATCTACACATTGTTTACTCCACAAGGGTATGTTATCATCTCTATCCTCATACCTCATAGCAACATTCCAACTCACATCATCTTTATGCGTACTGTCCTATCTCTCACTCCCATAACAAGAGGAAATAAGCATTTGGCGGTTGTCCAAACACAAAGTTCTTCATGTTCCAAGAGTAGAGATGGTACATTCCACCTTTCCAGTACACCTACAAACTAAGTTGAAACATGCAACTTATGTCCCTATATCATGATCATCTCGATATCAAAGTTACTTCCATGGAAAACTGGTCTCGAACTTACTTGGGTCCACACACATTCTGTGGTCATATCCTCTAGGTCTATAGGGTGTCGGCACTTTTTGGGTCATCCCTCTTCCCTTATGCATTCAAAGAGTGCCCTACTCATCTGCCCTTTGCGTAAGGTGATCAATCTCGTAACCCATGGCCCTCAGACAATGATAGTTGTTACCTCCCAACCCTATGGTCATGTGCAACTAGGGAATTAGGCAACTCCTACTTCCATTGGTCTTATTCCTACCTGACCCTAGGATAGACTTAGGATTCTAACATAGTACATGTCCAACTCAGAACCTTACCCAAGCCTTCATCATCTCTCTACATTCATGGGCTGACTTTCATCCTTTCATAGGGTTCATGGCGACATGCCTACCTTGGTCAGGCCCGATACTGGTTACCTCCATGGTAACACATCCATATGCACTTAGAGATGGTTATCTATGGGTCTTACAAGTTCATCCTCATACCATGTACTTTTCACTTAGCTTCTCAAGATCCTATGAGACGTCTTTAGGTTACCTTAAAACCAACAAGACGGGTATACACCCTATAAGAGGGTCCCTCTCCCAGGATGGGAGGAACTACATCTTGATAACAAAGGTCACAAATTTCCCTATGTCTAGGGTTTATATCCACATAAGCATGCTTAACCCTAGCAAGCTACTAAGGCACAAGCAGACCACCTACTAAACCATGCTAGATCACACTTGTTCTCATCCTCCACATTGGATCAAGATCATACCTCCCCATGTCATCAACTTAGCTGTGAGGGGTTCATCAAAAATACCATCCACTTAGGTCGCATTATCCTCAACTCTCCATTGTTCCTCATATCTCAGAGTCTAAGCTTCCAACCTTCTTGCCTAAGTCCTTCTCTCTCTCTCTAGAGCTCACCCTACAACCAGCCTCACTACCAGAGGTCCTCTCTCCATGAAGGTGGATCAAGCTCACCAACATACCCCTGCATGGATGATACTTATGTTCAAACTTATGTTTGCTCAAGGTTATCCATAGCTATCCTGGGCAGGGTTTCAACCTACTACTCACACTACTGACGTATTCTAGGTGCATACTATGCCATGCTCTTATAAGCCCATGAGGTTTCCATAGGTTCTTCCCTAACCTCATCAATGAAGGAGCCATCCTTCGTTCCAACATACACGACCCTTCCCAGGGTTGGGTCACCAAACGCACTAGGTCATCCAACCTCATATGGCTCACAACGTCATGGGCATCCAAAAGCATGTCCACCCACACTCCTGGTCTATCATGACATCTAACTCATCATGCCATCTGTCTCACCAACACTTAGGATTAGGGTTAGCATCATCCAGAGGATGTGCCAGGTCTCCACTTATAATGGAGGTCTCTACGTCCAAGACTAACTCTCTCTACTCATCCTCCTGACCAGAAGGTCTAACCTCAGGTCTCTCCTTAGGGCATGAAAACACATGACATACGACCTAAGCATGTATCTATTCTTTAGTTTATGCTTAAAATATTAAGCTTATGTCCATGACATCTTATTTACATGATTTTCGTTAATATGGTGGAGGATTCCTTAAACCTTATCAACCTTACCCATACCTTAATAGGGTGAGGAAAAGAGAGAAAACCCTAATCCTTAAGGTCCTTAACAGCATTTGAGTTGAGAAGGGATGAACAAGATGAGAGAGTCCTAAAGGTATCTTATTTTGAGTCAAATCCTGAGCCATTGGCCAGCAGTCACAGTAATCTGGGAGTCCTCATATTTTGACTAATGGTGTGGAGGAAAATCTTTCCAGCCCCCGGACGTGATCCTTTTCTAGACACCTCTGTCTTCCGGAAAATCCTCTAATAACTCCCTTGGGTTCTACAGAGTTTGTAAAATTTAATAGTTATTACAGATTAAATGAGGAACCCAGGCTCTGATACCAAATGTAATGACCCCGCCTCCTAGTAACCCCCAATTAAGGGAGACCAAGAGGTCAGAGACGTTATCCCAATTTCCGAATCAAAGGTTCAACAAATAATCAATACTAATTATCAAATTCTACTAACTAAATTGAAAGGCTATAATAAAAAATTAACTTTGCATACCTTTTCAAAAACTTGGATATCTACTTTTATCCACATCTGGAGTCTATTCTAACTAATCCTCCTTTGTACTTTAATTCTCATTTAATTCCACATATGCCACTTTACCGTTTGTTCTTTTCACTTGAACCTAAAATGCTGACAAACAAAATGTCGATCAGCATAAATGAATTATGCCGGTATGTGGGGGAAACAATAATCGTGCAATTAACTGTAACAACATATTGCAGTCAACTATGATTTAACAAACAACTTTATGTTTTAAACATAACTTCATGATCCATACATATCCTATCCTCTACATTGTCCCTATAGTGGACCTGGATGCTACCTTCCTTATGGTAGATCCCCATTAAACCCCTCATGATCCTACCTAACAAGTGAATCAATTTCTAGGGTTGAGTCACATGGCACTACCCGTAGGTAGCCCACTCCTTAACTCATGGTGTGCTTGAAAGTCTCATGACACTACATGTGGGTAGCCCAATTTCTAACTCATGATAGCCTAGACCTTACTCTAGGTTACCCTTTTTAGCATTTGGAAAACCACAGAGGAGGACACAGATCTAAGCCAATTATATATACATATTTATAGTGATAATCATAGTCACTTTATAGTTGTATGAAATAAAAGTCATCAAAGAAGGTATTTTCAGGCAACTGATAAAACTTTCGGGAATCACCATGAAACTAAAGCGATTATCCATAAGCGTAACTGCATACCTGTCAGGCTGATTTGTTACAGAATATTCCAATCAATCAAGAATTCCAAATAGGCAAGCAAGCACATAATGAGATCCTGAAATATGTATACAATTTCTTATTATTGATCATGCCATCAAGATCTATTAAATCTAGCTCGCTTCCTAGGGTTTCTAGCCCACTTTTAGGGTTTCCATTGCAATTAGGGTGTTACTTCATTTATACTATTTTAAACCCTAATTTTATACAATTACTCACAAACCCTATTTATCGCATCTATTCTTCACAAAAGATATTAAGGTTATCTTTTAACAACATATAACCCTTATTTCAAAAAAAGGCACAATTAACCATCAATTAAGTCCATTATGCCTCTTTTAAATTAAAAGTGCCATTTTTATCCTTTTTAATTCATGACAATATCATTAGGCCCAAATATCATCTTTGGTTCCTTCCGGATTAACAAATCATCTTTCATGAACTCTTTTTACCACTAATTCCACTTTTAATCATTAGAAAACCCTAATTATTGCATTAAGGCTATTTATCCACAATTAGGAACTTTTATACTCAAAATAGCTTAGAACTATCATATCTCAAATTTAATCATGAAATTGAACAATTAAAGTCATTAAGAGTCACATTTACTAATATTAGGGTTTCAAGGCACATTAAAGCATATCTATACACATGAAACTCTAAATTACGTGCAAAGTTCATCCCTTTTGTTCTTAATATACCTTTTTACAATTAATAGGTTACTATTAACTTTAATCATCCATTAAACCCTACTAAATACATTAATTATCTCAATATAGGGTTTCTTAATCATTAAAGCATTAAAGTTGATAACTTCCATTACTTTTCGAATTGCAAGAGGAATTAGCGTCTAAAGACATTTTTAATGAATTCCTCTCGTTTTTCTGAGCAAAATACATATATTTTATGTACCAATCTGAGTTACCATTATTTAGATATGAATTTTGAAAGAATTATCTTTTTGGACCAATCATAGGATGCCACGTCGCCTCTTTCCATGCAACGCGCCCGCCGCTTTGAAAAACATAACGAAATGACGAAAAATCCCTTGGTTAAGTTGGTGGTTTCTTCATCCTGCGAAGGGGCAAAAATGTCCAATGACCAATGGGTCATCTTCCTCCTCGTGCAGCCCTAGCTGCGTCGACCGTAGCTGCTCGGGGGGTTCTCCTCCCACCTCCAAGGCCCGAGGGGCACCGCTGACTGGTGCCCTACCTCCACTGCCCTCCGCCGCGCCTGGAGTGCTGCCCAACTTGCCCTCAAACACAGCTACGGTGGCAGAGCTTCAACCCACAAGGTTTGCAACCACGGATGACTTGCAGCCATCTAGTGGATGTTGCACAAGTGTCAGATCATGGGAAAGATGGTTGCGTTCCTCCGTGGTGTCGTGGGAGCATCATGCCTCCACCGAACTCCATCCCATGGCTCCTTGTTGCCCTGGGGTCGCACTATCCCCATTGTTAGGGTTTTGAATGAAAAGGATGAAGAAGGAGAGAGAATGGTGTATGGGATCCTTTTTTATTCGGCCAAGGGTTTTACACCTTATATAGGGGAGGGTACCAACGCCCTAAGATACTTGCCCAAAAAGAAACAAAGTCCTTTTCCCATAGGAATCCAATTCCTTCATTAAGAAGAAATTTCCTCTCTCTCTCTTAATTATCTTTTTGATATTTTTTATTCTTTGGATAATTAGGAATTCAAAAATTCCCTCTTTTATTCTCTTAGTACTTGCCCTTTAATTCATTGGCACGAAATTATGTTTTCTTTTAGTAGAAAAATACCACCTCTTTAATAATGCCACAAAATTCATTAATAATGTATCAAATTACCCTCTTATTTTTCATTATTGGTATTTTCTCTTTCTTTCTTCTCCATTGGGGCTCTTTGGACCCCAATAAACTCTAAGATTTTGAAATTCTTTTTTCAGGATACTTATTATCCTTCTAGATGCATCTATATTCATTATTTCTCATTATCTTGTTTCTTTCTTATTAAAATATCTCTTTTTGAGGATTTCCCTTTATCTTTCTTTTTATTTTCATCATTGGCATTCCGTTTAACATTAGGAATCCTTTGGATACGAAAATCCACCAAGGGTAACTCAGTTATACCTCTTTTCACTTATTTCCCACATTTTATCATTGTTTTCAATTTCTTTCTTAATAAAGAAATATTTAATTGATATTTTCTTTTCTAATTGCATTCTCTTTGCAACTTTGGACTCCTTGGAACCCAAGGAACCCAAGAGGCACAAAATCCACCTTTGGATTAAATTCTTTTGCCTTCTAGAGGTTTCTAAATTTTTCTTTTCTCCATTTCTTATTAATAATGGAGTTCCGTTTGTCTTTTCCTTGTTATTGGGCCCACTAGACAATAAAGCCCACAAAACAACCATCAAGGTTGTTGTAAACGAAATCCATTTATTCAAAACAAACTATATCATTATTTTTTCAAATATCTTTAATATGAGAAATTACATTTCTCACCAAATGAACCCAAAAAATGGGGTTGTAACACCTAGGTCGGTGATCACCAATTTTGGTTCCATCAAAATCACCTATTGTTATACTCATCTAAACATGCACACAACTCTCTTAAACATATTCCATATTGTGTATGTAACCAAGCTGCAAGCATTACTGGTAGCACCACTGGTCACCATTAGGCCATATAATGATGCCTTCTTCATAGAGAAATTGCCTTCAACCTTCAAACATCCCACAACTCAGTTTAGTATCTGCTACAACTATGGAGTCTAAATTGATATGTAATGCACTCCTATTCAACCTACAAAACCTTTGATGACACCCCCACCATTCTCACCTTCCATTGTCATGGTCTTATAGAAACCAAGGAAGAAGATGCCTTCCCTCAACCTCAACAACCCTCTAGAATACCCACAATATCTACAAATGACATCAGAGGTTACAACTTCCTACACAAGTATCTCACCATCAAGGCTAGACCTGACTAAGTCAATTAAGAATACATAATACCATGGTTCAAGCCTACTCATCATTCATGTAAACATTGGTCATCAGTGACCAGAGTAATTTTAATGATCTACATGTTATAACTCCTCCTTTTTTCTCACTAGTACAAAGTATATAATTTGTAGGCCCATCAATGACTTATTTGTCTAATTTAGAATCAGCTTTGAACTTGGTAATTAAATCAGTTGAATCGGTTGACTCTTTAAGCCTAATGACTCATATAAATACTCAAGAAAAAGTTATGTTGCACCAATAATATGAACCATGAAGATCATCATCATCATGTAAGCCTCAATCCCAACCATGTTGGGGTCAACTAAGCATCTCTGTTATGGGTCATACTCTAATCAAGATGTAAATATTTAAAAAATCTCTTTATAATCTCTTCCCGAGTTAATTTAGGTCTATGTATGGTTCTTTTATGTGTTCTTGACTCAATACCCTTGGTTCACATATGTGCATTTGTCTGTTTGTATTGCACATGTCTATACCATCTTATACGACCTTCATGCAACTTTTCCTTGATGCCCACCACCCCCATTTTATTTCTAATCAGTCATTCCTCAAACAATGTTTTCTTACCTTCCCACACATCCATCACACCATACACATTGTGGCCACATTCATCTTGTTGAGACTTGGTTTCTTCACTACCCAACATTCATACTCATATAGCACAATGAATGTATACATGTTCTACAAAGCTTGCTTTTTAATCTGAGAGGGGTCTTCTGGTCACATACTACACTAGTTTCACTCCTCCACTTCAACCAACATGTTGTGATCCTATGACAAACATCATCATGAACCTCACCCTCCCTTTCAATGTTAGATCCCAAGTAACTAAACGTATCACATATTGGTACATCAATTTCATCCAACTTGACCCCACAATTCACATTTCTAGATTGGCTGAAATTGTAATGCATATATTCAATTTTGCTTCTACTTATCAAAATTCCAATGCAATTCTCCAAAGTGCAACCTCATCATGTAGTATATCTTTTCTTTCAACAATCAACTCAATGAAAAAGCTTTGTTAACTCATCCATAACAATAACTAATAGAAAAGGGATGAGTGTTGATCATTGATGTCCCCCAACACTGATAGGAAACGTTTATGTGTCTTCTCTTGGAGTCCTAACACTCGTAGTTGAGCCATCATATATGTCTTTAATTAGGTCAATGTATTGAATAGGCACGCTATTTTTATGAAAAATCATCCATAACACTTTCATGGGTACTTGATCATAGGCCTTTTCCAGATCAATAAACACAATAAGAAGATCTATTTTGTTGATATTCTTCATAAGCCTCCATATCAAAAAAGTAGCATCAATTGTTGATATTCGTGACATAAAACTAGATTTTTGGTTGTTTGATATATGTGTAAACAATCTTAGCCTTTTCTCAATATTCCTCTCCCAAAATTTCATAGTGTGACTCATCAACTTGATACATGTGTAGTATGTGTAGCTCTGAACATATCCTTTGTTCTTATAGATTGAGACTATAGTAATATTTATACTTCATTTGACATCTTCTTTGTCTTCATAATCTTATTAAAGAAATTTGTTATGAACATAGCTTCTTCATCCCCCATACTCTTCAATACATCAATAGGAAAATCATATGGACCACATTCCTTATTCTTTTTTATCTTTTTCAAAACAACTTTTACCTTAGATAGTGAAACTCATCGTGTGTAAATGATATTTCTTGCATTTATGTCACCTGAGTCTCTAGGATTATTCACAGGAACTTCATTGAAAAACTTATGAAAGTAGTTTCATGTTGGTTCTTTGTATCATAATTCTTCACCAACATTTTTCCATCTTCATTACTGATGCATTTTACTTGACTCAAGTCTCTTCCTTTCCTTTCTCTTATACAAGCCATTTTATTAATATCTTTTTCCCCTTCTCTATTGTCCAACTTCTTATATATCTCATATAAGTGTATGGACCTTGCATCTTGAGCTACGTTCTTAGCATCTTAGTTTTCATGTTTATATCTCTGGACAATTGCATCATCTCTAGATTTGGGAAAGCTTTTATAGATCTCACTTTTGAGTTTAGTAGCCTTTTATACTTCATCATTCCACCACCAAGTCTCTTTTTATGGAGGTCCACACCCTTTAGACTCTCCCAAGATCTCTTTGAAAATTTTTTTATTCATGTGCTCATACTTTGCCACATTAAATTAACATTAGACCCCAAGTTCCAAGTTCTCTACTTGATAGTTTTATCATAAAATGTTGATTTCTTTTCTCCTTTAAGATTCCACCACTTGATAAGTCTATCTTGTCTTATTGTGTTCTTATCTTTATTGATCTTCATGTTCAAATCTAAAATCACCAACCAATGTTGCGTGGTGAGTTCTTCCCCAAGGATCACTTTAAAATCCTTGCATAATTTTCTATCTAGTCATCTTGTATGGAAGTAATAAATTTTTCTACAATTTTTCAAACTCCTAAAAGTAATAAATATGAGGATATCTTTTTGTTGAAATATCACTAGGATCATACCATAAGCAACTGAAAAATCTAGAATCCTCTCTAATTCTCCATTTTTACAGCCATATCAAAGACCTCCATTAATTCTCTCATATCCAACATCACTACTCCACACATGGTCATTTAAGTCACCCTCGATATTGATATTTTCCTATATTGGTAATTTGTCCATCAACTCATCCATGTTATCCTAGAATCCTTCTTTCCCTCCTCACGAATTCCAACTTGGGGGGCATAACTACTAATAATATTGAAAATATCTCCCCCAAGAACAACCTTAATAGCTATGATTTTTCCCTCATCTATGTGATCTTGATGACATCATCCTTCAACATCTTATCAACAATAACTCCAATGCCATTTTAATGTTTTTATACCTATATGCCAAATTGTGTATCCTATGTATCCAATCTTCTGCATCATTCTATTGTGGACTTGATTTCCTACAATAAAATAATTTTAAATTTTCTTCTAATCATGGTACCAACTATCTCTGAAGACTTTATTATCAAAGAGACAATATTCTAAGATCTCACTCTGATTTCTTTTTGTTAAGCTTGATTTTTACATGTATCTGTAAAAAAGATCACCCTTGCAAAAATTTTACTACATCTGGAAATGATGTAGTGGGACTAGCTTCTTTACCCACACTCACCCAAGCTCTTGCTTTTCCTTTAACACAACTGGGCACCTATTGCGTTGAAGTCCCTTGCGTATTTATCACTCTACCTAGGTGTCGATGTAGTGTGCCTCTAGGTAGGGACGCTCCAACAAAATTTTCTATAAGGAGTCATGTCATAAAAAGAGTGACAATTTTTATGGCTAGTTGTCAACCTACCACCAAAACTCAACCTTTACCTCATCTTGGGACCAACTATATTTGCATAGAATGGAATGTAAAGAACATAGGTAGAGTTATGTTTAACCATGATTGTTATGACCCACTCCAAGTTTAACTAGTAAGTACAGTAATTAGTGCATCACCATGTTGATTAAGTTAAGATACGTGTATATGATGTGATTAGTGTTTTGATCAAGTTGAGTCAATCTAGTTAGTATGTTTTCATGCTTTGAGGTTGTAATGGAGCTCTTGCTTGAAATTTTGCAAAAAGAATCGCTTGAATCGGACCTCTGAGGAAAAAGATATGATGTTTTAAAATTTCTTGGACTTGTATTGCAATTTACCCATTAGTATTACCCCCCTTTCCCTTATCCCCTTCCTCCCGATCGTGCAAAGCACCGCTTGAAGTGGATGTACGCAGTAGCAGGCCGATCGGCCAAAAGAGGAGAGGGTGGGCGATTTAGGGCTAGAGAGAGAGCAAGCTGGCAACCGTCGTCTTCCTTCATCTTCTTCCTCTCTTCCTCGCCCATCCACAGTTCCCCGAACAGCTAGGGCGACGCCGGCCAGCAGCAGCACAGCCAGCTGTGCGGCACACGGCCAGGAGGGCTTTTTGGCACGGGAAACACCAAGAAAACGACGCCACTGAGTTCAGCCGTGAGTCCAGATCAGGAATCCACAGCCTCCCGACCGCAAGTAGAACCTAGCTGAGCTCCTTCTCCCCTCTCCTTCCTATGCACGAGATGAAACCTACTTGCTTGTAGCAGGTTCAAATCCAGGGCGCCCAAGGTTGAAGACGACCCCGCGGATGCCTGGAAGTAGGCTTTGGGCATGTTTCCAATCAAATTCGTCCATCTCAATCCTCTGTGAGTAGAATTTCACTCACTAAGCAGTACAAACTCCATGAAAAGAGAAATTTCAATTTTATCTATGTCGATTACCCAAGTGTCGAGCAGTCTTGGCGTCGCCTGACTTCTTCTTGCACATTTTTCTTCTTTACGTTTGCGTGACCCTAGTTACTTTAATTGATATGTATGATTTGGATTATTGGAACTATATGGTTGAATAAATCCTAAATTGCTCAGTATAGAGGTTGAATATAGTAGTGCATGACCTAGATTTGCAACAGTTGTACGTCTGGGTATAAACCTAGGTTGTATGATCCTAGTAATTAACTAATTGCATGTTTTCAAAGAAAATGATGATGACCTGCAATGTTTCAATGGAAACCTGATTGCACGCTCCAAGTTATAGTTAATATGTGTGGTTAGTATTAACACGGATTGGCACGTTTCTCAAGGACATCATTAGAAATTCTCAGTTATTATTAATAAATCTTGCCATGTTAAGCAATTAACTCTTAATTAAGTTATGAGATGCACAACCCAGGATTAGGGTTAATGTGCACATTTTCCAAGAAAGTAAAAATAATTTATAGGTGCTAATGATGATTACTCGTATGCCAAGTTATTAACTCTTATCAGTATATTAAGAAGTTCAATTCCATGATTCCATTATATAAGTGCCAAGTGGACATGTATTCTGTTTATTTAAGTATTTCAGTCGGCTTGCATGTATAATATGTTGATTTCTCACTATATTATAGTGCTTTGAATATACTGTTGTACCAAGTTAAGGATGACATACATGTCATACTTATAAACTTCAGATAAATAGATGTGGTACCATAGAGATACCACAGTTAAGTATAAGTAAGGAAAAGATATAATATAGTAAGATCTTTCTAAGAATAATAAAATAATAGACTTAGGGGCCCTGAACACCATAGATTACCTATGAGAGGTCTGCGTCGTAGGGATGAAATGACCTAACCCTGGCAGTGTCCAATATACTGGGGTTGGAACGTACTAACATGTGGTACGGGGGACAAAGCCCTAGTGGAACTCTCCTTAAAATGCAGTATGTAGTGTCCAACATCAACCAGAGGTCCTGGTGGCACTAGAGTACAGAAAAACCAATAGGTGGCTTGACTCTCCGCCTGTGTGCTCAGGTCATAGGAGGAGTCCAGTTTTACGGCCCATAGGTGTGCTGAGGCTAGAGAGCCATTTTCCTGTTGCAGACTAGCGATGTTGTCAGACTTAGCATCCTAGGTGTGTCAGCTAAGTCTTGTACGATGAGATGGTATTTCGTTATGATTCTTCATATGTAGAGTACACTGCATATGATCAGGGCATAAGCTAAAATATGATCATATAGGTTTAAAGAGTTTCTTATGAGTAAGAAAGGTTAAGAAAGATTCGGGTACAGTTTCACAGTAGTTGTTCTTTAAATGTAATATTTATATTCCATGTGGTATTTAATTGTAATTGTTAGATCTACTCAGTGTAGTAATTCATGCATTTTATTTTAGTTTAATAAACATAAATGAGTTGTCTTCGATGGTTGGGTGAAATTCTATTCACTGTGCCAGTAGCTCACCAACCTATTGAAAATGTTTTTCAGGTAAATGTTAGCACGAGGAAGCTGAAGGATCTTATCACCCATGCTCTTAGAAGGTAGTTCATAGTTAGAATAGAGGTCTCTTAGTCCTTTCCCCTTGGTCCTTGGGGCATGTGGTGTGGTAGAGAGAGAAAGTAATGTAATATATAGTTTAGTTTTAAGTTATCAGTTGTGCTTTATATTCCGCATGAAAAATGTAATATGTTGTGTAAATCTGCTTTACCTATCTAGTAATGCAAATAGTATTTGCTTCCGCAGTTTAGTAAGATTTTAGTTTATTCCAAGTTACAAGATTTTCATTTAAGTTAATTTTAAGTGATTAAGAAAAGAAAAAGTTAAGGATGGTTTACTAAGGTTGACTCTCCGATCTTTGCGGTCATTAGAGATGGCACGGGGATCAGGGCATCACAGTGTTTGGTATCAGAGTATAGGTTGAACCTAAAATAAATTTAGGTTTGGGATAGGGGTGATAAGATACCAATAGGATTAGGATGTTTTCCTCTTTGAACTGCAATTTGCTAACATATGTGTTATGTTATGGATATGCAGAGATGGAAGGAAGAGGACATGGACATGGTGAGGAACAAGTTGAGAGACATTACGGCTGTGACCCTCAAGCAATGGCTCAAGGTGAAGAGGATAATGAGGCAACAAGAATGTATCGTATTTTTCTGGAGATAAAAGAAAAATACAAGATGAACAGGAAGTCTTCATCTTCTAGTAACGATTTGATGAGATCCTATGAGTTGGTGAAAAAGCTTGGTGCAATTGATTTTTCTGGAACAACTGATCCAGGTATGGTGGAGGTGTGGCTATGACAACTGGAAAAGGTCTATCACCTAATGGAGTTATCAGCAGATAAGAAAATCAATCATGCAGTCTATTTACTCAAGGGAGATGTTGAGTTGGGGTGGCGAGGAGTGGAAGATAAAAGGAGAAATGCAGAGATGACCTGGAAGGACTTCGTGGATGAGTTTCACCTTAAGTGTTTTCCTCCTACCTTCCTAAGTGATAAGATTAAACAGTTGGAGAATATAAAACAAGGAAATATGACATTTAGTGAATACAAGGCACATTTCACAAGGTTGGTAAATTTCTATCTGCAACTTGTACCTGATGATGTAGAAAAGTGTAGAAGATTTCAACAAGGATTAAGATTAGAGATTAGACACACTGTGTCATCCATTAGTCAAAGAGACAAAGAAAACTTTGGGGAATTTGTGGAAGCAGCGAGATGTGTAGAAGAGTCAAATAATGGATAAGCAGTCTGAGAGTAAGAAAAGATATGAAGACTTTAATAGAGGGGGACATAGCAGTGGTGGACACATAGGAGGTGGTGGTTTCTTTTCAAAGATAGGATGACGACTTGGATGTTTTGGTAGACAAGGATCTAGTTTTTCAAGAAGTGGAGGAACGCCTAATTCTAGTAGATGGAATACACAATCTACATGGACACCTCCAACAAGGTCTTCTAGATCATCGACCTCAGTGATAGGTCCACCAAGGAGAGAGATATTAATGTGTGATATCTGTGGAAAGTCAAACTCCGGTCAGTGTTGGGGTGCATATTTTTAGGGATGTCACATATGCGGACAGGTGGGACACTTTAGAAGGCAATGTCCCCAGTTACAGCAAGTGGCAACACATGGTTCCTAGTTATAGTACCAGAATGTTCCGAGACAGGCTCCAAATGTAGGAGTGGGTTCTTTAGTGGCTTTAGGTTTGTGAGGAGGAGGAGCACCCAGTGGAAGGGAAGGACAATGAGGACATCATGGGAGAGGAAGAGCTTCAGGACGCTTCTTCTCTCTAACACAGCAAGAAGGTATTGTTTCTTCCCGATTAGTTACAGGAGAAATGATTCTCTTTAATAGCATTTCAATTACAGTTTTGATAGATCCGGGTGCTACTCACTCATTTATATAGAGTTCTTTAGCTTGTGAACTTAATCGGTTAACCCAAGAGTTACCGTTTGAGTTGTTCTTGAGGGTTCCGTTAGGTGAACTAACAGTGTTGATAGAGTTTTGTCATGGATGTTTGTTAAATTTTGGTGGTTACACCATTGCGGTTAATCTTATACCCCTAGATATTAACTCTTTTCAAGTTATCTTTGGTATGGATTGCCTAGATACGTATTGAGTTCATCTCGATTGTTGGAAGAAGGAGGCTATCTTTCAACAGGGTGGATTTTCTTATGTCTTTTCTAGAGATAGGAAAGTTTTTCCAACGTGTATCATATCAACTGTTGTAGCTGATAAGATGTTGTAGAAAGGTTGTGAGGTGTTCTTGGCACATGTAGTAGATACTAGAGCAGAGAAGAGCATAGTCATTCTATGGGATGTGCCAGTGGTCTGTAAGTTCCCAGATGTTTTCCCAGATGAGTTGCCAGGTCTACCTCCTGAAAGAGAGATAGACTTTGAGATCTAGGTGTTTCTAGGTAGTCACCCTGTAGCACTGCCAGCCTACATAATGGCACCTACAGAGTTGAAGGAACTAAAAATCTAATTGTAGGAGTTACTGGATAAGGGCTTCATTCGACCTAGTTCTCCACCATGGGGAGCTCCAGTGTTGTTTGTGAAAAAGAAAGATGGTACTATGAGGTTATGTATAGACTACAGATAGTTGAATAATATCACCATCAAGAATAAGTACCCATTGTTGAGGATAGATGATATGTTTGATCAATTACGTGGAGAGACGATCTTTTCTAAGATAGACTTGAGATTTGGATATCATCAGTTGAGGATAAAAGCTTCACATATTCCTAAGTCGACTTTCAGAACAAGATACGGACATTATGAGTTTCTGGTCATGTCATTTGGACTAACTAAAGCCCCAGTAGCTTTCTTGGATATGATGAACTAGATTTTCAAGCAATTCTTGGACCAGTTCATAGTGGTTTTCATGCATGACATTCTGATTTATTCTAGAGATGATGAGCAGCATGAGAAACATCTGATGATAGTATTATAGTTGTTGAGACAACATTAGTTATATGCTAAGTTTCAATAATATCAGATAGAGATCATAAATTCACATCCAGGTTTTGGAATCAGTAGCATCATGCTTTAGGCACACAGTTGAGATTCAGTACATCTTTTCACCCACAGACGGATGGTCAATCAGAGAGGACCATTCAGACTCTTGAGGACATGCTGAGAGTATGTGTCCTGCATTTCATAGGAAGTTGGGAAGAACACTTGATCCTTATAGAGTTTGCATTTAACATTAGGAATCCTTTGGATACGAAAATCCACCAAGGGTAACTCAATTATACCTCTTTTCACTTATTTCCCACAGTTTATCATTGTTTTCAATTTCTTTTTTAATAAAGAAATGTTTAATTGATCTTTTCTTTTCTTATTGCATTCTCTTTGCAACTTTGGACTCCTTGGAACCCAAGGAACCCAAGAGGCATGAAATCCACCTTTGGATTAAATTCTTTTGCCTTCTAGAGGTTTCTACATTTTTCTATTCTCCATTTCTTATTAATAATGGAGTTCCTTTTGTCTTTTCCTTTTTATTGGGCCCAATAGCCAATAAAGTCCACAAAACAACCATCAAGGATATTGTAAACGAAATCCATTTATTCAAAACAAATTATATCATTATTTTTTCAAATATCTTTAATATGATAAATTACATTTCTCACCAAATGAACCCAAAAATTGGGGTTGTAACATCCTTACCCTCTTATAGGAATTTTGCCCTCAAAATTCCATCAACCAAACAAACAATTCAGGATAAGAATTTTTCATGTCCATCGTTGGCCCCTATGTGTCTTTACCTTATCCATGGCGCTTCCAAAGAACCTTTATCATCACATATTCTTTTCTCTGAGTTCTTTCACCTTGGCATCAATAATCCTCACAGGTGACTCAGGTCATTTCAGCCTCCCTTGGGGCTCACTAGGTTCATTGCTCCGCACATGGTCCAGGTACCTCACATAGTGCTCTAAATTTGATATATGGAACTCATCACACATTACTTTGTCCTGAGGGGTAAGGTCAAACTTATCCTTCTCCACCAATCCAACTCAAATGGGCCCAGGTATTGGGGACTTATCTATCTCAGCTATCGCTCAGAGGGGTCAGATTTTCATATCACATATTCTCCCACAGTGAATATGTCAGTCTACTTTACATCAACCTACGACTCATGTTGTCCCTGGGCTCCTTTTAGCCATTGCACGATCAAAGCGACTTCATCTGCACACACTGTGGTCTTTTTCTGACCTTCGCGAGGTCCCTCCACCAACATCACCTTAATGAAGTGGTGAGTGACACATCCTCCCTTACAGAGCTTCTTTGGAACACGATACTGGCTATGGTGGTTATATTCACATCTTACTGAAGACAAGAATTGTCTCCATGTATCACCCTGAGCGAGCACACATGCTCTCATCAGACCCTCTAGTCTGGATCACACTAACCATTAGTTAAGGTGATAAACTGTACTAGCATCAAGTTCTTCATGTACCTACTTCCTCCTTATGGAAGTGAACCTATAGGTCATACTTAAGAACTTTTGAACTCACATCCTGGTGTCTTTGAACTATCTCTCTTTAGATTTTTAGTTCCTTCAACTCTGTAGGTGCCATTATGTAGGCTGGCAGTGCTACAGGGTGACTACCTAGAAACACCTGGATCTCAATGTCTATCTCTCTTTCGGGAGGTAGACTTGGCAACTCATCTGGGAAAACATCTGGGAACTCACAGACCACTGGCACATCCCATAGGATGACTATGCTATTCTCTGCTCTAGTATCTACTACATGTGCCAAGAACACCTCACAACCTTTCTACAACATCTTATTAGCTACAACAGTTGATATGATACACGTTGGCAAAACTTTCCTATCTCCAGAAAAGACATAAGAAAATCCACCATGTTGAAAGATTGCCTCCTTCTTCCAACAATCGAGATGAACTCAATATGTATCTAGGCAATCCATACCCAAAATAACTTGAAAAGAGTTAATATCTAGGGGTATAAGATTAACCGCAATGGTGTAACCACCAAAATTTAACAAACATCCAGGACAAAACTCTGTCAACACTGTTAGTTCACCTAACGGAACCCTCAAGAACAACTCAAACAGTAACTCTTGGGTTAACAGATTAAGTTCACAAGCTAAAGAACTCTATATAAATGAGTGAGTAGCACCCGGATCTATCAAAACTATAATTGAAATTCTATAAAAGAGAATCATTTCTCCTGTAACTACTCGGGAATAAACAATACCTTCTTGTTGTGTTAGAGAGAAGAAGCATCCTGAAGCTCTTCCTCTCCCACGATGTCCTCATTGTCCGTCCCTTCCACTAGGTGCTCCTCATCCTCACAAACCTAAAGCCACTAAAGAACCCACTCCTACATTTGGGGCCTGTCTCGGAACATTCTGGTACTATAACTAGGAACCATGTGTTGCCACTTGTTGTAACTGGGGACATTGCCTTCTAAAGTGTCCCACCTGTCCGCAGATGTGACATCCCTGAAAATATGCACCCCAACACTGACCGGAGTGCGACTTTCCACAGATATCACACATTGATATCTCTCTCCTTGGTGGACCTATCACTGAGGCCGATGATCCAGAAGACCTTGTTGGAGGTGTCCATGTAGATTGTGTATTCCATCTACTAGAATTGGGCCTTCCTCCACTTGATGAAAAACTAGATCCTTGTCTACCAAAACATCCAAGTCGTCATCCTATCTTTGAAAAGAAACCACCACCTCCTATGTATCCACCACTGCTATGTCCCCCTCTATTAAAGTCTTCAGATCTTTTCTTACTCTCAGACTGCTTATCCATTAACTGACTCTTCTACACATCTCGCTGCTTCCACAAATTCCCCAAAGTTTTCTTTGTCTCTTTGACTAATGGATGACACAGTGTGTCTAATCTCTAATCTTAATCCTTGTTGAAATCTTCTACACTTTTCTACATCATCAGGTACAAGTTGCAGATAGAAATTTACCAACCTTGTGAAATGTGCCTCATATTCACTAATTCTCATATTTCCTTGTTTGATATTCTCCAACTGTTTAATCTTATCACTTAGGAAGGTAGGAGGAAAACACTTAAGGTGAAACTCATCCACGAAGTCCTTCCAGGTCATCTCTACGTTTCTCCTTTTATCTTCTACTCCTCACCACCACAGCTCAGCATCTCCCTTGAGTAAATAGACTACATGATTGATTTGCTTATCTTCGGATAACTCCAATAGGTGAAAGACCTTTTCCAGTTGTCATAGACACACCTCCACCATACCTGGATCTATTGTTCCAGAAAAATCAGTTCCACCAAGCTTTTTCACCAACTCATAGGATCTCATCAAATCGTTACTAGAAGATGAAGACTTCCTGTTCATCTTGTATTTTTATTTTGTCTCCAGAAAAATACGATACATTCTTGTTGCCTCATTATTCTCTTCACCTTGAGCCATTGCTTGAGGGTCACAGCCGTAATGTCTCTCAATTTGTTCCTCACCATGTCCACGTCCTCTTCCTTCCATCTCTGCATATCCATAACATAACACATATGTTAGAAAATTGCAGTTCAAAGAGAAAAACATCCTAATCCTATTGGTATCTTATCACCCATATCCCAAGCCTACATTCATTTTAGGTTCAACCTATACTTTGATAACAAACACTGTGATGCCCTGATCCCCGTGCCATCTCTAATGACCGCGAAGATCGGAGAGTCAACCTTAGTAAACCACCCTTAACTTTTTCTTTACTTAATCACTTAAAATTAACTTAAATGAAAATCTTGTAACTTGGAATAAACTAAAATCTTACTAAACTGTGGAAGCAAATACTATTTGCATTACTAGATAGGCAAAGCAGATTTACACAACATATTACATTTTTCATGCGGAATATAAAGCACAACCGATAACTTAAAACTAAACTACATATTACATTACTTTCTCTCTCTACCACACCACATGCCCCAAGGACTGAGGGGAAAGGACTAAGAGACCTCTATTCTAACTATGAACTACCTTCTAAGAGCATGGGTGATAAGATCCTTCAGCTTCCTCGTGTTAACATTTACCTAAAAAACATTTTCAGTAGGTTGGTGAGCTACTGGCACAGTGAATAGAATTTCACCCAACCATCACAGAAAACTCATTTATGTTTATTAAACTAAAATAAAATGAATGAATTACTACACTGAGTAGATCTAACAGTTACAATTAAATACCACAGGGAATATAAATATTACATTTAAAGAACAACTACAGTGAAACTGTACCCGAATCTTTCTTAACCTTTCTTACTCATAAGAAACTCTTTAAACCTATATGAACATATTGTAGCTTATGCCCTGATCATATGCAGCGTACTCTACATATGAAGAATCATAATGAAATACGATCTCATCGTACAAGACTTAGCTGACACACCTAGGATGCTAAGTCTGACAACGTCGCTAGTCAGCAATAGGAAAATGGCTCTCTAGCCTCAGCAAACCTATGGGCTGTAAAACTGGACTCCTCCTTTGACCTGAGCACACAGGAGGAGAGTCAAGCCACCTATTGGTTTTTCTGTACTCTAGTGCCACCAGGACCTCTGGTTGATGTTGGACACTACATACTGCATTTTAAGGAGAGTTCCACTAGGGCTTTGTCCCCCGTACCACATGTTAGTACGTTCCAACCCCCGTATATTGGACACTGCCATGGTTAGGTCATTTCATCCCTACGACGCAGACCTCTCATAGGTAATCTATGGTGTTCAGGGCCCCTAAGTATATTATTTTATTATTATTAGAAAGCTCTTACTATATTGTATCTTTTCCTTACTTATACTTAACTCTAGTATCTCTATGGTACCACATCTATTTATCTAAAGTTTATAAGTACGACATGTATGTCATCCTTAACTTGGTAGAGCAGTATATTCAAAGCACTGTAATATACTGAGAAATCAACATACTATACATGCACGCCGACTGAAATACTTAAATAAACAGAATACATGTCCACTTGGCACTTATACACTAGAATCATGGAATTGAACTTCTTAATATACTGATAAGAGTTAATAACTTGGCATACGAGTAATCATCATTAGAACCTATAAATTATTTGCACTTTCTTGGAAAATGTGCACATTAACCCTAATCCTGGGTTGTGCATCTCATAACTTAATTAAGAGTTAATTGCTTAACATGGCAAGATTTATTAAAAATAACTGAGAATTTCTAATGATGTCCTTGAGAAACGTGTTAATCTGTGTTAATACTAACCACACATATTAACTATAACTTGGAGCGTGCAATCAGGTTTCCATTGAAACATTACATGTCATCATCATTTTCTTTGAAAACATGCAATTAGTTAATTACTAGGATCATACAACCTAGGTTTATACCCCGACGTACAAATGTTGCAAATCTAGGTCATGCGCTACTATCTTCAACCTCTATACTGAGCAATTTAGGATTTATTCAACCATATAGTTCCAATAATCCAAATCATACAGATCATTTAAAACAACTAGGGTCACGCAAACGTGAAGAAGAAAAATGTGCAAGAAGAAGTCGGGCGACGCCAAGGCTGCTCGACACTTGGGTAATCGACATAGATCAAATTGAAATTTCTCATTTCATGGAGTTAGTACTGCTTAGTGAGTGAAATTCTACTCACAGAGGATTGAGATGGACGAATTCGACTGGAAACATGCCCAAAGCCTACTTCCAGGCATCCGCGGGGTCTTCTTCAACCTTGGGCGCCCTGGATTTGAACCTGCTACAAGCAAGTAGGTTTCATCTCGTGCATAGGAAGGAGAGGGGAGAAGGAGCTCAGCTAGGTGCTACTTGCGGCCGGGAGGCTGCGGATTCCTGATCTGGACTCACGGCTGAACTCGGTGGCGTCGTTTTCTTGGTGTTTCCCGTGCCAAAAAGCCCTCCTGGACGTGTGCCGCACAGCTGGTTGTGCTGCTGCTGGCCGGCGTTGCCCTAGCTGTTCGGGGCACTGTGGATGGGCAAGGAAGAGAGGAAGAAGATGAAGGAAGACGACGGTTGCCAGCTTGCTCTCTCTCTAGCCCTAAATCACCCACCCTCTCCTCTTCTGGCCGATGGGCCTGTTGTTGTGTACACCCACTTCAAGCGGTGCTTTGCACGATCGGGAGGAAGGGGATAAGGGAAAGGGGGGTAATACTAATGGGTAAATTGCAATACAAGTCCAAAAATTTTAAAACATCATATCTTTTTCCTCATAGGTCCAATTCAAGCGATTCTTTTTGCAAAATTTCAATCAAGAGATCCATTACAACCTCAAAGCATGACAACATACTAACTAGATTGACTCAACTTGATCAAAATACTAATCACATCATATACACTTATCTTAACTTAATTAACATGGTGATGCACTAATTACTGTACTTACTAGTTAAACTTGGAGTGGGTCATAACAATCATGGTTAAACATAACTCTACCTATGCTCTTTACATTCCATTCTATGCAAATATAGTTGGTCCCAAGATGAGGTAAAGGTTGAGGTTTGGTGGTAGGTTTACAACTAGCCATAAAAATTGTCACTCTTTTTATGACATGACTCCTTATAGAAAATTTTGTTGGAGCGTCCCTACCTAGAGGCACACTACATCGACACCTAGGTAGAGTGATAAATACACAAGGGACTTCAACGCAATAGGTTCCCAGTTGGGTTGAAGGAAAAGCAAGAGATTAGGTGAGTGTGGGTAAAGAAGCTAGTCCCACTACATCATTTCCAGATGTAGTAAAAAATGTGCAAGGGTGATCTTTTTGACGGATACATGTAAAAATCAAGCTTAACAAAAAGAAATCAAAGTGAGATTTTGGAATATTGTCTCTTTGATTATAAAGTCTTTAGAGATAGTTGGTACCATGATTAGAAGAAAAGTTAAAATTATTTTCTTGTAGGAAATCAAGTCCATAATAGAATGATGCAGAAGATTGGATACATAGGATACACAATTTGGCATATAGGTATAAAAACATTAAAATGGCATTGGAGATATTAAGGTTGTGGAAGGATGATGCCGTCAAGATCACATAGATGAGGGGAAAATCATAGCTATTAAGGTTGTTCTTGGGGGAGATATTTTCAATATTATTAGTAGTTATGCCCCCCAAGTTGGAATTAGTGAGGAGGGAAAGAAGGATTCTAGGATAACATGGATGAGATGATGGACGAATTACCAATATAGGAAAATATCAATATCGGGGGTGACTTAAATGACCATGTGTGGAGTAGTGATGTTGGATATGAGAGAATTAATGGAGGTTTTTGATATGGTAGTAAAAATGGAGAATTAGAGAGGATTTTAGATTTTTCAGTTGCTTATGGTATGATCCCGGTGATATTTCAACAAAAAGATATCCTCATATTTATTACTTTTAGGAGTTTGCACAATTGTAGACAAATTTATTACTTCCTTACAAGATGACTAGATAGAAAATTATGCAAGGATTTTAAAGCGATCCTTGGGGAAGAACTCACCACCCAACATTGGTTGGTGATTTTAGATTTGAACATGAAGATCAATAAAGATAAGAACACAATAAGACAAGATAGACTTATCAAGTGGTGGAATCTTAAATGAGAAAAGAAATCAACATTTTATGATAAAACTATCAAGTAGAGAACTTGGAACTTGGGGTCTAATGTTAATTTAATGTGGCAAAGTATGAGCACATGCATAAAAAATTTGTCAAAGAGATCTTGGGAGAGTCTAAAGGGTGTGGACCTCCATAAAAAGAGACTTGGTGGTGGAATGATGAAGTATAAAAGGCTACTCAACTCAAAAGTGAGATCTATAAAAGCTTTCCCAAATCTAGAGATGATGCAACTATCCAGAGATATAAACATGAAAACTAAGATGCTAAGAACGTAGCTCAAGATGCAAGGTCCATACACTTATATGAGATATATCAGAAGTTGGACAATAGAGATTGGGAAAAAGATATTAATAAAATGGCCTGTATAAGAGAAAGGAAAGGAAGAGACTTGAGTCAAGTAAAATGCATCAGTAATGAAGATGGAAAAATGTTGGTGAAGAATGATGATACAAAGAACCAACAGGAAACTACTTTCATAAGTTTTTCAATGAAGTTCCTGTGAACAATCCTAGAGACTCGGGTGACATAAATGCAAGAAATATCATTTACACACGATGAGTTTCACTATCTAAGGTAAAAGATGTTTTGAAAAAGATAAAAAAGAAGAACGAATGTGGTCCATATGATATTCCTATTGATGTATTGAAGAGTATGGGGGATGAAGAATCTATGTTCATAACAAATTTCTTTAATAAGATTATGAAGACAAAGAAGATGTCAGATGAAGTATAAATATTACTATAGTCTCAATCTATAAGAACAAAAGAGATGTTCAGAGCTACACATACTACACATGTATCAAGTTGATGAGTCACACTATGAAATTTTGGGAGAGGAATATTGAGAAAAGGCTAAGATTGTTTACACATATATCAAACAACCAAAAATCTAGTTTTATGTCACGAATATCAACAATTGATGCTACTTTTTTGATATGGAGGCTTATGAAGAATATCAACAAAATAGATCTTCTTATTGTGTTTATTGATCTGGAAAAGGCCTATGATCAAGTACCCATGAAAGTGTTATGGATGATTTTTCATAAAAATAGCGTGCCTATTCAATACATTGACCTAATTAAAGACATATATGATGGCTCAACTACGAGTGTTAGGACTCCTAGAGAAGACACATAAACTTTTCCTATCAGTGTTGGGGGACATCAATGATCAACACTCATCCCTTTTCTTTTAGTTATTGTTATGGATGAGTTAACAAAGCTTTTTCATTGAGTTGATTGGTGAAAGAAAAGATATACTACATGATGAGGTTGCACTTTGGAGAATTGCATTGGAATTTCATTGGATTTTTGATAAGTAGAAGCAAAATTGAATATATGCATTGCAATTTCAGCCAATCTAGAAATGTGAATTGTGGGGTCAAGTTGGATGAAATTGATGTACCAATATGTGATACGTTTAGTTACTTGGGATCTAACATTGAAAGGGAGGGTGAGGTTCAAGATGATGTTTGTCATAGGATCACAACATGTTGGTTGAAGTGGAGGAGTGAAACTAGTGTAGTATGTGACCAGAAGACCCCTCTCAGATTAAAAAGCAAGCTTTGTAGAACATGTATAGATTCATTGTGCTATATGAGTGTGAATGTTGGGTAGTGAAGAAACCAGGTCTCAACAAGATGAATGTGGCCAAAATGTGTATGGTGTGATGGATGTGTGGGAAGGTAAGAAAACATCATTTGAGGCATGACTGATTAGAAATAAAATGGGGGTGGTGGGCATCAAGGAAAAGTTGCATGAAGGCCGTATAAGATGGTATAGACATGTGCAATACAAACTGACAAATGCACATATGTGAACCAAGGGTATTGAGTCAAGAACACATAAAAGAAGCATACACAGACCTAAATTAACTCGGGAAGAGATTATAAAGAGATTTTTTAAATCTTTACATCTTGATTAGAGTATGACCCATAACAGAGATGCTTAGTTGACCCCAACATGGTTGGGATTGAGGCTTACATGATGATGATGATCTTCATGGTTCATATTATTGGTGCAACATAACTTTTTCTTGAGTATTTATATGAGTCATTAGGCTTAAAGAGTCAACCGATTCAACTGATTTTAATTACCAAGTTCAAAGCTGATTCTAAATTAGTCAAATAAGTCATTGATGGGCCTACAAATTATATACTTTGTACTAGTGAGAAAAAAGGAGGAGTTATAACATGTAGATCATTAAAATTACTCTGGTCACTGATGACCAATGTTTACATGAATGATGAGTAGGCTTGAACCATGGTATTATGTATTCTTAATTGACTTGGTCAGGGCTAGCCTTGATGGTGAGATACTTGTGTAGGAAGTTGTAACCTCTGATGTCATTTGTAGATATTGTGGGTATTCCAGAGGGTTGTTGAGGTTGAGGGAAGGCATCTTCTTCCTTGGTTTCTACAAGACCATGACAATGGCAGGTGAGAATGGTGGGGGTGTCATCAAAGGTTTTGTAGGTTGAATAGGAGTGCATTACATATCAATTTAGACTCCATAGTTGTAGCAGATACTAAATTGAGTTGTGGGATGTTTGAAGGTTGAAGGCAATTTCTCTATGAAGAAGGCATCATTATATGGCCTAATGGTGACCAGTGGTGCTACCAGTAATGCTTGCAGCTTGGTTACAGACACAATATGGAAGATGTTTAAGAGAGTTGTGTGCATGTTTAGATGAGTACAACAATAGGTGATTTTGATGGAACCAAAATTGGTGATCATCGACCTAGGTGTTACAACCCCAATTTTTTGGTTCATTTGGTGAGAAATGTAATTTCTCATATTAAAGATATTTGAAAAAATAATGATATAGTTTGTTTTGAATAAATGGATTTCGTTTACAACAACCTTGATGGTTGTTTTGTGGGCTTTATTGGCTATTGGGCCCAATAACAAGGAAAAGACAAAAGGAACTCCATTATTAATAAGAAATGGAGAAAAGAAAAATTTAGAAACCTCTAGAAGGCAAAAGAATTTAATCCAAAGGTGGATTTCGTGTCTCTTGGGTTCCTTGGGTTCCAAGGAGTCCAAAGTTGCAAAGAGAATGCAATAAGAAAAGAAAAGATCAATTAAATATTTCTTTATTAAGAAAGAAATTGAAAACAATGATAAAATGTGGGAAATAAGTGAAAAGAGGTATAACTGAGTTACCCTTGGTGGATTTTCGTATCCAAAGGATTCCTAATGTTAAATGGAATGCCAATGATGAAAATAAAAAGAAAGATAAAGAGAAATCCTCAAAAAGAGATATTTTAATAAGAAAGAAACAAGATAATGAGAAATAATGAATATAGATGCATCTAGAAGGATAATAAGTATCCCTAAAAAGGAATTTCAAAATCTTAGAGTTTCTTGGGGTCCAAAGAGCCCCAATGGAGAAGAAAGAATGAGAAAATACCAATAATGCAAAATAAGAGGGTAATTTGATACATTATTAATGAATTTTGTGGCATTGTTAAAGAGGTGGTATTTTTCTACTAAAAGAAAACATAATTCCGTGCCAATGAATTAAAGGGCAAGTACTAAGAGAATAAAAGAGGGAATTTTTGAATTCCTAATTAACCAAAGAATAAAAAATATCAAAAAGATAATTAAGAGAGAGAGGAAATTGCTTCTTAATGAAGGAATTGGATTCCTATGGGAAAAAGACTTTGTTTCTTTGTGGGCAAGTATCTTAGGGCGTTGGTACCCTCCCCTATATAAGGGGTAGAACCCTTGTCCGAATCAAAAAGGATCCCATACACCAATCTCTCTCCTTCTTCATCGTTTTCATTCAAAACCCTAACAATGGGGATAGTTCGACCCCAGGGCAACAAGGAGCCATGGGATGGAGTTCGATGGAGGTATGATGCTCCCACGACACCACGGAGGAACGCAACCATCTTTCCCATGATCTGACACTTGTGCAGCAGGCACTAGATGGCTGCAAGTCATCCGTGGTTGCAAACATTATGGGTTGAAGCTCAGCCACTATAGCTGTGTTTGAGGGCAATTTGGGCGGCACTCCAGGCGCGACAGAGGGCAGTGGAGGTAGAGCACCAGTCAGCGGTGCCCCTCGGGCCTTGGAGGTGGGAGGAGAACCCCCCGAGCAGCTACGGTCGACGCAGCTAGGGCTGCATGAGGAGGAAGACGACCCATTGGTCGTTGGACATTTTTGCCCCTTCGCAGGTTGAAGAAACCACCAACTTAACCAAGGGATTTTTCATCATTTCGTTATGTTTTTCAAAGCGGCGGGCGTGTTGCATGGAAAGAGGCAACGTGGCATCCTATGATTGGTCCAAAAAGATAATTCTTTCAAAATTCATATCTAAATAATGGTAACTCAGATTGGTACATAAAATATATGTATTTTGCTCAAACAAATGAGAGGAATTCATTAAAAATGTCTATGGAGGCTAATTCCTCTTGCAATTCGAAAAGTAATGGAAGTTATCAACTTTAATGCTTTAATGATTAAGAAACCCTATATTGAGATAATTAATGTATTTAGTAGGGTTTAATGGATGATTAAAGTTAATATTAACCTATTAATTGTAAAATGGTATATTAAGAACAAAAAGGATGAACTTTGCACGTAATTTAGAGTTTCATGTGTATAAATATGCTTTAATGTGCCTTGAAACCCTAATATTAGTAAATTTGACTCTTAATGACTTTAATTGTTCAATTTCATGATTAAAGTTGAGATATGATAGTTCTAAGCTATTTTGAGTATAAAAGTTCCTAATTGTGGATAAATAGCCTTAATGCAATAATTAGGGTTGTCTAATGAATAAAAGTGGAATTAGTGGTAAAAAGAGTTCATGAAAGATGAGTTGTTAATCCGGAAGGAACCAAAGATGATATTTGGGCCTAATGATCTTGTCATGAATTAAAAAGGATAAAAATGGTACTTTTAATGTAAAAGAGGCATAATGGACTTAATTGATGGTTAATTGTGCCTTTTTTTTGAAATAATGGTTATATGTTGTTAAAAGATAACCTTAATATCTTTTGTGAAGAATAGATGCGATAAATAGGGTTTGTGAGTAATTGTATAAAATTAGGGTTTAAAATAGTATAAATGAAGTAAAACCCTAATTGCAATGGAAACCCTAAAAGTGGGCTAGAAACCCTAGGAAGCGAGCTAGATTTAATAGATCTTGATGGCATGATCAATAATAGGAAATTGTATACATATTTCAGGATCTCATTATGTGCTTGCTTGCCTATTTGGAATTCTTGATTGATTGGAATATTTTGTAACAAATCAGCATGACAGATATGCGGTTACGCTTGTGGATAATCGCTTTAGTTTCACGACGATTCCCGAAAGTTTTATCGGTTGCCTGAAAATACCTACTTTGATGACTTTTATTTCATACAACTATAAAGTGACTATGATTATCACTATAAATATCTATATATATAGGGCTTAGATTTGTGTCCTCCTCTGTGGTTTTGCAAATGATAAAAAGGGTAACCTAGAGTAAGGTCTAGGCTATCATGAGTTAGAAATTGGGCTACCCACATGTAGTGCCATGAGACTCTCTAGCACACCATGAGTTAAGGAGTGGGCTACCTACGGGTAGTGCCATGTGACTCAACCCTAGAAATTGATTCACCTGTTAGGTAGGATCATGAGGGGTTTAATGGGGATCTACCATAAGGAAGGTAACATCCAGGTCCACTGTAGGGACAATGTAGAGGATAGGATATGTATGGATCATGAAGTTATGTTTAAAACATAAAGTTGTTTGTTAAATCATAGTTGACTGCAATATGTTGTTACAGTTAATTGCACGATTATTGTTTCCCCCACATACCAGCATAATTCATTTATGCTGATAGACGTTTTGTTTGTCAGCATTTTAGGTTCAAGTGAAAAGAACAAACGGTAAAGTGGCATATGTGGAATTAAATGAGAATTAAAGTACAGAGGATTAGTTAGAATAGACTCCATATGTGGATAAAAGTAGATATCCAAGTTTTTGAAAAGGTATGCAAAGTTAATTTTTTATTATAGCCTTTCAATTTAGTTATTAGAATTTGATAATTAGTATTGATTATTTGTTGAACCTATGATTCGGAAATTGGGATAACGTCGCTGACCTCTTGGTCTCCCTTAATTGGGGGTTACTAGGAGGCGGGGTCATTACATTTGGTATCAGAGCCTAGGTTCCTCATTTAATCTATAATAACTATTAAATTTTACAAACTCTGTAGAACCCAAGGGAGTTATTAGAGGATTTTCCGAAAGACAGAGGTGTCTAGAAAAGGATCACGTCTGGGGCTGGAAAGATTTTCCTCCACACCACTAGTCGAAATATGAGGACTCCCAGATTAGTGTGACTGCTGGCCAATGTCTCAGGATTTGACTCAAAATAAGATACCTTTAGGACTCTCTCATCTTGTTCATCCCTTCTCAACTCAAATGTTGTTAAGGACCTTAAGGATTAGGGTTTTCTCTCTTTTCCTCACCCTCTTGAGGTATGGGTACGGTTGATAAGGTTTAAGGAATCCTCCACCAAATTAACAAAAATCATGTAAATAAGATGTCATGGACATAAGCTTAATAGTTTAAGCGTAAACTAAAGAATAGATACATGCTTAGGTCGTATGGCATGTGTTGTCATGCCCTAAGGAGAGACCTGAGGTTAGACCTTCTGGTCAGGAGGATGAGTAGAGAGAGTTAGTCTTGGACGTAGAGACCTCCATTATAAGTGGAGACCTGGCACATCCTATGGATGATGCTAACCCTAATCCTAAGTGTTGGTGAGAGAGATGGCATGATGACTTAGATGTCATGATAGACCAGGTGTGTGGGTAGACATGCTTTTGGATGCCCATGACGTTGTGAGCCATATGAGGTTGGATGACCTAGTGTGTTTGGTGACCCAACCCTGGGAAGGGTCGTGTATGTTGGAACGAAGGATGGCTCCTTCATTGATGAGGTTAGGGAAGAACCTATGGAAACCCCATGGGCTTATAAGAACATGGCATAGTATGCACCTATAATATGTCAGTAGTGTGAGTAGTAGGTTGAAACCCTGGCCAAGATAGATATGGATAACCTTGACCAAACATAAGTTTGAACATAAGTATCATCCATGTAGGGGTATGTTTGTGAGCTTGATCCACCTTCATGGAGAGAGGACCTCTGGTAGTGAGGCTGGTTGTAGGGTGAGCACTAGAGAGAGAGAGTAGGACTTAGGAAAGAAGGTTGGAAGCTTAGACTCTGAGATATGAGGAACAATGGGGAGTTGAGGATAATGCGACCTAAGTGGATGGTATTTTTGATGAACCCCTCACAGCTAAGTTGATGACATGGGGAGGTATGATCTTGATCCAATGTGGAGGATGAGAACAAGTGTGATCTAGCATGGTTTAGTAGGTGGTCTGCTTGTGCCTTAGTAGCTTGCTAGGGTTAAGCATGCTTATGTGGATATAAACCCTAGACATAGGGACGTTTGTGACCTTTGTTATCAAGATGTAGTTCCTCCCATCCTGGGGGAGGGACCCTCTTATAGGGTGTATACCCGTCTTGTTGGTTTTAAGGTAACCTAAAGAGGTCTCATAGGATCTTGAGAAGCTAAGTGAAAAGTACATGGTATGAGGATGAACTTGTAAGACCCATAGATAACCATCTCTAAGTGCATATGGATGTGTTACCATGGAGGTAACCAGTATCAGGCCTGACCAAGGTAGGCATGTCGCCATGACCCCTATGAAAGGATGAAAGTCAGCCCATGAATGCAGAGAGAGATGATGAAGGCTTGGGTAAGGTTCTGAGTTGGACATGTACTATGTTAGAATCCTAAGTCTATCCTAGGGTCAGGTAGGAATAAGACCAATGGAAGTAGGAGTTGCCTAATTCCCTAGTTGCACATGACCATAGGGTTGGGAGGTAACAACTATCATTGTCTGAGGGCCATGGGTTACGAGATTGATCACCTTACTCAAAGGGTAGATGAGTAGGGCACTCTTTGGATGCATAAGGGAAGAAGGATGACCCAAAAAGTGTCGACACCCTATAGACATAGAGGAGATGACCACGGAATGTGTGTGGACCCAAGTAAGTTTGAGACCAGTTTTCCATGGAAGTAACTTTGATATCGAGATGATCATGATATAGGGACATAAGTTGCACATTTCAACTTAGTTTGTAGGTGTACTAGCAAGGTGGAATGTACCATCTCTACTCTTGGAACATGAAGAACTTTGTGTTTGGACGGCCACCAAATGCTTATTTCTCATGTTATGGGAGTGAGAGATAGGACAGTACGCATAAAGATGATGTGAGTTGGAATGTTGCTATGAGGTATGAGGACAGAGATGATAACATACCCTTATAGAGTAAACAATGTGTAGATGGTTTATAAACCTCGTGCTAACATTTACCTAAAAAACATTTTCAGTAGGTTGGTGAGCTACTGGCACAGTGAATAGAATTTCACCCAACCATCACAGAAAACTCATTTATGTTTATTAAACTAAAATAAAATGAATGAATTACTACACTGAGTAGATCTAACAGTTACAATTAAATACCACAGGGAATATAAATATTACATTTAAAGAACAACTACAGTGAAACTGTACCCGAATCTTTCTTAACCTTTCTTACTCATAAGAAACTCTTTAAACCTATATGAACATATTGTAGCTTATGCCCTGATCATATGCAGCGTACTCTACATATGAAGAATCATAATGAAATACGATCTCATCGTACAAGACTTAGCTGACACACCTAGGATGCTAAGTCTGACAACGTCGCTAGTCAGCAATAGGAAAATGGCTCTCTAGCCTCAGCAAACCTATGGGCTGTAAAACTGGACTCCTCCTTTGACCTGAGCACACAGGAGGAGAGTCAAGCCACCTATTGGTTTTTCTGTACTCTAGTGCCACCAGGACCTCTGGTTGATGTTGGACACTACATACTGCATTTTAAGGAGAGTTCCACTAGGGCTTTGTCCCCCGTACCACATGTTAGTACGTTCCAACCCCCGTATATTGGACACTGCCATGGTTAGGTTATTTCATCCCTACGACGCAGACCTCTCATAGGTAATCTATGGTGTTCAGGGCCCCTAAGTATATTATTTTATTATTATTAGAAAGCTCTTACTATATTGTATCTTTTCCTTACTTATACTTAACTCTAGTATCTCTATGGTACCACATCTATTTATCTAAAGTTTATAAGTACGACATGTATGTCATCCTTAACTTGGTAGAGCAGTATATTCAAAGCACTGTAATATACTGAGAAATCAACATACTATACATGCACGCCGACTGAAATACTTAAATAAACAGAATACATGTCCACTTGGCACTTATACACTAGAATCATGGAATTGAACTTCTTAATATACTGATAAGAGTTAATAACTTGGCATACGAGTAATCATCATTAGAACCTATAAATTATTTGCACTTTCTTGGAAAATGTGCACATTAACCCTAATCCTGGGTTGTGCATCTCATAACTTAATTAAGAGTTAATTGCTTAACATGGCAAGATTTATTAAAAATAACTGAGAATTTCTAATGATGTCCTTGAGAAACGTGTTAATCTGTGTTAATACTAACCACACATATTAACTATAACTTGGAGCGTGCAATCAGGTTTCCATTGAAACATTACATGTCATCATCATTTTCTTTGAAAACATGCAATTAGTTAATTACTAGGATCATACAACCTAGGTTTATACCCCGACGTACAAATGTTGCAAATCTAGGTCATGCGCTACTATCTTCAACCTCTATACTGAGCAATTTAGGATTTATTCAACCATATAGTTCCAATAATCCAAATCATACAGATCATTTAAAACAACTAGGGTCACGCAAACGTGAAGAAGAAAAATGTGCAAGAAGAAGTCGGGCGACGCCAAGGCTGCTCGACACTTGGGTAATCGACATAGATCAAATTGAAATTTCTCATTTCATGGAGTTAGTACTGCTTAGTGAGTGAAATTCTACTCACAGAGGATTGAGATGGACGAATTCGACTGGAAACATGCCCAAAGCCTACTTCCAGGCATCCGCGGGGTCTTCTTCAACCTTGGGCGCCCTGGATTTGAACCTGCTACAAGCAAGTAGGTTTCATCTCGTGCATAGGAAGGAGAGGGGAGAAGGAGCTCAGCTAGGTGCTACTTGCGGCCGGGAGGCTGCGGATTCCTGATCTGGACTCACGGCTGAACTCGGTGGCGTCGTTTTCTTGGTGTTTCCCGTGCCAAAAAGCCCTCCTGGACGTGTGCCGCATAGCTGGTTGTGCTGCTGCTGGCCGGCGTTGCCCTAGCTGTTCGGGGCACTGTGGATGGGCAAGGAAGAGAGGAAGAAGATGAAGGAAGACGACGGTTGCCAGCTTGCTCTCTCTCTAGCCCTAAATCACCCACCCTCTCCTCTTCTGGCCGATGGGCCTGTTGTTGTGTACACCCACTTCAAGCGGTGCTTTGCACGATCGGGAGGAAGGGGATAAGGGAAAGGGGGGTAATACTAATGGGTAAATTGCAATACAAGTCCAAAAATTTTAAAACATCATATATTTTTCCTCATAGGTCCAATTCAAGCGATTCTTTTTGCAAAATTTCAATCAAGAGATCCATTACAACCTCAAAGCATGACAACATACTAACTAGATTGACTCAACTTGATCAAAATACTAATCACATCATATACACTTATCTTAACTTAATTAACATGGTGATGCACTAATTACTGTACTTACTAGTTAAACTTGGAGTGGGTCATAACAATCATGGTTAAACATAACTCTACCTATGCTCTTTACATTCCATTCTATGCAAATATAGTTGGTCCCAAGATGAGGTAAAGGTTGAGGTTTGGTGGTAGGTTTACAACTAGCCATAAAAATTGTCACTCTTTTTATGACATGACTCCTTATAGAAAATTTTGTTGGAGCGTCCCTACCTAGAGGCACACTACATCGACACCTAGGTAGAGTGATAAATACACAAGGGACTTCAACGCAATAGGTTCCCAGTTGGGTTGAAGGAAAAGCAAGAGATTAGGTGAGTGTGGGTAAAGAAGCTAGTCCCACTACATCATTTCCAGATGTAGTAAAAAATGTGCAAGGGTGATCTTTTTGACGGATACATGTAAAAATCAAGCTTAACAAAAAGAAATCAAAGTGAGATTTTGGAATATTGTCTCTTTGATTATAAAGTCTTTAGAGATAGTTGGTACCATGATTAGAAGAAAAGTTAAAATTATTTTCTTGTAGGAAATCAAGTCCATAATAGAATGATGCAGAAGATTGGATACATAGGATACACAATTTGGCATATAGGTATAAAAACATTAAAATGGCATTGGAGATATTAAGGTTGTGGAAGGATGATGCCGTCAAGATCACATAGATGAGGGGAAAATCATAGCTATTAAGGTTGTTCTTGGGGGAGATATTTTCAATATTATTAGTAGTTATGCCCCCCAAGTTGGAATTAGTGAGGAGGGAAAGAAGGATTCTAGGATAACATGGATGAGATGATGGACGAATTACCAATATAGGAAAATATCAATATCGGGGGTGACTTAAATGACCATGTGTGGAGTAGTGATGTTGGATATGAGAGAATTAATGGAGGTTTTTGATATGGTAGTAAAAATGGAGAATTAGAGAGGATTTTAGATTTTTCAGTTGCTTATGGTATGATCCCGGTGATATTTCAACAAAAAGATATCCTCATATTTATTACTTTTAGGAGTTTGCACAATTGTAGACAAATTTATTACTTCCTTACAAGATGACTAGATAGAAAATTATGCAAGGATTTTAAAGCGATCCTTGGGGAAGAACTCACCACCCAACATTGGTTGGTGATTTTAGATTTGAACATGAAGATCAATAAAGATAAGAACACAATAAGACAAGATAGACTTATCAAGTGGTGGAATCTTAAATGAGAAAAGAAATCAACATTTTATGATAAAACTATCAAGTAGAGAACTTGGAACTTGGGGTCTAATGTTAATTTAATGTGGCAAAGTATGAGCACATGCATAAAAAATTTGTCAAAGAGATCTTGGGAGAGTCTAAAGGGTGTGGACCTCCATAAAAAGAGACTTGGTGGTGGAATGATGAAGTATAAAAGGCTACTCAACTCAAAAGTGAGATCTATAAAAGCTTTCCCAAATCTAGAGATGATGCAACTGTCCAGAGATATAAACATGAAAACTAAGATGCTAAGAACGTAGCTCAAGATGCAAGGTCCATACACTTATATGAGATATATCAGAAGTTGGACAATAGAGATTGGGAAAAAGATATTAATAAAATGGCCTGTATAAGAGAAAGGAAAGGAAGAGACTTGAGTCAAGTAAAATGCATCAGTAATGAAGATGGAAAAATGTTGGTGAAGAATGATGATACAAAGAACCAACAGGAAACTACTTTCATAAGTTTTTCAATGAAGTTCCTGTGAACAATCCTAGAGACTCGGGTGACATAAATGCAAGAAATATCATTTACACACGATGAGTTTCACTATCTAAGGTAAAAGATGTTTTGAAAAAGATAAAAAAGAAGAACGAATGTGGTCCATATGATATTCCTATTGATGTATTGAAGAGTATGGGGGATGAAGAATCTATGTTCATAACAAATTTCTTTAATAAGATTATGAAGACAAAGAAGATGTCAGATGAAGTATAAATATTACTATAGTCTCAATCTATAAGAACAAAAGAGATGTTCAGAGCTACACATACTACACATGTATCAAGTTGATGAGTCACACTATGAAATTTTGGGAGAGGAATATTGAGAAAAGGCTAAGATTGTTTACACATATATCAAACAACCAAAAATCTAGTTTTATGTCACGAATATCAACAATTGATGCTACTTTTTTGATATGGAGGCTTATGAAGAATATCAACAAAATAGATCTTCTTATTGTGTTTATTGATCTGGAAAAGGCCTATGATCAAGTACCCATGAAAGTGTTATGGATGATTTTTCATAAAAATAGCGTGCCTATTCAATACATTGACCTAATTAAAGACATATATGATGGCTCAACTACGAGTGTTAGGACTCCTAGAGAAGACACATAAACTTTTCCTATCAGTGTTGGGGGACATCAATGATCAACACTCATCCCTTTTCTTTTAGTTATTGTTATGGATGAGTTAACAAAGCTTTTTCATTGAGTTGATTGGTGAAAGAAAAGATATACTACATGATGAGGTTGCACTTTGGAGAATTGCATTGGAATTTCATTGGATTTTTGATAAGTAGAAGCAAAATTGAATATATGCATTGCAATTTCAGCCAATCTAGAAATGTGAATTGTGGGGTCAAGTTGGATGAAATTGATGTACCAATATGTGATACGTTTAGTTACTTGGGATCTAACATTGAAAGGGAGGGTGAGGTTCAAGATGATGTTTGTCATAGGATCACAACATGTTGGTTGAAGTGGAGGAGTGAAACTAGTGTAGTATGTGACCAGAAGACCCCTCTCAGATTAAAAAGCAAGCTTTGTAGAACATGTATAGATTCATTGTGCTATATGAGTGTGAATGTTGGGTAGTGAAGAAACCAGGTCTCAACAAGATGAATGTGGCCAAAATGTGTATGGTGTGATGGATGTGTGGGAAGGTAAGAAAACATCATTTGAGGCATGACTGATTAGAAATAAAATGGGGGTGGTGGGCATCAAGGAAAAGTTGCATGAAGGCCGTATAAGATGGTATAGACATGTGCAATACAAACTGACAAATGCACATATGTGAACCAAGGGTATTGAGTCAAGAACACATAAAAGAAGCATACACAGACCTAAATTAACTCGGGAAGAGATTATAAAGAGATTTTTTAAATCTTTACATCTTGATTAGAGTATGACCCATAACAGAGATGCTTAGTTGACCCCAACATGGTTGGGATTGAGGCTTACATGATGATGATGATCTTCATGGTTCATATTATTGGTGCAACATAACTTTTTCTTGAGTATTTATATGAGTCATTAGGCTTAAAGAGTCAACCGATTCAACTGATTTTAATTACCAAGTTCAAAGCTGATTCTAAATTAGTCAAATAAGTCATTGATGGGCCTACAAATTATATACTTTGTACTAGTGAGAAAAAAGGAGGAGTTATAACATGTAGATCATTAAAATTACTCTGGTCACTGATGACCAATGTTTACATGAATGATGAGTAGGCTTGAACCATGGTATTATGTATTCTTAATTGACTTGGTCAGGGCTAGCCTTGATGGTGAGATACTTGTGTAGGAAGTTGTAACCTCTGATGTCATTTGTAGATATTGTGGGTATTCCAGAGGGTTGTTGAGGTTGAGGGAAGGCATCTTCTTCCTTGGTTTCTACAAGACCATGACAATGGCAGGTGAGAATGGTGGGGGTGTCATCAAAGGTTTTGTAGGTTGAATAGGAGTGCATTACATATCAATTTAGACTCCATAGTTGTAGCAGATACTAAATTGAGTTGTGGGATGTTTGAAGGTTGAAGGCAATTTCTCTATGAAGAAGGCATCATTATATGGCCTAATGGTGACCAGTGGTGCTACCAGTAATGCTTGCAGCTTGGTTACAGACACAATATGGAAGATGTTTAAGAGAGTTGTGTGCATGTTTAGATGAGTACAACAATAGGTGATTTTGATGGAACCAAAATTGGTGATCATCGACCTAGGTGTTACAACCCCAATTTTTTGGTTCATTTGGTGAGAAATGTAATTTCTCATATTAAAGATATTTGAAAAAATAATGATATAGTTTGTTTTGAATAAATGGATTTCGTTTACAACAACTTTGATGGTTGTTTTGTGGGCTTTATTGGCTATTGGGCCCAATAACAAGGAAAAGACAAAAGGAACTCCATTATTAATAAGAAATGGAGAAAAGAAAAATTTAGAAACCTCTAGAAGGCAAAAGAATTTAATCCAAAGGTGGATTTCGTGTCTCTTGGGTTCCTTGGGTTCCAAGGAGTCCAAAGTTGCAAAGAGAATGCAATAAGAAAAGAAAAGATCAATTAAATATTTCTTTATTAAGAAAGAAATTGAAAACAATGATAAAATGTGGGAAATAAGTGAAAAGAGGTATAACTGAGTTACCCTTGGTGGATTTTCGTATCCAAAGGATTCCTAATGTTAAATGGAATGCCAATGATGAAAATAAAAAGAAAGATAAAGAGAAATCCTCAAAAAGAGATATTTTAATAAGAAAGAAACAAGATAATGAGAAATAATGAATATAGATGCATCTAGAAGGATAATAAGTATCCCTAAAAAGGAATTTCAAAATCTTAGAGTTTCTTGGGGTCCAAAGAGCCCCAATGGAGAAGAAAGAATGAGAAAATACCAATAATGCAAAATAAGAGGGTAATTTGATACATTATTAATGAATTTTGTGGCATTGTTAAAGAGGTGGTATTTTTCTACTAAAAGAAAACATAATTCCGTGCCAATGAATTAAAGGGCAAGTACTAAGAGAATAAAAGAGGGAATTTTTGAATTCCTAATTAACCAAAGAATAAAAAATATCAAAAAGATAATTAAGAGAGAGAGGAAATTGCTTCTTAATGAAGGAATTGGATTCCTATGGGAAAAAGACTTTGTTTCTTTGTGGGCAAGTATCTTAGGGCGTTGGTACCCTCCCCTATATAAGGGGTAGAACCCTTGTCCGAATCAAAAAGGATCCCATACACCAATCTCTCTCCTTCTTCATCGTTTTCATTCAAAACCCTAACAATGGGGATAGTTCGACCCCAGGGCAACAAGGAGCCATGGGATGGAGTTCGATGGAGGTATGATGCTCCCACGACACCACGGAGGAACGCAACCATCTTTCCCATGATCTGACACTTGTGCAGCAGGCACTAGATGGCTGCAAGTCATCCGTGGTTGCAAACATTATGGGTTGAAGCTCAGCCACTATAGCTGTGTTTGAGGGCAATTTGGGCGGCACTCCAGGCGCGACAGAGGGCAGTGGAGGTAGAGCACCAGTCAGCGGTGCCCCTCGGGCCTTGGAGGTGGGAGGAGAACCCCCCGAGCAGCTACGGTCGACGCAGCTAGGGCTGCATGAGGAGGAAGACGACCCATTGGTCGTTGGACATTTTTGCCCCTTCGCAGGTTGAAGAAACCACCAACTTAACCAAGGGATTTTTCATCATTTCGTTATGTTTTTCAAAGCGGCGGGTGTGTTGCATGGAAAGAGGCAACGTGGCATCCTATGATTGGTCCAAAAAGATAATTCTTTCAAAATTCATATCTAAATAATGGTAACTCAAATTGGTACATAAAATATATGTATTTTGCTCAAACAAATGAGAGGAATTCATTAAAAATGTCTATGGAGGCTAATTCCTCTTGCAATTCGAAAAGTAATGGAAGTTATCAACTTTAATGCTTTAATGATTAAGAAACCCTATATTGAGATAATTAATGTATTTAGTAGGGTTTAATGGATGATTAAAGTTAATATTAACCTATTAATTGTAAAATGGTATATTAAGAACAAAAAGGATGAACTTTGCACGTAATTTAGAGTTTCATGTGTATAAATATGCTTTAATGTGCCTTGAAACCCTAATATTAGTAAATGTGACTCTTAATGACTTTAATTGTTCAATTTCATGATTAAAGTTGAGATATGATAGTTCTAAGCTATTTTGAGTATAAAAGTTCCTAATTGTGGATAAATAGCCTTAATGCAATAATTAGGGTTGTCTAATGAATAAAAGTGGAATTAGTGGTAAAAAGAGTTCATGAAAGATGAGTTGTTAATCCGGAAGGAACCAAAGATGATATTTGGGCCTAATGATCTTGTCATGAATTAAAAAGGATAAAAATGGTACTTTTAATGTAAAAGAGGCATAATGGACTTAATTGATGGTTAATTGTGCCTTTTTTTTGAAATAATGGTTATATGTTGTTAAAAGATAACCTTAATATCTTTTGTGAAGAATAGATGCGATAAATAGGGTTTGTGAGTAATTGTATAAAATTAGGGTTTAAAATAGTATAAATGAAGTAAAACCCTAATTGCAATGGAAACCCTAAAAGTGGGCTAGAAACCCTAGGAAGCGAGCTAGATTTAATAGATCTTGATGGCATGATCAATAATAGGAAATTGTATACATATTTCAGGATCTCATTATGTGCTTGCTTGCCTATTTGGAATTCTTGATTGATTGGAATATTTTGTAACAAATCAGCATGACAGATATGCGGTTACGCTTGTGGATAATCGCTTTAGTTTCACGACGATTCCCGAAAGTTTTATCGGTTGCCTGAAAATACCTACTTTGATGACTTTTATTTCATACAACTATAAAGTGACTATGATTATCACTATAAATATCTATATATATAGGGCTTAGATTTGTGTCCTCCTCTGTGGTTTTGCAAATGATAAAAAGGGTAACCTAGAGTAAGGTCTAGGCTATCATGAGTTAGAAATTGGGCTACCCACATGTAGTGCCATGAGACTCTCTAGCACACCATGAGTTAAGGAGTGGGCTACCTACGGGTAGTGCCATGTGACTCAACCCTAGAAATTGATTCACCTGTTAGGTAGGATCATGAGGGGTTTAATGGGGATCTACCATAAGGAAGGTAACATCCAGGTCCACTGTAGGGACAATGTAGAGGATAGGATATGTATGGATCATGAAGTTATGTTTAAAACATAAAGTTGTTTGTTAAATCATAGTTGACTGCAATATGTTGTTACAGTTAATTGCACGATTATTGTTTCCCCCACATACCAGCATAATTCATTTATGCTGATAGACGTTTTGTTTGTCAGCATTTTAGGTTCAAGTGAAAAGAACAAACGGTAAAGTGGCATATGTGGAATTAAATGAGAATTAAAGTACAGAGGATTAGTTAGAATAGACTCCATATGTGGATAAAAGTAGATATCCAAGTTTTTGAAAAGGTATGCAAAGTTAATTTTTTATTATAGCCTTTCAATTTAGTTATTAGAATTTGATAATTAGTATTGATTATTTGTTGAACCTATGATTCGGAAATTGGGATAACGTCGCTGACCTCTTGGTCTCCCTTAATTGGGGGTTACTAGGAGGCGGGGTCATTACATTTGGTATCAGAGCCTAGGTTCCTCATTTAATCTATAATAACTATTAAATTTTACAAACTCTGTAGAACCCAAGGGAGTTATTAGAGGATTTTCCGAAAGACAGAGGTGTCTAGAAAAGGATCACGTCTGGGGCTGGAAAGATTTTCCTCCACACCACTAGTCGAAATATGAGGACTCCCAGATTAGTGTGACTGCTGGCCAATGTCTCAGGATTTGACTCAAAATAAGATACCTTTAGGACTCTCTCATCTTGTTCATCCCTTCTCAACTCAAATGTTGTTAAGGACCTTAAGGATTAGGGTTTTCTCTCTTTTCCTCACCCTCTTGAGGTATGGGTAAGGTTGATAAGGTTTAAGGAATCCTCCACCAAATTAACAAAAATCATGTAAATAAGATGTCATGGACATAAGCTTAATAGTTTAAGCGTAAACTAAAGAATAGATACATGCTTAGGTCGTATGGCATGTGTTGTCATGCCCTAAGGAGAGACCTGAGGTTAGACCTTCTGGTCAGGAGGATGAGTAGAGAGAGTTAGTCTTGGACGTAGAGACCTCCATTATAAGTGGAGACCTGGCACATCCTATGGATGATGCTAACCCTAATCCTAAGTGTTGGTGAGAGAGATGGCATGATGACTTAGATGTCATGATAGACCAGGTGTGTGGGTAGACATGCTTTTGGATGCCCATGACGTTGTGAGCCATATGAGGTTGGATGACCTAGTGTGTTTGGTGACCCAACCCTGGGAAGGGTCGTGTATGTTGGAACGAAGGATGGCTCCTTCATTGATGAGGTTAGGGAAGAACCTATGGAAACCCCATGGGCTTATAAGAACATGGCATAGTATGCACCTATAATATGTCAGTAGTGTGAGTAGTAGGTTGAAACCCTGGCCAAGATAGATATGGATAACCTTGACCAAACATAAGTTTGAACATAAGTATCATCCATGTAGGGGTATGTTTGTGAGCTTGATCCACCTTCATGGAGAGAGGACCTCTGGTAGTGAGGCTGGTTGTAGGGTGAGCACTAGAGAGAGAGAGTAGGACTTAGGAAAGAAGGTTGGAAGCTTAGACTCTGAGATATGAGGAACAATGGGGAGTTGAGGATAATGCGACCTAAGTGGATGGTATTTTTGATGAACCCCTCACAGCTAAGTTGATGACATGGGGAGGTATGATCTTGATCCAATGTGGAGGATGAGAACAAGTGTGATCTAGCATGGTTTAGTAGGTGGTCTGCTTGTGCCTTAGTAGCTTGCTAGGGTTAAGCATGCTTATGTGGATATAAACCCTAGACATAGGGACGTTTGTGACCTTTGTTATCAAGATGTAGTTCCTCCCATCCTGGGGGAGGGACCCTCTTATAGGGTGTATACCCGTCTTGTTGGTTTTAAGGTAACCTAAAGAGGTCTCATAGGATCTTGAGAAGCTAAGTGAAAAGTACATGGTATGAGGATGAACTTGTAAGACCCATAGATAACCATCTCTAAGTGCATATGGATGTGTTACCATGGAGGTAACCAGTATCAGGCCTGACCAAGGTAGGCATGTCGCCATGACCCCTATGAAAGGATGAAAGTCAGCCCATGAATGCAGAGAGAGATGATGAAGGCTTGGGTAAGGTTCTGAGTTGGACATGTACTATGTTAGAATCCTAAGTCTATCCTAGGGTCAGGTAGGAATAAGACCAATGGAAGTAGGAGTTGCCTAATTCCCTAGTTGCACATGACCATAGGGTTGGGAGGTAACAACTATCATTGTCTGAGGGCCATGGGTTACGAGATTGATCACCTTACTCAAAGGGTAGATGAGTAGGGCACTCTTTGGATGCATAAGGGAAGAAGGATGACCCAAAAAGTGTCGACACCCTATAGACATAGAGGAGATGACCACGGAATGTGTGTGGACCCAAGTAAGTTTGAGACCAGTTTTCCATGGAAGTAACTTTGATATCGAGATGATCATGATATAGGGACATAAGTTGCACATTTCAACTTAGTTTGTAGGTGTACTAGCAAGGTGGAATGTACCATCTCTACTCTTGGAACATGAAGAACTTTGTGTTTGGACGGCCACCAAATGCTTATTTCTCATGTTATGGGAGTGAGAGATAGGACAGTACGCATAAAGATGATGTGAGTTGGAATGTTGCTATGAGGTATGAGGACAGAGATGATAACATACCCTTATAGAGTAAACAATGTGTAGATGGTTTATAAACCTCAAGAGAATTAAGGTAATCATCTTGTGAGGATGTTTTAACATGAGCTATGTGGAATTTGCAAGTGATACAATGTAACGACCCTCAAATTTTAGTCCCAAAATTTTTGTTATTTAATAAAGGTGAAATCCTAAATTGAAAGAATCCATTTTTCATATGATGACTTAAGTACAGACCATGCTTAATTCGTATTTCAAAATGAGCTAAATGTGCGAAGTGGACCATGAGTTGAATCATTTACATCAATAATTAGTCATATTAATGTCATGTATAATGCATGAGAATTTAACCCTAATTATGTAATAATGACTAGTTAGGGGTTAATTGATAATTTTGGCACACATACATGTAAATTGCATCCCATTGATTGGTATATGAGTAGATAAAATAATAATAGAGCTTCCCTCGGATTTTGGTAATAAAATTCCCTTGAAATGATTATTAATGTGTTAATTACCCTAAGTAACTAATAATGTAAAACACATGTTTCCCTAACTCATATCCAAAATTTGATTGGATAATTAGATTCCTCATGGTCGAATTAGCTTGTATATAAAATTTGGTTACTTTTGGATAATCCTAAAGGCTCCAAATGTAATTAGGAAGAAATTAGTAGATAATGTGATTTATTTGAGTAATCAACTTAATAATACATGTGATTGTCACGATTTGACCAAAGTTCTAGATTTTTGTGCGTCACACGCAGCTTGAATGAACCGGGCTCCTTGTGAGCCGTTAGATGGGGATCTGAGGGTAGGGACCTCACCCCTAACCTCCCGCAGACTCCGCGCGGAAGGGGGAAACAGAGCCCCCATTCCTCGCCCGAGATATCCCTCTCCCTCGTCAACAACTTGCCTTTATCTCAACTCCAATCGATTCGTGAGATCCCCACGAACCTAACGAACCCTAGCTCGACCCATATAAGCGCCCGCAGAGGAAATGCCCAACTGACCTTCCTCCTTCGTCGACGGCGCCACCATCTCCAGGTCACGAAGGACCATCGCACCAAGAGCTAGCGAATTAGGAAGCACACTCAGGCATCACTCGACCTTCCTCCACTGCCAATTTGGGCCGAGCTCAACTGAGGGACCGCCGTGGAGTCGATCTACCTCGGCGGCGCTGGCGAGCTTGAGCGGGAGGATTAGCACCTCCCAGTTTGATTCTTCTTTAGGTAACCATCTACATGCCCTGTTCTATGATTTCCTCATCTCGTTAGGTCGTACGATCCACCCCAATACTGTACCCATGAACCCAGCCTCGGAACGACACCACCCGATCTCCGGTCAGGCTTCTCGGCCGTGCGTAGACCACGAGAACCCCTCAATTATCTTCTACAAACCTGTCTGAAGCTTTTCATGCCCTCAGCTATGTTGTCCCATTGTTGTTTGACCGGAACTCATTTTCCGAGTTGAGTCCCCTGCTCTGGCCATGGCGGCTTGCCATTCTCAGGCCCCCATCCACCTCGCCTCTGGTTCCTAGGCTTGCCAAACTCAGAAAAGAAAAATGAAGGCACTGGAAAGGTTTCCCAGTCGTGATCCTTACCAATCTCTATTTTTGATCGGAACTCCAAAGCTCCAGGTGAGTCGTTCGCAAGCCATGGCTGTAGGAAGAAGCATGGCTTATGTTTTACTGTTGTACAATTGAGACATTGGTATTTTTGTCACGTTTATTAGGGCGAATTCACACTTTCGTGTTTGTATAGTGATATTAGTTGTGCAAATTTTGAATGTTTGTTTTACCGTGTAGCCCTGTCACACACCCATAGTCCTGGGTTTGATGCAAGGGCATATCAGGATTTTTGTCATTCTTTAAGCTAATAATTCTAGCATTTTTATTAAATCGATTCAATGGATTTTCCTCACCTCTGATTGGTCAGAATATCTCTAATCTTTATAAAATCATAGAAAATAATCTAGAGCTCAGATGGGGACGATCCATATATGATTTTTGATCAGTTTTTTGAGATCTATCACATGGTCCTAGTTTCAGAGCTATACTCCCGACCTAATTTCCAAATTTAATTAGGGAATCATACCCTATGTTAAGCATATGTAATTAATTCATAATTATCTTATTCACAGGACATTAGGATTGATCAGGACTTCGTCTACTATTAGTATACCCCTTCTGGATCAGGTGAGTGGATCATGCACACTGAGCATAATTCTAGGTTTATGGGTTTATTTTATTTGTCCATTGGTTATGATTACTCAATAAAGTGCAACTATGCTATTATTCAATTTATGCTTATGAAAACCATGCAAATGCTATGAATTTACATTTTCTACTATTTTAATGAATATGCTTTCATTTTGAACATTATGAATTACTGTCATGCTAATTGATCAAGAAATCATGATAACTATGTTCAAGTGTATTAAACCATGTATGTTGATATAGTCCCCTCAATCATGTTATGTGAGCCTTAATTGGCCTTATATGAGCCTTAATTGGCCTTATGAGCTCTGTGGGGGCATTATGTGAGCCTTAATTGGCCTTATGTGAGCCTTAATTGGCCTTATGTGAGCCTTGATTGGCCTTATGTGAGCCTTAAATGGCCTTATGAGAACTGTGGGTGCAAATCAAGAGAGGGACTACATCAACTCAAGTAAAAACTATCTTATTATGAAATCATGTTAAGTTAATCATGTTATCATGAAATCATGTTAATTATGTTATGTATTTATGTTCCAAGTTATTTCTCATGCCATTTCAATTATAAGCTATTTTCTTATATAACTGCTCAGTGCCACTCACATAATTTTACGTTGCCTTGCATGGGATGGGGACGAGATGTCCCCAGACGAAGAGGAGAAGAAGTAGACTTCAGGGACGTCAGCTCAAGCTCAAGGATAGTTCGTGAATCCTACTTGGTGGGGTGCCATTCTAGATAGATGTCTTTCCTTTTTGTTATGTTATGTTGGAGTTTCATTCTTTGAACTCTTTATGTTGGACTTAGAGTCTTGTTTATGGTTTGTAATAAGGCACTCTGGTGGATTTTCCTTTTATTCTATGGATTTTGCTTGATTAATGATATTAGTCCACAATTTGTCATGATCTCCATTATGTTCAAATGCTTCCGCTATGGTTGTATTATTATTATTAAAAAGGAGGTCGTGACAAAATGGTATCAGAGCAATCCTAGAATGTCCACCATAGTAGGATCTTATGTATCACTCCATGTGCTTATCTAAGTCTCCTTTCCTATTCCAGATGGCCCCTAAGCATCGCCCTGAGCACGACAAGTCATCCCCTCACTCTGGTGGAGAGAGTGATCATGACTTTGAGCATGAGGAGAACCCCCATGGAGAAGACCCTCCCCTCTCATACAATATGTTGGTCAGAGCTTTATCTGATGCAATGGGAGGCCGTCATCAGAGGAGGAATGAAGTCACCTTAATAGACTTCCTCAAGGTGAAACCTGAGATGTTCGTGGGAGAAGAAGAGCTGGATGTTGTAGGTTAGGCTGAGGCATGGATTCACAACCTGGAGCATTGCTTCCACGACTTGGACTGTTCCGAGGAGTCACGCGTCAGGTTTGGGACTCACATGCTTAGAGGACCAGCTCGCGTTTGGTGGGAAAACGTCTGTGATGCCAGAGATCCAAATGAAGAGCTACTCACATGGGAGGAGTTTGTAGAAGCTTTCAAGGGCCACTATGTGTCAGAAGCGATGATGGACAAGAAGGAGTTAGAGTTCCTTCATCTGCGACAGTGTGGCGACATGACTGTCACCCAGTACACAATGAAGTTTCACATCCTTCAGAAGTATGGGACCGAGATGACTGAGCTGAAGCGAGCCAAGAAGTTCATTTGAGGTCTCAAGGATGATCTCAGCTACTCACTTTCTAGACGAGGCCACAAGACGATGCATGAAGCCCTAGATGCGGCACTTGAGCTCGAGGATCACCCAGGGAGGACTTGGAAGAAGAACTCCCACAATGGACATCGTCACCATCACGACCACAAAAATCGAGACCGACACCACAATGATCACAAGAAGCACAAGGCCCCTGAGAATCCCCCACTTAGGGATGCATGCACTGAGTGTGGAAAATCCCATGTAGGACCGTGCAGGTTGGGCTTAGGTGTTTGCTTTTACTGTGGAGGAGAAGGGAACTTCAAGGACAAATGCCCTAAGTTAGCTGCAAAGAAAGGAGCAGGTCAGAACCCTAACCCAGGTCCCCCAGAGAAAAGGAAAGCTAGGGTTTTTGCTATGGTGGATGATGAAGGTAAGGTTTAGTTTTCAGATTAAATTAGAAACTCATGCACTCATTAAGCTTTACCACTCATGTTAGATATAATGCAAAGGTTATCCATGTTAATACCATATTATGATTATGCTTAGTGTTGGCTTATGAAATGTTATGATCAGACAATAAGTTAGGGTACATGTATGTGAAATCCTAAGGTGGGTAGTACCTTAATATGACATAAAAATTTTGGGGACGAAATTTCTATAAGGTGGGTAGGTTGTAACGACCCTCAAATTTAAGTCCCAAATTTTTTTTTATTTAATAAAGGTGAAATCCTAAATTGAAAGAATCCATTTTTCATATGATGACTTAAGTACAGACCATGCTTAATTCGTATTTCAAAATGAGCTAAATGTGCCAAGTGGACCTTGAGTTGAATCATTTACATCAATAATTAGTCATATTAATGTCATGTATAATGCATGAGAATTTAACCCTAATTATGTAATAATGACTAGTTAGGGGTTAATTGATAATTTTAGCACACATACATGTAAAGTGCATCCCATTGATTGGTATATGAGTAGATAAAATAATAATAGAGCTTCCCTCAGATTTTGGTAAAAAAATTCCCTTGCAATGATTATTAATGTGTTAATTACCCTAAGTAACTAATAATGTAAAACACATGTTTCCCTAACTCATATCTAAAATCTGATTGGATAATTAGATTCCTCATGGTCGAATTAGCTTGTATATCAAATTTGGTTACTTTTGGATAATCCTAAAGGCTCCAAATGTTATTAGGAAGAAATTAGTAGATAATGTGATTTATTTGAGTAATCAACTTAATAATACATGTGATTGTCACGATTTGACCAAAGTTCTAGATTTTTGTGCGTCACACGCAGCTTGAATGAACCGGGCTCCTGGTGAGCCGTTAGATGGGGATCTGAGGGCAGGGACCTCACCCCTAACCTCCCGCAGAATCCGCGCGGAAGGGGGAAACAAAGCCCCTATTCCTCGCCTGAGATATCCCTCTCCCTCATCAACAGCTTGCCTTTATCTCAACTCCAATTGATTCGTGAGATCCCCATGAACCTAACGAACTCTAGCTCGACCCATATAAGAGCCCGCAGAGGAAACGCCCAACTGACCTTCCTCCTTCGTCGACGACGCCACCATCTCCAGGTCACGAGGGACCATCACACCAAGAGCTAGCGAATTAGGAAGCACACTCAGGCATCGCTCGACCTTCTTCTGCTGCCAATTTGGGCAGAGATCAACTGAGGGACCGCCGCAGAGTCGATCTACCTCGGCGGTGCTGGCGATCTCGAGCGGGAGGATCAGCGCCTCCCAGTTCGATTCTTCTTTAGGTAACCATATACATGCCCTGTTCTACGATTTCCTCATCTCATTAGGTCGTGCGATCCACCCCAATATTGTACCCATGAACCCAGCCTCGGAACGGCACCACCCGATCTCCGGTCAGGCTTCTCGGCCGTGCGTAGGCCACGAGAAACCCTCCATTATCTTCTACAAACCTGTCTGAAGCTTTTCATGCCCTCAGCTATGTTGTCCCACTGTTGTTTGACCGGAACTCATTTTCCGAGTTGAGTCCCCTGCTCTGGCCATGGCGGCTTGCCATTCTCAGGCCCCCATCCACCTCGCCCTCGTTCCTGGGCTTGCCAAACTCGGAAAAGAAAGACGAAGGCACTTGGAAGGTTTCCCAGTCGTGATCCTTACCAATCTCTATTTTTGATCGGAACTCCAAAGCTCCAGGTGAGTCGTTCACAAGCCATGGCTGTAGGAAGAAGCATGGCTTATGTTTTACTGTTGTACAATTGAGACATTGGTATTTTTGTCACGTTTATTAGGGTGAATTCACACTTTCGTGTTTGTATAGTGATATTAGTCGTGCAAATTTTGAATGTTTGTTTTACCGTGTAGCCCTGTCACACACCCATAGTCCTGGGTTTGATGCAAGGGCATATCAGGATTTTTTTCATTCTTTAAGCTAATAATTCTAGCATTTTTATTAAATCGATTCAATGGATTTTCCTCGCCTCTGATTGGTCAGAATATCTCTAATCTTTATAAAATCATAGAAAATAATCTAGAGCTCAGATGGGGACGATCCATATATGATTTTTGATCAGTTTTTTGAGATCTATCACATGGTCCTAGTTTCAGACCTAGACTCCCGACCTAATTTCCAAATTTAATTAGGGAATCATACCCTATGTTAAGCATATGTAATTAATTCATAATTATCTTATTCACAGGACATTAGGATTGATCAGGACTTCGTCTACTATTAGTATACCCCTTCTGGATCAGGTGAGTGGATCATGCACACTGAGCATAATTCTAGGTTTATGGGTTTATTTTATTTGTCCATTGGTTATGATTACTCAATAAAGTGCAACTATGCTATTATTCAATTTATGCTTATGAAAACCATGCAAATGCTATGAATTTACATTTTCTACTGTTTTAATGAATATGCTTTCATTTTGAACATTATGAATTACTGTCATGCTAATTGATCAAGAAATCATGATAACTATGTTCAAGTGTATTAAACCATGTATGTTGATATAGTCCCCTCAATCATGTTATGTGAGCCTTAATTGGCCTTATATGAGCCTTAATTGGCCTTATGAGCTCTGTGGGGGCATTATGTGAGCCTTAATTGGCCTTATGTGAGCCTTAATTGGCCTTATGTGAGCCTTGATTGGCCTTATGTGAGTCTTAAATGGCCTTATGAGAACTGTGGGTGCAAATCAGGAGAGGGACTACATCAACTCAAGTAAAAACTATCTTATTATGAAATCATGTTAAGTTAATCATGTTATCATGAAATCATGTTAATTATGTTATGTATTTATGTTCCAAGTTATTTCTCATGCCATTTCAATTATAAGCTATTTTCTTATATAATTGCTCAGTGCCACTCACATAGTTTTACGTTGCCTTGCATGGGCTGGGGACGAGATGTCCGCAGACGAAGAGGAGAAGAAGTAGACTTCAGGGACGTCAGCTCAAGCTCAAGGATAGTTCGTGAATCCTACTTGGTGGGGTGCCATTCTAGATAGATGTCTTTCCTTTTTGTTAAGTTATGTTGGAGTTTCATTCTTTGAACTCTTTATGTTGGACTTAGAGTCTTGTTTATGGTTTGTAATAAGGCACTCTGGTGGATTTTCCTTTTATTCTATGGATTTTGCTTGATTAATGATATCAATCCACAATTTGTCATGATCTCCATTATGTTCAAGTGCTTCCGCTAAGGTTGTATTATTATTAAAAAGGAGGTCGTGACATACAAGGTTGAGTTTGATAACCAAGAGCTCAGAGTGTTCTTGATGAAGATAGACTTAGAGTTTGAGCTGAGATAATAAGTGAAGCTGTATGTCTTCAATTTTTTCCTATCACTTAAGGATTTGAAGTGGTAATGGATGCTCTGGTTGATATACAACTGCCTAGTTTAGTTAGAGGTGAGAGGAGGTTGCTAGGTTAGCCCTAAGTTTGAAAAATGAGATATGTTTGGCTAACACTCAGATGTAACGAGATCGTTGATCGAATTAGTGGTTGCTTAAGTTAGCCAGCCTAGGGCTTATCATGATAAAAGGATGGTTGAAGAACCTCAGATGCACTTCTCTGGAAAAGAATGTGATGAAACCCTGATTAGAGTGGTTTAGGGTTTCTGATGAATCAATCTTGAGGAATCATGACATACAGGAGATCATGATTTTAAGATCACCATAATACAAACATACTAAGTGACAGTAGCACTTTGGATGCTTAAGATGAAGTTGCATGTGGCTTGTGGCCATGCAAGCCGGAGGTGAAGGATGAACACCAGTAACCCAGTGCATTGATATAAAGGATAAGTCCCTGAGAGGGAAAGGAAGTTCATCACTATGGATGTTGAAGTCTCCCCTAGACCAAGGAAGGTCAAGACGCAATATGGGTTAGGATAGATCTCCTTACCTAGATAACAAGAGAAATAAAGGATACTGTCAAGGGATGGATCCAGTTGAACTACATATGGATAAGGGTTTCATTCGACCTAGTTCTCCACCATGGGGAGTTCCAGTGTTGTTTGTGAAAAAGAAAGATGGTACTATGAGGTTATGTATAGACTACAGATAGTTGAATAAGATCACCATCAAGAATAAGTACCCATTGCTGAGGATATATGATATGTTTGATCAATTGCATGGAGAGACGATCTTTTCTAAGATAGACTTGAGATTTGGATATCATCAGTTGAGGATAAAAGCTTCAGATATTCCTAAGTCGGCTTTCAGAACAAGATACGGACATTATGAGTTTCTGGTCATGTCATTTGGACTACCTAAAGCCCCAACAGCTTTCTTGGATATGATGAACTAGATTTTCAAGCAATTCTTGGACCAGTTCATAGTGGTTTTCATGGATGACATTCTGATTTATTCTAGAGATGATGAGCAGCATGAGAAACATCTGATGATAGTATTATAGTTGTTGAGACAACATTAGTTATATGCTAAGTTTAATAAGTGTGAGTTCTGGTTAGCTAAGGTGTCTTTTCTTGGACATGTCATCTCAAGAGATGGAGTAAGTGTTGACCCTAAGAAAGTCGAGTTTGTTCTACAGTGGGAGCAACCTAAAACTCCTACTGAGATCAGAAGCTTCTTAGGATTGGCAGGTTACTACATGAGGTTCATCCAGAACTTCAGTGTTGTAGCATCACCTCTGACACGCTTAATGAGAAAGAATATACTGTTTGTATGGTCAGACAATTGTGAGAAAAGTTTTCAAATTTTAAAGAAGTGGTTGACTACAACACCAGTGTTGATCCTACCTGAGGCAGATAATGGCTACACGGTGTTTTGTGATGCTTCAAGGAGAGGTTTAGGTTGTGTGTTGATGCAGGAAGGAAAAGTAGTAGCTTATGCATCTAGACAGCTTAAGAAGAATGAGGAGAATTACTTGACACATGATCTAGAGTTAGCTGTAGTAGTTCATGCTCTTAAGACATGGCACCACTATATTTATGGTGAGGCGTGCTAGGTGTTTATGGATCATAAGAGTTTGAAATATATCTTCACCTAGAAGGATCTGAATCTAAGACAACGGATATGGTTAGAATTGATAGAGGATTATGAAGTGATGATAGATTATCATCCTGGAAAAGTGAATGTGATAGCAGATGCCCTGAGCAGGAAGTCAAGTTCAACAGTTGATGTATTCTCTATGGCATGTTTCAGGAGAGACCTACTAGTAGAGATGCGGAAGTTGAACTTAGACTTAGGACTGACAGAACAGAGTGGTTTGATTGCAAAGATGTAAGTCAAACCTACTTTTTATGATCAGATCAAGGAACTACAGTAGAGTAACAATGAGTTACAGCAGATCATGCAAGACATGACAGGGGGAAAAAGAATAGAGTTCAAGTTTTCAGATGATTGTTTGTTGTATCAGCATGACAGGTTGTGTGTACTTGGAGACAGTGATTTGAAAGAACAGATTCTTGAGGAAGTGCATGCATCGATGTATGCTATGCATCCAGGCAACACTAAGATGTACAAGAATCTTAAGGAGTTGTACTAGTGATCAGGTTTGAAGAAGGATCTAGCTGAGTACATTGCTAGGTGCAGTGTGTGCCAACATGTTAAGGCTGAGCATCAGAAACCTTCAGGTACCTTGCAATCTCTTCCTATACCAGAGTAGAAGTGGGAACATATCATAATGGATTTTGTGGTAGGATTTCCCAAGACATCTGGAGGTTGTGATTTGATATGGGTAGTTCTGGATAGACTGACTAAGTCTGCTCACTTTCTTCCTATTAAGTCAACCTTTGATGTCCTGAAGTTGGCTAAGATATAAGTGGATGAGACAGTCAGGTTGCATGGTATCTCAGTTTCAATAATATCAGATAGAGATCATAAGTTCACATCCAGGTTTTGGAATCAGTAGCATCATGCTTTAGGCACACAGTTGAGATTCAGTACATCTTTTCACCCACAGACGGATGGTCAATCAGAGAGGACCATTCAGACTCTTGAGGACATGCTGAGAGTATGTGTCCTACATTTTAGAGGAAGTTGGGAAGAACACTTGAGCCTTATAGAGTTTGCATACAACAATAGTCACCATTCTAGTCTTGATATGGCCTCGTATGAAGCTCTATATGGCAGAAAGTGTAGATCACATGTATGTTGGTACGAGGTGGGTGAAAAAGAGATTCTTGGACCAGAGATAGTGGATTTGACTACATAAAAGATTACAGTGATTAGGCAACAGTTGAAAGATGCACAGGACAGGCAGAAGATTTACGCTATGAAGAGGCGTAGACCTCTTGAGTTTGAGGTTGGTGATGAAGTGTATCTGAAAGTTTCACCATGGAAAGGAGTGTTGAGGTTTGGCAATAGAGGCAAATTGACTCCTAGGTTTATGGTCCCATATCCTATCATTGAGCGGATTGGACCTGTAGCCTACAGATTGGATTTGCCATCCGAGTTAGCTAATTTACATGATGTGTTTCATGTATCGATGTTGAAGAAGTGTTACCCTGGTACAGAAAAGATAGTGAACCCAGAACCTGCACAACTCAGAAAAGATGTGTCCTATGTTGAAGGACCAGTACAAATAGTTGATCGAAGAATTAAGAAGCTCAAGAATCGAGAGATACGATTAGTGAAAGTTCTGTGGAGGAACCACAACCTAGAGGAGGCCATGTGGGAGCTTGAGTCAGAGATACGTAACAAGCTTCCTTTTCTCTTTTAGGAATTTTAGGACGAAATTCTTATAAGGGAGGAAGATTGTTATGACCCACTCTGAGTTTAACTAGTAAGTATAGTAATTAGTGCATCACCATGTTGTTTAAGTTAAGATAAGTGTATATGATTTGATTAGTGTTTTGATCAATTTGAGTCAATCTAGTTAGTATGTTTTCATGCTTTGAGGTTGTAATGGATCTCGTGCTTGAAAGTTTGCAAAAAGAATCACTTGAATCGGGCCTTCGAGGCAAAAGATATGATGTTTAAAATTTTCTTGGACTTATATTGCAATTTAACCATTAGTATTACCCCCCTTTCCCTTATCCCCTTCCTCCCGATCATGCAAACCACCGCTTGAAGCAGGCATACACAGCAACAAGCCGATCGGCCAGCAGAGGAGAGGGTGGGCAATTTAGGGCTAGAGAGAACGATCTGGCAGCCGTCGTCTTCCTTCATCTTCTTCCTCTCTTCCTCATCCATCCGCAGTGCCCCCGACCAACTAGGGCGGCGCCGACCAGTAGCAGCACGGCCAATTGCACGGCGCACAGGCAGGGGGGGCGTTTTGGCACGGGAAACACCACAAAAATGACACCATCGAGTTCAGCCATGAGTCCAGATCAGGAATCTGCAGCCTCCCAGCCGCGAGCAGCACCTAGCCGAGCTCCTTCTCCCCTCTCCTTCCTGTGCACGAGATGAAACATGATTGCTTGCAGCAGTTTCAAATCCAGGGTGCCAAAGGTTGAAGATGACCCCGCAGACGCCTGGAAGCAGGCTTTGGGTGTGTTTCCAGTCAAATTCGGCCATCTCAATCCTCAGTGAGTAGAATTTCACACACTAAGTAGTACTAACTCCATGAAATGGAAAATTTCAGTTAGATCTATGTTTTTCACGGGTAACAGCGATTACCCAAGTGTCGGGCAGACTTGGCGTCACCCGACTTTTCGTTGCACATTTTTCTTCTTCACGTTTGCATGACCCTAGTTATTTTAACCTGTATGATTTGGATTATTGGAACTATATGGTTGAATAAATCCTAAATTGCTCAGTATAGAGGTTGAAGATAGTAGCACATGACCCAGATTTGCAATATTTGTATGTTTGGGTATAAACCCAGGCTGTACGATCCTAGAATTTAACTAATTGCATGTTTTCAAAGAAAATGATGATGACCTGCAATGTTTCAATGGAATCATGATTGCACGCTCCAAGTTATAGTTAATATGTGAGGTTAGTATTAACACGGATTGGCACTTTTCTCAAGGACATCATTAGAAATTCGCAATTATTATTAATAAATCTTTCCATGTTAAGCAATTAACTCTTAATTAAGTTATGAGATGCACAACCTAGGATTAGGGTCGATGTTCATGTTTTCCAAGAAAGTGAAAATGACGATAACTCGTATGATAAGTAATTAACTCTTTTCAGTGTATTAAGAAGTTCAATTCCATGATTCCAGTGTATAAGTGCCAAGTAGACATGTATTCTATTTATTTAAGTATTTCAGTCTTCCTACATGTATAGCATGTTGATTTCTCAGTATATTACAGTGTTTTGAATATACTTCTCTGCCAAGTTAAGGATGAGATACATGTCGTACTTATAAACTTCAGATAAATAGATGCGGTATCATAGAGATACCCAATGTTTGGGAAATCAGTCTACACGGACGGATATACTCCCGCATATACCTATTCAGTCACCCTACCGCACCGCATATTACTAATCGGTCCACTAAGTGGTCATGGGCCGCATATACTCCCGCTTGGCCGATTAAGCGGCCGATTAAACTCCACTTTTTGAAAAGCCCACAACTAATGTTCACGCATTTTGTACATACATGCATATATATACACATACTTCATTATATATATAAATTGAGATATAGTTATTGAATTATATGTATATATTGTATAACATATAAAAAATTTCCACACGCATTTGTACATTTATTCAAATACCATTTGATATATTAACATCTATTGATACATATACAATATACCTAAATATACAATCACATATTTGTGCATGTATATATACATTTTGATTTATTCACATTTAAACACACTATACATATATTTGTACATCGATTTACCTACATTTTAGTATTTGTACATATATTACAAACACATTCTATATATAGACATATATACAAATATATAAGCATATCATACATCATACATGCATATTAATATGTTTATAAGTAAATAAATGTACATGCCTACTCTATATATTTTAATTTATGATCTCGCTATATTATTTTATATATAATTAGTTTATTGAAATAAAAAAATCCAAAACCACATATACTCCCGTATATACTCCCGCATACCGCATATACTCTATGCAGTACCCTCTCCACCCGTACACCGCATACCGTTTTTCTGAACCATGGAGATACCAAAGTCAAGTATAAGTAAGGAAAAGATACAATATAGTAAGAGCTTTCCAAGAATAATAAAATAATAGACTTAGGGGCCCTGAACACTATAGATTCCCTATGAGAGGTTTGTGTCATAGGGATGAAATGACATAACCCTGGCATTGTCCAGTATACGGGGGTCGAAATGTACTAACAGGTGGTATGGGGGACAAATCCCTAGTGGAAGTCTCCTCAGTTTGTAGTGTCCAACATCAACCAGAGGTCCTAGTGGCACTAGAGTACAAAAAAGCCAATAGGTGTCTTGTCTCTTTGCCTGTGTGCTCAGGTCAGAGGAGGAGTCCAATTTTACGGTCCATAGGTGTGTCGAGGCCAGAGAGCCATTTTCCTGTTGCAGACAAATGACTTTGTCAGGCTTAGCATCCATGGTGTGTCAGTTAAGTCTTCTACGGTGAGATCGTATTTCGTTACTATTCTTCATATGTAGAGTACACTGCATATGATTAGGGCATAAGCTAAAATATGCTCATATAGGTTTAAAGAGTTTCTTATAAGTAAGAAAGGTTAAAAAAGATTCGGGTACAGTTTCACGACAATTGTTCTTTAAATGTAATATTTACATTCCCCATGGTATTTAATTGTAATTGTTAGATCTTCTCAATGTAGTAATTCCTACATTTTATTTCAGTTTAATAAACATAAATGAGTTATCTATGATGGTTGGGTGAAATTCTATTCACTGAGCCAGTAGCTCACCAACCTACTGAAAATGTTTTTTAGGTAAACTTCAGCACGAGGAAGCTGAAGGATCTTATCGCCCAAGCTCTTAGAAGGTAGTTCATAGTTAGAATAGAGGTCTCTTAGTCCTTTCCGCTTGGTCCTTGGGGCATGTGGTGTGGCGGAGAGAGAAAGTAATGTAATGTGTTGTTTAGTTTTAAGTTATCAGTTGTTCTTTATATTCCGCATGAAAAATGTAATATGTTGTGTAAATCTACTTTACCTATCTAGTAATTTAAATAGTAGTTCCTTCCGTAGTTTAGTAAGATTTCAGTTTATTCCAAGTTACAAGATTTTCCTTTAAGTTAATTTTAAGTGATTAAGAAAATAAAAAGTGAAGTGTGGTTTACTAAGGTTGACTCTCCGGTCTTCGGGGTCATTAGAGATGGCACGAGGATCGGGGCATCACAATGATCATCAATCAATATATTTATCCATTTAAATTATGGTATAAGTATAATAGTGTATCTACTAGTGAATAAAAAGTTTGAAAAATGGGTTTATATATGTATTACAATATAGTTTTTAGGAAATGATCATTGGAGATATGTTAAATAAGAAACTAAATGATAATGAATATGCTAATGAAGGGCTCAGGTTTGAACTACACTAAAGGTACTCTACAAATGGTAATCCATATTAATTTTGTGTGGGAGGGCGTGACTGGACCACACCCTATCATGCCTCAATAATTTATGAGGTCAGCTTGCCCAGAGTGGGTTCTCTTGGTCATAGAAAAAAACATGCTAAGTTTATATAAGTCTTACTTGCATAATATTCGTTAATATGGCACACTATTGGTATCATATCTATACAACTATCATCATATTATAAGGTGGGTTATCCTAATCTCTAAAGTTCAATTACTAAAGACATCCTAGACAACAGGTTAAATATTTATCAATGTCTATAATTTATTAAGCATGGTTACAACACCAAGCTAACCTAGTTGATGTCTCTATGAATACTAGTCATAAGTGAATTGAACACCTACAATTTATATATATATATATATATATATATATATATATATATATATGCATATATGCATATATATACATATATATACATATATATGCATATATATATATGCTTATAGTCATATCAGTTTATGTACACCACTAGGAAATGATTAAGATTCATTACAAGTACAAAAGAGTAGATAATGTCTGAGACATGTTACATATGTGGACACAATGATGGAATAATATTATTGATCTCATAATTATGTATTTTCCACAATGGAACTAGTATATATATAAGTGGTTGAGATAAGAAATGATTAAGTGGCCACTTCCATATTTGTGATCTATGTTTCATTTATTACATTAGTTAATCAATGTCTTTCTTTCCTAGTCCCTATAACCATATCGTCACATCCTAAATAGATGGTTTAGAGGTTTAAACCATAACTTGATATTTGAAAACCAAATAATAGGTTTATATATACTTGAAATTTTGAATTAATAATTGTGGTATAACTTGTTTATAAAATAGTTTTAGTTTTACAAGGGACAAATGATGCATATCATCCCTAGAGATAGGGTTAGTCATAACGATAAGGTATGTGAAAATTCTTATTTATGTTTGGGAATTTAGTTGACAATAATTCCTAATTTCCTAAAATGAGACAGTTGTCCTTTGTTTGATTCTTCTTGTTATTCCATTTGAAGAATTCTAAATTCACAAATTATTTATCTGATTTCAATGAATATAGGTTTTATGACCCAACTTGCCATGCTACTTGAAAATTTGCATATATGATTGAATCATCTATATTCTTTCTCAATTTTGCACGTTGATGTTAGACTATTTATATAGAGTAGAAGTGCATGGGAATAACCATTTACTTTTTTAGGGTGTGCATATTCCGCCAAGGGTGTGTGTTTCCAACTAGATTTTCTTTTTGGGCCATAATCCAATGGTAATATGTCCTTCTTTCAGATATCCAGTCTATCTCATTTATGAATGCAGTTGTTTTTCTTGGGATATTATGGATTTATTAACAGCAAGACACTTCACGATGCTTTGTTACTCTTTAATGCCTCATTAATCTGATTATTTCTTTTGAAACTTACATTTATGTCGATAGCCCTATCTTTGCATGGGAACACCCCCTTTATACTTGTATCCCAGTATAATGTGCTAATGTTATTATATACACATATTTAGTGTTTACCAATACATGTCTTTGTTTTCTATGTTCTGGTTGATGTTCTCTTTCCATCGATGTGTGGGTAGATTAGAAGACTAGGACTCAATAAAATCATATTCATAAATTTGAAATTGATGATATCTTAGAATGGTTATATTCCCCTTTGCAATTGGCTTTACATGATATTATATGTATATTCTTATACTTTTCCATACCACCTTTTTGGTGAGGAACAATTATAGATGACTCGTCATGTAACTTTGTAATTGTTTTGTATATGTTTCTTATAAACTTGTACACTCTGTGACATATAAATAAACATTTGGGAAATAATAAAATTCCATCTTTATTTTGCATCTGGAAAGGATGGTTTTATTTCTCTATTTAGTGAATAGTAGATCCTCTTTCAGGTCTCGTTCTTCAAAAAACAATTATGACTTTCATCCAAAAAATTGTGGCCTCTTATTTTCTTTATGAATATGACATGTGGGGAGGTAAGTAGATGGAGTTCTATCGATTTATTTAGTCATTATCAAAGTGTCAAGTTATATAAGTAGACTTCAATTAGTGATGGTTGTTTCTTTTACCCCGTAATGTAATATCTTCAAGCATAACCTATCTTATATACCCAATGTATTATTTGGATTCGTGTCTCCTGAGGCTCACTCAAGAGTTTCTTATTCCATATGTATGTGATACCACTTAATCATTGCCACCTTATTCTAGAAATGTTCGCTTTGGTTAAAAGACCAACTATGATGTATCTCTTCATCTTGAATATTTTGGGACCATAACCATGTTATTTCTTATGATGTGATGGAAGAAACATCAAAAGGCAGTGAGAAAAGTGATAAGGAAATAAGAATTTATAACAATCTTTGACTTCAAACAAGGGTTGGAGTGACTCAGAGGTTCTTTGTTAAGGTTACCACTTATGTTGACACTAATGGCACAATAACATGTGATAAGAGAGATGATATCAAGTGCATTTCTTTTCTTACTACACTAGCTTTATTCATTGCCAATACAATGTAGGCGACTCTCTAAAGATGACATGGTAATATTTTTCACTTAATTCAACTTTATCTCCACATTCTTGATACGATTTATCATTTGTGACATCCTAATGAACCCTATAAAAACACCATAGGGTACTCTCCATAGAAAATAATACCTAAATATCCCCATTAATCTCTTCTCCTATCTAGTTTCATTGAAGACAGGTTGTCTAATCCATTATAGTGTCAACACAAACTAGAAAGCACGCCAACATTGTGTACTCATCACACATGCACGAATGTGCATCTACATTGTTGTGTGGTACATCAAACGTCATCATATGGCTTCAAATCCTAGGTGCATAAGCAAAAAAGATGATAAAGCCACAATCAATATGACTCTACCACTTCTCCTTACATCATTTCCTAAAGGTGGGATAGGAGAATACATAACAATGTCCTAACACCATTCTAATACAATATGTTTGGTTTCTTGATACTTCTTCTTCTTCTCTATCTTAGTCACTCTACTTCAAACCACTCCCCCCCCATTGTGGAAAACCTTAATTAGGGAGATTTTTAAATCTTTCTTACATTGGAGAGCTTTTTTATAATAAAACATTCTTACCATTATGTGGGGATGCAACATCTTGGACGTCAAAGATGGGATTGGATAGAATTAAATGCTACAACAAGTAGTCTGGGGTTGGGAGGAGATGATTAGAGATCTTGGAGTTGACAGTGGGTAAACAAATTGTCTTTGTCAATCCAATGAAAATGAAATGATTTCTCACTATGAGGACATAGGTAAATATGTCATCAAGTAGACCTACACCAGCTCAACTAAGACTCTTGTTAGGCTTCTACAAATGCAATGTCCTACCTATAAATGTAGGTAATCCTTGTTGTTCACCTTTAGAAGTAAACTATGATTGTAAGTTAATTCTTCAAAGAACTCCTCATGACACAATTCATATTGATACATATTACTTTTTCTTCTATTTATTTTCATAGTATAAATGATTCAATTCTTATGCATAAATTTTTCACTACACCTCACTCATTTTTATGAAAGATGTGATTTTTCTTTATTAATATGATTTTTAATATTATATATATTGATCAAAATTTTGATAGTCCAACATATCTTTGTACCATTATATCTCCTAAGAAGGAATTGTAAGGGTCTATTAAAAAATTATTATCATTACAAACAATATAACATGTTATCCACGAACATTATTCATTCCATTCTTAAATTCTATAACAATTGCATAGGAAGAGGACATCTATTCAAAAAATCGCATCCCCTCCCAATACCAAAGTCATCATCAAAAGATGTTGTAACTTTGACCATCATTAATACCCTTCATTAATGGATTACACACTTTCTTTCCCTAATGCAACTTCTAACATGATGGTTTGCATCATGGATCCCTTATAAGACTGTTCTAAACATCCATCTACATAATTGTTTTCAATCTCTCTATAACCTAGAACAATTTCTTGGTTCTATAAAAGATGAACGGAACCAATGTAACTACTTCAATGCTTCTCCTGATAAGCGTAGCTCTTATTATTTTGGGTTGTTACCAAAACATGCCAACTTATAATAACCCCCTATAAACAACAAACCTAAATATGAAAATGAAAAAATGAATAGGATCCCTCTACCCAACCTTATTGTATAGCCTAAGCCAACATTTCTTGTTCCACCATTGTCTCTATAAACACATCATTTTCCAAAGAAATATCCATATACCTCATTGTGAAAGTCATAAGATTTGGGAAAGTTCTTTGATAACTTTAGCATTCTAACCTTCTTTTAGTCCTCTAAAAACCTCTCTTGCTTAAACACTATGGATGTCTCTAGGTAATTAGGTTACCTTCTTATTAATTTCACCATTAGACCTCAAATCTCTTCTAAAACCCAAAAATATACAATACGATATATGGAACATCTACATAGAATTTGGAGTTATTAGGTTAGTTTCTTCCTATAAGCTTCACCACTACACCTAAAATATTTTCTTTGAATGAAAATCATACATTATGGCAGATGGAACATCTATATAGCATTTGGAGGGACTTACCACTTGACATCTCTACTAATTTCAACATCATCCACAGTTCTATTCTTAGGTGGACTATTGATACAGTGATTCTTTGGGTTTGGATGGTGGGATTGGTTAGATATACAGTTATGGTCTACCAGCATATCTCTAGGATGTAGATACTATCAAGAGTCTTTTTTATGCTATAGTGCTAAAGTTAATGATATACATCCTGACACTATTCAACCTACCAACTATAGTATGGCCTTCTTCCTCATTGTTGTGTCTAAATTCACTCAAATCCCAAACATATTTAATATTGGAGTTGAGAAACAAATCTATACTGACATCAATGTATAATATCCACATGATACTACATCTGTTTTTACCAACCTCATCAAGAACCTTTCAACTTAGTAACAATGGCTTTTGCCTTAACATATTGATCTTCATTCATTAGCTTGCTTGAGTTTAAAATGTTCTATTGTTTTATAATGGACCACTATTTATGTCACACTCTAGTCCCATCTTTAAGAAACCTTAGTATAGTTTCTATATTTCTTACATTTTGGAAAATATCTTTGTTTCTCTAGAACTATGGGTTACTTTCCAGAACAAAAGGTGAAAGTCAACAAAGTATAATAGGGTTTATTGCATGAGCTGCAATAGATTCTCCTATAAACAACTTTGTTATCTGTACCTCCTATGTTTTCTTATTAATTCAAAGGTTGTGATCATTTTTGTTTCAAATGAAAAATGCCTTCACTTCCTTTGTATGAGTTAAACAAAAAAGTTTTTACCAATCTCTTATCTCCAAACATCTTACATTCAAACTCGTTAAGGACTCATCCTTTGTATAACGACATAACAAGGATTTAATCATATCAAGTGCAACATTTTGATCAATTACAACTCATATACAAAGCATAAAAGTCACACTTGTCCTATTTCTATAACTATCTCATGAGAATATCCAAGGGATTCCAATATTAAAAGACATTTGGATTTTCTACCTTCTTCTAAATAGTCAAACAGTTATTATCAACACACACCATATATCAGATTTGTAACACCTACCCCAAATAATAATTGTATCTACAACCATCCCACACCATGTCCCTCTAAGATACCCTCTATCTTTCCTCCACCTCTCTTTGTGACCTCTAACACTACCTCTTGCATCAATAAATTGGTATTGATCTCTCCCTTAGTACCATGTGTTTGGGAAGGGTTATGAAAAATAGAAGCATTCTTATCACTTTGAACCTTGATAACAAAATCTTAATGAACAACATTACTAATGTCTCTAGGGATTTGAGTCATCTTCTCCCTGGTATATCCATCTATTTAACCAAAATCACCTTTTTTAGGCCACACATACATGCACTTCCATTCAAAAGTTTCAAGACTACTTATGGCTATTCCAAATGATGGCTCTAGATTTATCTATACCTCTATTTTTATATGTATGACAAGAATGGAGAATCCAATCTTAATGCTATGCATGATGTCATTTATTGGATCTTTCTCTCTAATCTTTCATTATAATTGTCTGCTAGCTGCACAAATTGCATCACATCCACCAAGATGATATCCTTCTGGCCAACTATACTAGAACTTTTTATCTCATTTTTTCACACAATTTACACAACCTTCAAATAGGATTGAGATTTATGGTGGATGCAAGTCTATTTAATCCACATGAACGTTGAACAACCTCACCATATCATGACAATCTTTTAGATATACCACTTGTGTCAGCTCTGAAGAATAAGCATAATCATCACTCTTATTATAATGTCAATTATTTTGAATCTAATTTACTAAACAATCAAGATCTTGTTTGGATTAGGGAGGACCTCGACAATCCCCACAACAACAATACTAATCTAGATTTTTGGGGGTATCCTCCTAATTATCTAATAGTAGACCTAGAATAACACAAATGTATGACCATCACAATCTTAATTATATTATTTTATCTAATTCTTTAGGTTTAAACTACCTCAAATCCAATGATAATTTAAGGAGCCCTATCAATATTAAAATTGGAATACAACTTCAGATAAATCAAACGATGCTTAATTGATTATTAAAAATGTTACTTCTCAAGTTAAAGCTACCATTGGTACAAATAACAATGTAAAGATGATAAAGTCAATAATTTAGTATCTCAATCCCATATTGTCTACTCTATCCTAAATGGTAGGGATGTCTTTGATTTCTAACCACACATAAAAGGTTCTTCTTTAATTGATTCATTGAGTGCTAACCCACTAGGTAAGATATATTCTTCTTCATTTCCTCATCTATTGAATCTTGTGAAAAATACGACATGCATCTTGTTGCTAATTTTTTGTCTTGGAATTATGCTTTTGAGTTCTTATAATTTTTAATTCTATTAATATTGAATTTGATGGCCTTGTTGATGGTAATATGGATTTATCTTAACTTGAGAAGAATTTGGGGTGCCAAGATACTAAACCATTGGGTTTAGTGAAAGGTCATGCTAGTTTCATTTTCTTATGATTAATTTTTGTCATACCATTTTGTTTAGTTCTCATAATATTTTCCAATATTTATTTCTTATTAGAATACATGTGGTAAATTTCCTCTTAATGTAGGAGGATTCTATATCATTTATCAAGAACAATATGATTCAACTTGTTACCATTCGAGAAACAAAATCCAGCCTTACTGATTTTCATGTATAAACTATTGTTGGAAAGCTCATCTTGAAGTGGATCTGACAACCTTCCTCTAGTCTCATTTCAGTCATTCTCAATGCTTGTAACCCTCAACATTTTTCTAACATTTCTACTCATTGGGAATCTTACTCTATTTCCATTTTTTTCATGAACACTTATTAAACTTGGGAATGGGTTTTTCTAGAGTCTATGGAGATCCTTGTAAAAAAAATATAAAACCCTTTATATTCTCTATATAACTTGGTTTGTAATGTTGATTTTAGCCCCAGTAGATATGTTATTGAGCATTGGTGTAATGGCACCACTGATTTCAATCACTCCTAGAATAATATATTCTTAACAAATTCCATTAAAAACAATCTTTTGTTGACTTATTAGCAACCAACATCAACTTCACTTTGCAACAAGTTTCCTCTTGGTCATGCTTTGATATATTTTTTTGCTCTCAAGCTTGGTATACCATGTAACCCTAAGTCACACTACTACTTCTTGTCAGATCATTTATGACCTCTTCCCCATTGTCCTTAATTCTAACTACATTTCTTGGGGGTAAAAAAATCATTCATTTTGAGAGATTATGGATTTAGCACCCCTCATTTTGTTCTTATGCATAATACATGACAATAGACTAATCAAGATTCAATCCTAGTTACTAAATGCAATACAACACCAAACATATTTTAGAAACCTTATTACCTAGAACAAACTCACTTGTTAAAGCATCTTTAAAAAAATCACTACCTAAATTTAGAACTCCTTATCGTAGATTCTAATCCTTCCTCTAGCGCTTGTTCATTTTTCACAAAATATGAAGTTAACAGACCTTGTCAACAATCAAGAGATACACTAGAAACTAAGATCAAAATATCATTGGTTTAGAGGGGGATCATAACACCAATTTCTTTTGCAAAACTTACAATAATAGGAAGTGCAATTCATACATCATAGCCTCATTATTCATAATGATTTGACTTCTAATAGACACATCATCATTAATAATAGTATTGACTACTTTTCAAAACTATTCAACCACAAATTTTAATTATCTAGTCTTCTCAATTTCAACGGGATCTACAATGTCCCAATAAGTTCAAAACCCTCTTTCTCTCCTCTCACCCTTTATGGATGATAAAATCCACAATGCTATTTCTCAAATGGGTGTTGATAAATATTAATGTCTAGACAGTCTAGACATGGCTTTCTAACAATCTTATTGGGATATAATAGAGTAAAGAATTATGACCACTATTCCATATATTCATTTCAATCATGATACCTCCCCAAAAATAGACATCCTACACCAAACTCAATTAATATTTATAAAGAATTAGACCACATTAGGTAATGTAGACTCATCAGTCTAATTAACTCTTGTTATAAAATGATTTCCAAGACTGTTGGAGTCACTTAAACCCCTATAGATGGTGTACTTGGCTTGAAACAATCTTCCATTATTATTGGCAGACACATTTATGATTATTACGTCTTGGTCAATGAAACAACACATTCTTGTCAGGTTTTGGGTTATCCTCCTAGTCTTCAAAAAATCTATCAACAACATTAGTTGGAAATTACTCGTACAATATATCCACACATTTGATTTTCCTTCTTGATGAATATCGTACATTCACAATTGTACCAAATTATGTCATTTATCTATCTTGATCAATGGCTCGTAATTCAGATACTTCAGTAGCTCCAAGGTCCTTTGACCAGGGGATCTGCTCTTGCGACCTCTTTCCATTTATACTATCTTTATCATAGCATGCATGATTAATTTGGCACTATCTTGTGGCATCCTAGATAAGATACACGAAAAAAGCTTTTTTGTAGACAATATTATTAGCTTGTGAACAACATTATTTTTTCTGTGAAATTGGATGACAAAACTCTAGTAAAAGTTTTATGTATCTTAGGCATCTTTTCACATCTGTCATTTCTTAAAATCAATTTTGACAAATCCATTATTATTACTATGCATGCCAAATCCAACATTATGCTTAGATTAAGACACATTTTGGTTTACCAAATATACAATAATACAATCCAATAGCTTTGGTTCCCCCTCTTTTCAAACTATATACTTCTTTTTGGAATCCCATTTTGTCTAAACCCACCAGGACACTCACTGATTGGAAATACAAGTGTCTCTACCAAGCAGGGAGGCTTACTCTCTTAAATGAAATGCTTACTTCCTTATCTCTATAGTTTTTAAAATAAAACCATCTTCCTTCCCTTGTTGCTAAACATATTGATTCCTTGACAAACAAGTTCCTTTAGGGAGAGATAGAGACGCATGTAGACCCTATAATCTAGTCAATTGGTCATCTTTCTACAATCCTGATAAGTTAGGTGGTTGAGGGAACTTGAATTTATGCTTGAACTACCTTTTCCTCTTGAGAAGAATTTTGGCTACTTTATGCAAAACAATAAGATTATCTTTTTCATATCATGTTAATGTCAAATATTATCAGAAGAAAAAAAAATCTTAGGATCCTTCAACCAAGGAATGTACATTGTCCTTTTGGAAATGCTGACAAAAATCAGAGTTCATTATACAAAACACCATTCATACAACCCCACCCCACCCATTTACACCCCTAGAAACAACTTTTAGTCAGGTCTTGTGGAACTAAAATGAGTTGACTCAAAACTATTGCTACCACATTAATTAATCGTATGCTTAATTTTCTTGATGTGTTCACTTTCTTAAAGTTGTCCAAAAGAAACAACAAAATTAGAATCACATTGGAAAACAACCATTTCTCTTTGTTTGAAATACACTAGATTATTAAGTCTATATGCACCACTCCACTAATCTAACACAATGGAGATGGGAACCACAATCCAAAGTCCCTAGAGCTTACATTTTTGCCATTCATCCTGGTGTGGTTGGTCCTTTGTAGAAATTAGAATATCCCATGAAAAATATTGTTCATATTTGGTTTACTACTAATAATATGCTTATTTTGTTCAAATTGGCACTAAGGGGTTTCTTCGGTCCTTATATATGTTTTATTTACCTCTCCAACATTGACAACACTACTCATTGCTTTTTACATGTTTGGTTTCTCTAAGTATTTAGCATGAATTATTTCTTCATTACCTCATTGACAACTACAATAATGCCATGTCCTACACTAATTAAATATTATTCCAATTTTATTCTAGAATTTTTAGTTACTCTTATAATAATTTGACTTTAGCTTCTTGTGTCATTTGGAACATTGGGTGTGAAGAATAACAAGTTCCCTAACTAGAGAAGCAATCTCAACTATATTTGTGATGTCATCCATGTCATGTTCTTCTATTTTTATTTTTAGATGATGTTGTGTCTAAAAAGAATGAAAATTTTGAATGCCCCTCTAGAGCTTGTGTCTTAGAAGAGGGTAGTTATACTACTTCAAACGAGTTGTCCCCTTTGAGCCCTTGATGGATGTCTTGGATGAGGAGGTCTAGGACAAGGGTGTGAGGCATATTGATGCAGGTTCCAGTCTTTTGTACTCATATTATTTGATTCTTTGACTTGTGGGACCCATAGCGGAGTGTACGGCTGGGATTTATTGGACACACTGTCTCGGGCACAGAGGATGTGAACCATGTTGCTGCCAAAGGAAACTTGATCCAGTTTGATGTTACAATCATTGTTATCACTTATTTTCTTTTTCTTTTTTGTGTTGTAGGTTGTCTTAAGGAAGCCCACCCCCATTTTTTATGGTGTTTCGTTGGGGTTCAGATTCAATGTTTCAGAGTTCTTATTTTGGACATATTTCAATTAATCCCTGCCCTAAAACCATCACATTAATTATTTTAAAGGTGGGTTCTTGGGATAAATGTGTGGTTGTGATTGCCTGAAATAACATCCAGAACAGGAATGAATAACAGTGAATATCAACCAGTTTCGTTGGCCCTTTGTCGGTTCCGCACCTATGGCCAACCACAATCCCCAACATCCCCCCGCAGCAATAAATTTCACATTTGTGAGTAGTAATTTTCGTCTTAATCTACTATTGTACCATACTAAACACCACTACTCATTTCCGTCATCCCCATTCCCTATATAATCTGGACTCTTGACTTCCGTAATTCTTTTTCCGTCCTATTTAATCTCCTACCCGCCCTTCCCTCCTTTATCTAATTTCGCCTCCGCTCGACGCCGCTGCATCAATCTGTTTTTCTGTGCTAATACTAGGAAAATCGATCGGCTATGCAACCAGGAAATCCATCACTGCTTTGTTTCTAAGATAATGCCCGACTCCGTTGCCTTCTATAATCAGTTTCAGCCGTGCCTCTAACCCTCCCACCCTCGTGTTCCACCTCCTCGTGGTCTCCTCGCTCTAACCTCTAGCACCTTGAAGGAATCGTCATCGGTCAAGGCAGACAGAAGAGATATCCAGATGGGATGAAGATCGCACGCTACAACGGCTGACCTCTCATTGGTTAATCGATAAACCCAGCCTGACCTATTTCTTCAGCATGCTATAGCATCTTGATCTAACAAGATTCAACAAGTAGATATTAAACGGATTCTCTTTTATCTTTACGTACTGATTTGAAGTTGCCCACCACGTGCTATCATCAACGACTAAGGCAGCTTTAGAGGAACTTCATTGCGATCATATTTGTATGGTTGTCTTTTCTTTTTACTCAACTTCTGTCTTTAAGCTGGTAATATGACAGAGATTCTGGTTGGCGTAAGAGATTACCCCAACCCTTTTGCTTTTAGCAACCAGGAGAGTGGCAAAAGGCAATGAGATGATTAGATTACGGCCCCTAGACATAATTGGGCTGGGTCTTGAATTCTCTTGGTGGTATATATATAAGAGCATGGCTAGAACCAATTTGAATTGTTCCGTCTGTTGATGTGCTGACAGCATTGACATGGCTGGCAAGAACACATGAAATAACTAAAAGAGAGGGCTGGGTAACTATTGTCGAGATCCAGTAGTTCTGCACGAAGTTCTACAAGTCATGCCCACTTTGCAAGGTGCCTATTTAACCCTAATGATGGTAGACAACAATTTAGAGACGACACTAAGTAGAGGCAGATCGAGACGAATGTTTTGGTCGTCTAAATTCAAAAAAATCTTATACAGATTTAGCGTCAAATAGATGAAAGGAAGGAAGGTGCTAAAGTGATTGAAGACGATTAAGGAAATTCGCATGCGACGCGGAGGTTATATATAAGTATGCTAGCTCTTATGGATTATTATAAAAAATGCTTCTCCTGGGAAAGGTGCCTATCGCTGCCTCATACAATTGTATGAAACCAGTAGTATTTTTAATACCTTATATAGTTAATTTATAGTGCATTTATGCCTTTTTTTTCCTATATGATATTTTTTTGCACATTTCTATTTTATTCAATCATGTGACGGTTCATGGGTAGGATTGTCAATAGGTAAGGGTAAACTTGTTTGTCTTTTACCCATAATCCGTAAGGGAGAAAGGTAAGAATGAATGCTTTTCCTATCCTTTATGTGCCTACTCACTATCCTCTAGCCCGCTACCTTAGTGGGTACGGTAAAGGTAAGGGTAAGCGTTGGCTATAATCTCTAACCTACTACCCATCGAGACTTATGTATAGCATATTAAATATGTAGTCATCGTATTATTTAAGTATATGGATTGCTCAATATCATGTGATCATCATTTAATGCAACACATGCTATGTTTTTCTTCTTATTATGTAGTTATTTTGATCGTGTATACAACAATATTCTGGAAGTGTAAGATACACATGTATGAAAATACAAGACTATATAAACACTTTTATACTTTTGTTTGTGATGTTTTTACTACTTGTGAGACTTATTTGATTAGTTTTTCTACAAAACCTGATGTTGTAACACACACGGGTGTATATAATAACATGATTTAATCGTTAATGTACCATTTGATACATACTCTTGATGATGTTATCTACTTTATTTGTATATAAAACAACAGTTTGGAGAGTGTAAAATGTGTATGTTTGCAATAATAACTCTTTGTGATATGTTGTCATTTAATATCATTTTAGTATAGTAGTCTTTTTATTTTGGGAGAAATTTATTTATTCATAGATCGATGTTGGGAGCACAACCATTGTCTTGATAATATATATAAAATACAACACAAACCATTAAATAATTTGTACAAGATTATTTTTATTATAGTTTTGAATAGTTACTAGCCATGGTAGAGCATCTTGAACGTAAATATTTAAATGCATTAAGTAGTCCATTAATTTTTTTATTAGAATACAATTTTTTTGACATATAAATTTTCTACTTCATGCTTACCCTTCTCGTTTACTGTGTAGATAAGAGGGTAATAGTAAGAGGGGGGTAAAGATAATGGTGGAGTGAGGATTACCCTTATCTGCCACACTTGGTTGGTAAGGGAAAATGTAAGCCCTTGCCCTCCCTACACCCTCCTCATTTACAACCATATTAATGCTTTACAAACAATGGAGCATCACTTCATTGATATCATTTGGACAGATTCAATATTTTTATTGTTGCTTTTTGTAGCTTTATTAATGACTCATGATGACATGTTTCCATAAAATTTTAGGGAAAAAATCACATTAAACCTATTTCTTATTTGGTGTCACAAATAAATTGTATACATTTTAAGATATTTTAATAGAAAATCCAAGCATGAACATATTGATCATGATTGTTTCAACTTTTCAAGCATGTCTATATTCAAACTTTGGATGTGGGGCCTATGAATGATTTACATGTATTCAATAGTATACACATGATTAATATTTGTACAAATTCATCAAATTCCATGCATGATTTTTCTATTGCTCTCACATTTTGACTTTATAACTTGACAATATCTAAACTTCAGATGTGGGCTTTAGGGTCGGATTTAAGTATGGTTTTTAAACTAA